>CALYLW010000338.1:347524-702056 GCA_944989445.1 Ampullaceana balthica
ACCATTAGTCTGATCAGACCCAGCGGTTATGATATCCGCAGGGATTGTCTGAGAGTCAATATCTGGAGAAAAACCTTAATCTTTGATGACTCTTCTATAGCTAAGTTGGGGTTATATTTAGCAGTGTTAGTAAGTTCTCGAACTCCTGGCTGTTTATGTGTTAAAGGTCTTTTAGACCTATTCTATTCCATATGATATACGTGTCATAGTTGATGGCAGTTATGTTATTCAAGGATCAATTTGTTGTTTATTTGTGGACGACAAAAAAGTTTTATTTTAATGAGTAGCTTTTCAAATATCGCTCTTTTAATTTTTGTATAGCTTATAAAATGAATAAAGAGATTGGTGTGGTTGGTGTTAGTGCCCGGAATTCCGGTGTTTACGAAAGCGAATGAAGGACTGGATAAAAAGTGATATGGTACTAGAACCTTCTGCCATCAGCAAGGTCTTATTGAAAAATATATGGTCAATTTTTTATTTCTCTATGTACAACTATCACAACGGGTGCCTGAAACGGGTGTGTACCCACTAAAACATAAGTACTTATGATATTGTTTGAGGCATAATAATACAATGTTAGCTTGTATTCTTATACACCTAGTACTAAGGCTTTAGCATATAAAGAATATATATGTGTCATAAACATATTGATAAATATGTAGTAGTGGCAAGTGGTCCTGTCTTTTAAAAATAAATATGATCCTGAATAATTCTTAATCAATATAGTTTACCTCAACACAAAATTTGGTTTCTTCCATAGATAGGATGTAGTTTTTTTTCCTTCTTTTTTATTGTGTTTGTTCATTAAGCTTCTCTAAAAAAAGAACAACTTGGTATTGAGCAGCTACGGCGAGCTTTGATTTGATAGGAGAAGACAATATCTGACGTAATCAGCGTCACCCCAGTTAATAATGTTAGCTCGAGAGAGTTCATAAACAAGATGGGAACATTGGTTACAAGCCGTGCTGGATATGAGATATGGTTATCTTGTGGAGGAATACGTTCACAATTTTTACACGAATCTGTTTTATTTATCAACAGTGTACCAGTGATCCTTTCTTACCATTTAGTTACCTTAATATTGTATCTTGTTCTGTCAACCTTACAACATTGCTGAGTTAGTTGTACTCGCCACCCAATGAACCCATTAAATCTTCTTGATCTTTGAGTAACCTTTTGCGGATCTCTAAGCGAAAAATAGTTGTCTTTTTTAAATATGTTATTCCTACAGCTTTTATTCATGCTTGTTCCTAACAACTATAAAGCATGACAAAAATATAATAATCTACAACATTACCACTGACCACCTTCATTCTCGTTATGTCCACAGCCAACCTACGATTGAGTCATCTCTTTTTAAATGTACTCATAATCTGGAAAGCTTTTTTTTTAAATTTATTTATTTGTGTGCTAAATGAGAATTAGCATTTTTTGTTCAAATTATGGGTTATTATTAATTGTAATTGAAGAAAAAGGAGAAATTGATTAAAATCTCTTTATTTAAAATATATCCTCCTATATAATAAAAGGCAACTTTCTGTCCTTTCTGTCCTTTCTGTCCTTTCTGTCCCGTCATCTATAGTGATTTGTCCCTCAAACACATATGACTCCTACAGCCAATCACTAGCGGAGAAAAATTTACATATTACGCGGAAGTTCAAAACGAGTTATTTTTGGTGCAGTTTTTTGGTCATAATTCATTATGTTGTTCCCACTATGCCTGCCGCTTATTCCAATGACAATTCTGTTAAATACTGTTTCGTTGATGGTCCTGGGGGTAGTGGCAAGAATTTTAAGTTTTGTTTGTTTTTTGTTGCTGTTATTGTTGTTGTTGTTTTGTTGTTGTTGTTTTTTGTTGTTGCTTGGCTTTGTTGTTTTGTGGATGTTGTTATTGTTTTGTTGTTGATGCTTTGTTGTTGTTGCTGTTGTTGTTGTAGTTGTTGTTTTGTTGTTGTCGTTTTGTTGTTTTTGTTTTGTTGTTGTTGCTGTTGTTGTTTTGTTTGTTGTTGTTGCTGTTGTTGTTTTTGTTGTTTTTGCTGTTTTTGTTGTTGTTGTTGTCCACATCCCTTGCCCTGCGACGACAATGTCCTGCAAACGCTTCAGCGTAACAACTACCAAAACATAGCGTCCATGAACTTCACAGGTCGCCCTACACTTATTCCCGTCCTTGGGCGGGCTTTGTTACTAGTATTATATATATTCTTTAAAAAACAAAAAGTCCAAATATATAAACAAATAAGTTGTTTGTGTGTTAATCTTAATTAATGTAATTCAATCCTACAAATATCGATTTCTATTATTGCGGCATATTATTTTCTCTACGATCAAAATTCCTCTTTTCACATGTTTTTGTAAACATTCCAATGAATCGTTTAGCGTCAGAATTTTCTTTAAATGTACAATCTTGCATTTAAAGTGTTAAATATAAATTTGTTACGGAAATACTTTACAGCTGTATAACATCACCTATATGTGTTTTTACTATTATTTGTGGGTCATTATTTTCTCAATCTTCTATCAATTAATCATTTAGTTTTCCGTTCACGTAATGGACGATTCTCCACATCCTGCAGAATCACCGTCTTTATTTTGCCCACGTGACCGTGCAAAATCTCTCTCTATGGGTACTCCATATCAAGCACGTAAATCTCAAGGGCTGCCATCCATCTGTTTTTAAACATCTCAACAAGGGATTATCGTCCTAGACTGTAGAATGAAGAATTTGATCTTGTCATACACTATTTCCTATAACCACAAAATTCCAAATCATACATACAGTTGCCTAAATATACTCTAAAAGCATAAATCTTAATCATAAGCAATAAGTCCTAAAAGAACCCATATCCTAGAAAAATATTCAAGAAATTTAAAGGTACATAGATTTGTAATGTGTCATAGCTGTCAATTATCTTACAATGTAATACAAATGTAGAATTATTGCAATGATTTGGTTTGAAAAATGTCTCATATAGATTTTTTGCCTTACGTATTTCATCAAACATCAAACAAGTTTAGCATTTAGCACTATAATGTTATATCCAGATCAATGGCATGATATTATTGCATAAATATCGCTTCTGAACGTAATAAATTATATTCTATGAAAGATTCCAGTGTCGTCTTAAATGTATCGGATTGTGTTTATATTCATAAGAAAATAAACTGAGCTTGTGTAGATTGGTGTCGTCAAAAGTTATTTTAAATCACTTTGGTACGTGTTGACTTGTTATTTTTAACCCCATTGGTACAACAACAACAAAAAAATCCGGAAAAATAATAACATAATACAATTTCTTGAGTAATCATAGGGAGGGAAGAATCGATCCAATCGCCTCACTCGCTGCAAGTTTGTTTTATGTGAACTAGTGAACTTGTCTGTGGAATAGGAAGCGCATGCGGAAGACTTCCTCTGGCTACATCACATACTGATTTATGAGAATTTGATGTAATATCATTTTAACGGTAAGACGTCTATTTGTCTTACGTGTATGTGAGAGTTGTATGTCTGTGTTTACACTAAGGTACTGCCTTGCTGGGATAAAAATGTATTCCTGTTAAGGTATCCTTCTTTACTGACTATTTCAGTTATAATTTGAAGTCTTATTTGCTGCCAATTATTTCATTCAAATCTCTAAATATTTTTAATATATATTTAAACTCATATAGTGGTACTTAACAGAGTTTCTCAATTGCGCACATGTGGCATCATGAAGATCACCGTTTTAGGGTACCCGTTTGGCAGAGAAAAATATTGAATCAGGCATTTTCCCTAGTAAAATCCAATATAAGACCTATGTTTACCATGGAACTTTGAAAGTTTATGTTTATATCTTAAAAATCTAAATTTAATTTGTATTTTTACTTCAAAAATTAATGTTTTATGTAGCTTATTTGTCTATTTTATTGTGGAACCCTTATTGGTCTGAGCAACAGTTTTGATACAGACCGTTAAGTAAAAAATTTTTGTACCTTCATTTATAATATATATATATATATATATATAAATAACTAAACAATTATAAAATAAACTAATATTTTAAATATTTCAAGACGCTCATCTACAATTATTGTCAAATCGGACATCATGATAATTACAGACGAAACTATTCCGTAAATACATTTTAAAAAAAAAGTTTAAACTTTATTTACAAAAAAGCAATATTTTTAGTTAACTAAATAAATAAATTATGTGGAAACTATAGAATAATAAAGACTAATGTTTTGAAAGATAAAAAATACGGGAAAAATTTAAAAAATTATTTTTATTCTCGAAATTAGGCTCTAGAGCTGTTTTATTTATGTAAATATCCATGGATAATGATGAGAAAGTTTAATTAGGAAAAATTTTCACTCTTCTAAAATGGGTTACTTACTAAGCAGAGCATTTTTAATTTTACTTTTTTATTAATCCTGTATTCATTCCATATCAGTTTTACTCCCAAGTTTAGGAAAGAAAGACAAACATATAACGAAACATTTTTATTTTTTGAAAATTTTTAACAAACCCTGGTTACAAGCTGTATATAAACATGATTTCTTATGCAACCAATTAGGATATCGACTAGATAAGCATGCAGCACTCAAACTTGTGTGGCTTTTTTCCCATTGCAAGTTAATTTTACTTTTATTTTTTTTAATTTACTATTAGGAATGTTAATATTGGATTTGAAAATACGGTTTTGGAAAAATATAATCGTATCTACATTTAGATATCTAGTTCTGAACGTGGGTTTTCCAAAATATTTTTATTTATAAAACTAAATGCAATCTTCGTTTGGGTTGTTGTTTACCGCAAACAATAATTTAAGACGAAATAAATTATTAAGAGTTTTTAAGTACATTTTAATTTTTTTTTAATCATATGACTGAGATTGTTTAAATTGACCCTGCCCACTGAGATCAATTTAATACAACACAAGCTAACTTTTTTTATCATATTCAAAATTAACAATCCACGAGGAACTACCCTGGGTTCTTGAATATTACATAACTTAGATACAGAAATACCACAATTCATATTTTTATGACAGATGACCTATTATTATTAAATATTTTTCTTAATGCATAGCAGTTATGCTAAAATATATAAAATACTAAAATTAAAATACTAAAATATATAAACATTCCTGACTATATTTTTAGAATGATTTACAAGAAAATAATAATGATTTTAAATTTTAATCATAACTTATTTTTTACATAATTTGTAACAAATATTGGACTAAATTAATTAATTTAATATTATTAAATTTATTTAAATACACACATGCACTGTTACTAAGGCAAAGAGTTTCGTTATCTTAACTGTATTTTATGAAATGTCGCACGATTTTCTACAAATGATAAGAAAAATCAGCATAATGAAAATGACCAGACGACTTCGAAAAATTCTAGTTTAGTCTTATCAATTATACCAAAGAACTTTGACACACATTGTGGTGTACTGAAAGACCTTTTCCTTTATACTTTAAAACTTGTATGTAGAACTATTATTAAATAGACTGACAGACAGACAGATGGTCCGGAATATGGATGGATAATGGATGGATGGATGATGGTTGGATGGATGGATGGTTGGATGGATGGATGGATGGATGGATGGATTGATGGAAGTATGGATGGATGGATGGTTGGATGGATGGAAGGATGGATGGATGGATGGATGGGCGGATGGATGGATTGATAGCTGGACGGATGGCTGGATGGATGGATTGATGGAAGGATGGATAGATGGATGGATGGTTGGATGGATGGTTGGATGGATGGTTGGATGGATGGATTGATGGAAGGATGGATGGTTGGATTGATGGAAGGATGGATAGATAGATGGATGGATGGATGGATTGTTGGATGGATGGATGGATGGATGGATGGATGGATGGATGGATGGATGGATGGATGGGTGGATTGTTGGATGGATGGATGGATGGATGGATGGATGGATGGATGGATGGATGGATGGATGGATGGATGGATGGATGGATGATGGATGGATGGATCGATGGATGGATGGATCGATGGATGAATTGATGGATGGATCGATGGATGGATCGATGGATTAATGGATAAATCGATGGGTAGATCAGGTAGTTTATTTAGCAGAGAATATATATCTTTATTAAAATTAATAAATTCAATGAAGGTAAATATTTGGGTATATTAAATTTGATTAAACTTAGAAATACAATTTCAGAATACATTTTTAATATAACTTTTTCTTGTGAAAAATTTTCTCATACTTTGCTAGTTCCTGCTCGCCAAAAATATATCGAAAAGTCAAAGTAAGAATAAATGTATCTGAACTTGTTTGATATATCTGTATTATGAATATGTCATTTTGAAATATCCTTTGTGATGAATACTAAAAACCATCACTACCATGAGGCTGTGTTAAATTGGTGGCAAAATGATTCCTAATCATTGCTAATGTGTCTAGTAATGTTGTTTATTTTACACAGTGTGCGACTTCACAGATCCCCGGCTTCACTAGCGCCTTCCATGGCAAGGGTCAGCGCTCATACGTCAACATCATATGCAGCACATTCATCGGCTCTGTCACTCCACTAGAACAATACTGGTCCATATTTAGAACAGTCGGTGGTCCATTGAATGGGTTCTGGAACAATGAAGCAACATTTTATCTAATCAAACAAAGATGGCGATGCATTCATTAATAGCACTGTGAGAAACATTTGCTCCGACTGCAGTGGCGTGGCTAGTATTCTTGGCGAGAATTTTGCTGCCCCTATCCACAAAAATACATTTTGGAGGGTCCTGCTCCTTTCTCTCTTTCATTTGCTGTGGCTCGGCGTCGCTGTGTAGCATGGTGTAGCATGGCATAGCAATTGATGAAACGGTGCTGTTATGAGCAGAAAATTTGAAACAGTTGATACAAACGTGGTATTTAAAACAAAAGTATCAATATTTCCTACAAATTAGTGATGAAAGTGATAATAATGACGCAGCCTAATTTTTCGCGGATCAGCAAATTTCAAAACTCATAAAATCACTATCGCTATAACTTATAAAACATTTCTGACACCCTTTTTCAAAACCCCACTTGATGATTGTAGATAAACCGGTAATATCTGAGTGTGTCATCTTCTCATAAATCTTCTTCATAAATTGCGTTTATATATTTGAAATGTCTGTAACGCTTGATCCTGCAACTCCACCTGAACCATACCAGATAGAGGGTTCGGTCTTTTGCAAATATGTTAAGGAGGTCTCTAGGATGTGCAAGGGCGAAAAAAATACCGAAAAGGTTTACTTGATTTCCTGCAAAATAAAAAAATCCCGAAAAAATATATAAGTCTTTTGTCAATTTCTCGCCAACCATAATAGCTATCGGGTTGAAACAAACGCCAAACGATAGCTAATAATATTTAGAACAATGTTTGAGAAGGACTTTTTGAAAAATTACCTGTCTGTTCGACTCCTGTAATTTTAGAAGCAATTTGTAGATAGCAATTGTTTTGTTTACTTTCATAATTATTTATTCAAAATGACTTTTAATGTAATCTAGAATGATAGTTAATTGGATTTTCCCGCTTTGTGAATGCTGATGTTAGATTGTTGAGTGATGCGCATTATATTGACACATTCTTGGTGTGATGTAGCGTGAGGGGATATGACGTCATTTTTTGTTTACTTTCAGAATTACTGATTCGAACTGACTTTTAATGTAATTTAGAATGATTTCCCTTGAATAAAAAAATCGGAAATTCTTTGTTGGAAATTGCGTTTAAATACTCATTCGAGTTTTTATTACTTGTTTTTTACAACTACAATATGTTTGGAATGTACATTTATTTAATTTTTTTTAATAATAAAATCACAGTATTCCATTTCGCGCTAAATTTTAGTAATGCACTCATTAAAATGTTTCATCCGTCTTTGGCCACTCTCAGAACCGATCAGAAAATAACAATGAGTGCGCATGAAAATATTCTAAAACGATTATTTCTAATTGCTAACAGTAATTTTAGCTAGATACAAAAAATGTGTTAATAAACATGTTTGCCCCATTTGGACAATGACATGTGATGACATGTGATTCCAGAAATATGGCCACTTGTATTTCATCAGAACTTATGGTTGAAATTTCAAGTAATATATCTACCGTGTATCTCTAAATCTCTAAAGGGGCCGTCCATAAATGACTACACACGCCTAGAGGGAGTGGGGTCCACGCAGCTGTCTTGTTTGATCTATACAGACGCTCCTTCTATACAGAAGATAATTGCGTCCACAGACAATGGCAAGTTTCCCCAACTATTGTTAGGTACCCATTCGGAGCTGGGTGGAATCAGGGCTCAGGGAAGCCCTAGACGCCTGCAACAAATCCTTGCCTTCACATGGATTTGAACCCGTGACAAATAATAAAATTTGCAATGCCTTAAGTAACACTTAGTCTTATTAAACGTTGTTGTTGAAAATCTAAATAACACTGGAATGTCTCCTTTATATGTCATCTTTTAACCAACTACACCAAAAAATAAGTGTGTTGACATTATTTGGTTCAAGTGATGAGCTGGTCTAATTGACAGTATAAACAGCAGAGCTGAACAATCATTCACATGGAACTGAGGTAACTGGTATGCACAAAACGGTTTGACAAGGAATGACATTATCGGATATCGGTGTTCATTAAGTTTCCACCATTTTAGGGGGTTAAGCAGGGGTGGGCAAACTTTTTCTACGGAGGGCCGCATTGAATATTGTATCGTCATAGGCGGGCCGCATATACATTTTGTCTACTTCAATTACAATTTACAAAGTTTAAAATATGAATTAATGATTATAACCATGCACTTGTCATTTTATTTCACATAAACACTCTACATGTACATTACATTTTAAAATAAGAACTGACACAGTTTCTATTTGATGATAAGATTTTTTACTCATTGTTATTTCAACAAAAGTTCACTGTTACCTGTCATAATAACTATGAAGAAGTAGGAACATAATTTACATATAAACTGACCATAGAGTACAATTATAATGAAGGAGAAGTATGTAGCTGTTCACAATTTTGGATAATGTTCTTGAACTGTGGAACCAGTTTACTGGTTGCGACTCGCATTACTGCATTCAAATTGCTGTCAGTCAACATCAATCTGTTCTTAAACTTGTTTATTTTCGAACAAAGAAAAAGCTTGCTCACAGATGTATGTGGTCCCAAATACTGACAAAATTTTGTCTGCAAAGTTTTTTAAGTGTGGAAATGCTGCGGCTGGCAAACAGTCATAAAATTCCAGCAGAAGAACTGACTTGAACTTCTCCTTCAGGTTATAATCTGCTTGTAGGTCAGTCAGCTCGAACTGTATATCCTCTGGGGCTGAATCAGCTTCTGAACTAAATGACGAACTGATGATGTTGAAGAGTGGTTCGAGGTTCTTGAAGTCTTGGAACCTCCTTTCAAATTCCACGACCAAGGCATCCAACTGAGCCTTGTAGTTGTCAGCCGTTTCACCAGAAATGGTTTTCTGTTTTAGCACAGGAAGAGGGCAAAACCTATTTTCATCTGCTTGCCTAGAGAACAAGGAGAGCTTTGCCTGAAATGATTTAAAATGCACATACATTTCATGTGCAAACAAGCTATTGCCCTGAAGTTTGACATGCGTTTCATTTAACTTTTCCATAATGTCAACACCAAACATGAAGTCTGACTTCCACTTCTCATTAACAATGTTAGTAACAAAATCACAAACAAAACCCTTCATCTCCTGGAGCATAACTATTTCTTCCTTGAGATCCCACACTCATATCAATATCTTGCCCAGGCTCAGCCAGTGAACACTGCTGTGGTAGATAATATAATAATATTCAGTTTCCAAATCTTCAAGTGGTTAAGTGCCCTGGCTCTGATGAGCTTTATCACACCGACAACTGGGTCAATAACATGGTTGATATTCAACTTAGCTTTACAAAGACTTTCCTGACGGATGAAACAGTGGAGAGGTAAGAGTGTATGGTCAGGTTGTTCTTCTGTAATTATTTTTTTAAATCAACTTCACAAGACGTACGTTTTTTCAAGTCAAAGCACGCGCTCCATCGTTTGTTACACTTGATATCTTGTTCCATACCAACCCTGTTCTTTCAACACAGTTCTCAACAGCATTGACTGAATCCTAGCCTGTAGTTGTGTCTTTGAGTGGCTCAACACTAAGTAATTCCACGATAGCTCAAAAGGAGTGTAAATTCCCCGTATAAATACCAACAATTGAGTTGCGTCATGTAAATCGGTACTTTTTTGCAATGCAAGAGAGTACTACAAAAAGTCTTTGCTTGCATCTCGAATTTGGTGCATCAAATTGTCAATAATTTTTCAACACGCTTGACTGGAGTTCTCCTTAATAAAGAAATGCTATCAAATTGTGTTTTCTGTTATGGGCACATAATGTTTGCTGCATCTGACAAGCATTTCTTGATGAAATCGCTGTAAGAAAAAGACTTGCTCCGATTTACAATCTTATGGAACAGCACCAAACTAGCTTCGGTTGCAGCATCTTGTATTAAAGACTGTTTGGTGAAAACAGTTTTCTGCTTCTTTAAACTATAAACCAACTCCTGGCTATTCCTTTTTCTCTCTTCGTTCAAATTGAACGTTAAATTGTGCCCGAAATCCAAATGTTTTGTTTGGTGGGGTCTTTTTAAGTTGTACTCCTTAAAGACGCTCACACACTCACGGCAAAGCAAGCAGACTGCTTTGCTGCCAACGTGCGTGAAGCATTATATACCAGTCCATTCTCATTAAAAACATGGCATTCGTCCTCAATTTTTTGTTTTGATTTTTAATTGTTTGTTTTTTAAACCGATTAATATTCATGATTCGAATCAAATACTCGAAATTATATTTTAAAAAATATAGCAAAAAATCTCAACAAAGAAAATTTACATCGACATAAGATCGCAACATGTACATGCCTACGGGCCGCATAATATTCACTGGCGGGCCGCATGCGGCCCGCGGGCCGTAGTTTGCCCACCCCTGGGTTAAAGGATTCAGGAACTTTTATCTCCATTTTGTAACGCAGTAATCCAACAGAAGAGCTGTCGTCATTTTCTGTCTCTGAGTCAGACGCCATTACTGCCATTAGCTTAATACGCTTTTCATTTGGTTTGATAAGTAGGCGAAGTGTTAGAAACATGGTAGGCAAACTGTATCAACATTTTGAAAATTCCCGTCAGTCAATAGTTTAAAGCCCAAAATGTTCGTGTAATCGTGAGGAAATTTATTATTTATCGGCCGCTATTTATTATTATTATTATTTTTTTACTTTTTGACTTCAAATAATTTGTAAGTGATGGGTCGATTAATCTTTAAAAAATAATTTAATCTTTAAAAAAATGTAACACTTAATCGAGAAATTAGCAGTTAATTTCCGCAGCCCTAATATTTAAATGACATTAAATTAATTTGCAACATGCCAAATTGCAATTAGAAAATAAGGTGTGGGGGGGGGCTCAAAGCTTTGTAATGTAATATTTGAGGAGGGAAGGGGCTAATTTATTGTGACGAAGTGTGACAAGGGAGGAGGTGGGTAAAAATCGGCCAAAATCCCATGACGTCATTTATGGATGGCCCCAAACGTCAATTTCTAAATTTAATAATGTGATTCCAGAAAATTAAATATGCCTTTATTTTGTATTGTAATTGTTAATAGGCTTATCACTGAAGACAAACAGATATGAAATAACAGATGTCAAATTTCTATTGGTGACGCAGCTCTCATTTATAAATTATGTCACGCATATCACCTAACCCACTTTCCTCACACCATCTGTCACTATCATAAGATCTTATCAGAACAAATCTTTTTTTGTTAAACCATTATGTCTATTAATACGTGTGATGAGTGGGGCAAAAAAAAATCCGATTTAAGGTGGTTCAGTTCGTTGACCGGCGAAGTATATAGGAGCAACTTGACACCAAAGTACTACATTGCTATATCGAAATGTCTCGTCTACTTGTTACTGTTTGTTTCGTTGTCTGTGTGTGTGTTGGGGTGCAGGGGAAACTTAAATTTAAAACTCATTTAAAACAGAGCCTGACTAGGGCTGAAAAGTATATGAAACAGGAATTTTCTGAAAGGTAAGATTTAGGAAGACATTTTTCTCATAAAGCAAGTGAGATCTCTTAATAAACATATGTTACAAAGGGAAAAAAGTTGTTTTTTAAAAAATTAAATTAAATAGCAATTTGTTTTGTTTAGCTGCACGCACAATTTGTCAGGCCACAAAGTAATTGGGGTTAATTGGTTAATATAACTTAATGTTTACATTAAATATGTGTTCTTACTCGCAACTAATGATTTTTAAACAAATAAATTAATCATTAAAATGAATTATTGATTATATTATTGAAAATAAATTTGAACATTTCAGTTTCGCTAATTAAGTAATAAGCCGTTTTTGGTTTTAAACATTTAGCAAGAATCAACGTCGTTTTTGTTTCCTAAAAGAAAAAAGAATTAAGTTTTCATGTTAATTTTTCTTCGATAGTATGTTTTTAAATTGAATTTAATTGATTAAAAACTATTAAGGATGCTATGTCGAGTTGAAGGTTTTCTATTAATTAATAATAATTCACTTTACCGAATACACCCGATTCCGACCGACCCCCCCCTCCTTTTCAGCATTATATTACACTTTCCCTTGGGGCATTTAAAACTCGCTGGATGGGCAAGCACATCTTATTTCGTCACTTCCGTCACCCCAGTCGTTATCAATATCACGCTGAGAGAAATCAATGACAAAATAATTATGGGCGACGGTAGTCGGTTATTGTAATAACATTTTAATTGCAAAAACAAATGATTTTTTGAACTATGCAACGAAACACATACGAAATATATACATGTACTAACTTTTGAAGATAAACAATTCTTAAGGAAAGTTATAATGCACCGGCACTACTGATATTATTAAAACGTTTAGTTCAGGATTTGTAATGCTGAAAAAACATATTGTAATCAATCTAAATCCTTACAGAAGTTCAAATAGCGTGCATGAAAGTGTGCACCTGTATCAGATTATTTGTAAAATCATAACTCCATTTTAAAGACAGGCAACTGGCTGTACCGCTGATGAATTCGCTTGTCCGGAAAAGTGTATTCCCCAAACATACGTCTGTGATACTGAAAATGACTGTTCCGGAGGATTCGACGAGCAACAAAATTGCCCATCAAATTGTTCCGGTCCCAATCAGTTTCAATGCCCAGTAAGTTGAATGTTTTTAGAAATGATGTTTTAGTCCTATTTAAAGCATGTGAAATATAATAGCGAACGTATCATGTTTAAATTATATTTGAAAGTGAAAAAATTGTATGTAACAAAAATTCATGTAAATGAATTATCGTCTTCATTAATGATGCATAAAGGGAAGATCAAACTCCTCGAGGCCAATGCCACAATACACCACCCGCAACACAGGAAGAAAAAGCACTCGAGAAGATGAACTTTGTCAATCTTGCAAGATTTATAGACTAGCAAGGGAGGACAGATGTCGTCGTCTGACCGGGGTTTGTAAGGCAAGGGAAGCATTCCAACGGCTCAAGAAAGTCTGATTTTTCCAGAAACCTTAGTATCAATATAAAAACAAGCACCTGCAAAGAAATCTGGCTAGTGGAGCCGAAGCAAGGACAATTACGGTCTTGAACTTTTTTAAAAATCAATCCATTAGAATGATTCTCGGGATCCATTGGTCTGGCAGACTCAGCAATCTAGAATTGTGATAGCTAGCAAGCCGAACGCCAATAGAACACAAAATCTTCAAGAGACAGGGGAGATGGATCTCCCATAATCTTTAAAGACCTGCTTTCATCATAAGACAAAACCTGGAATGGAACACTGAAAGGTGGTCAACCATGAACACTGGAGTCGAAATGTGGAAGCAAACATCAAGAAACGTTGCCATAGCTAGGAGATGCCAGGCGACTGGCACAGACTGGAGATGGCTGTATAATTCTTTTAGACGACCTAAGTCCTTGAAAGGGCCACAGTCGTCGATGAAGACTGCCGCTTCCCGCGCAAACTTGTCAAATAATTTCAGCTGGTCCTACTCTTAAAAACAGACTTTCTCAGATATAAAAACCTTGAACCGTTTAGTTGTGTTTGCTTTAATCAAGGGTCTGATTTACTGTATTTAAATTGTTACCTGTAGAGACAAGGACAATTATTTCTTGTATTTCAACTGCAGGGAGGGCGATGCATACCTGTGTTCTACAAATGTGATGCTACCAATGATTGCAGCGATGGAAGTGACGAAAAGGATTGTGGCGGAAGTTGCCGAATTGGAGACTTTAAGGTGTGAATTTTAGTGTGAAAATGTTTAATACATTAATATTTTATTTTGGCATTAATGATGCAGTGGAATGTCTTATTCACGATGGTGTAAATATAATATTTTAGCTTTTTAGTTTCATTCTCGACAAATAAACCCTTACTTAGGCTGTCAACTTAAGATATATAAGAAAAACTTTAAATGCCACAAAAGAAAATGTGTTACAAAATATTCTAGCACAATTACAAAGGGTAAGAATTTAAATAGCAATTACAGAAAGTTCAAGCTTACCATTGACCTGTTTTATACACATAACTTTACTTATTTTTCAATGCTTAGATATGTTGGTGGAGTTCAATAAAAGTAAACTGTAATTGGTTAACATGAAATTTTCAGAGTCAAATATATTCATTTCTGAGGCAAATTCACGTATTTTAGACATAATGTCCACTCCGAATATGTGCAAATGGTTCAAGTATTTTACTAAATAAATAGCGGTTATCCCAATAAACGTTTATTTTTTTTCCTTTTGAATCAACTATTACATCTTCAGTGTGGTAACGGGGCATGCATCAGCCACAGCTGGGAGTGTGACGGTGATGAAGACTGTGGTGACCACACGGATGAGTCGAATTGTGGTGGTACTTGCAGAAACGGATACTTTCACGTAAGTCAAACAGGGACTATGGTAATTAAGGGTCGAGAGTTTTAGAAAAAATGTTAAAATTACTTACCGTAAATACTCGAGTATAATTCGAGATTTTTATTACTATTCAACCTTCAATCTGCTCATGACTGCTTCGGGCTTTGGCCATTCGACCCTAGCCATTTCGCGAACTGGCCGGCCACTTCTCGAAGTGGCCGATTTCGGGCTTTGGCCGTAATATTTATATATATATATATATATATATATATATATATATATATATATATATATATACATATATATATATATATATATATATATATATGCCAGGCTACTGGTTTAATTAAGACAAACGTAAATTAAGAAACAAATCGTACAACTTCATTTGATTTATAAGTGTGTGTCGATAACGGTCTTCCATATTTCGTGTTCATTCTTCTATGTCACATGTTTCATTCATGGATCGGAGATTTTTTCATAGATAAAATAAGATATTACCGTAATAATCGGGATAAAATAACACATCAAAACATTTTCTATTAACAATAACAAAAACAATCTTAAAAATAGATTTATTGATTTAGATTAATTAATTATTTTTACAAACTACTTTAACTCTAACAATATTAAGTACCGAGTATGTGTTGTTGTTTTTTTGCCGAGTACAGAGTACCGAATAGTTGCGGCCAAACTTTGCCGATACAGAGTACTTGAAGAAGTAGGAATTTGTTAAAATTGTATTACATTTTAAGAATGGTCAACATTAAATTTTTAGGATTTGTAGTTTTAATGTTATGAATTTTTAAAGTGTTGTTCAATTTGTCCCAATCCCCTTGCATTTTACCTCTAAATTTTGTGACCTTAATTCCGCTGTTCGCGTCACGCATTTTTGTCTCTCGTTTTAATAATTATGATTTTATTTTCAGGATCAATGCTATAAATAAATTATTATTTCTTTATTTTATTTTAAAATAGTCTTTATTAATAACTCATTTAACCTTGCATAAACAGTAAAATTTATCTTTAAACGAAGTTTCTGATGTGGTTTCAAGTTGCAGATCATGACCTACATTCATATGACTCATGACAAAGTGAATTGTACTCTATAAATATGTACAAATAAAATTAGGAACTCCTTTTCAACCTTCAAATTTGACTCATAATTAATTCTTACCAATAGTTAAATGGCTTTTGCACGCGTCAAGAGTCAAAATGTTGTTGAAGGATGAATGTTTGCCAATGATAACAAGTCTACACTGAACACTGTAAATTTTGTTATTTCATACGAAACGAAATGTTTTAGACATCTGCGATTCTGCGTGCATCTTTTCTATTAGAACAATTACGGTATACTCGGCATCGGCATCACTTACACAGCAGTTCCGAGTTTACGAAAATCGGCCGATACCTAAACAATATCATAGCACATGGCACGCTGTATCGTGTCTATACATACTAGGACTCTTTGGCACGGGTTCAAAATAGCGACTGTCAAAACAGCGACCGTCATAATAGCGACTTCAAAATAGCGACTGTATCAAAACAGCGACCGTCATAATAGCGACTTCAAAATAGCGACTGTATCAAAAGAGCGACTGTCAGAACAGCGACTTCACCACATAGCTATTCTTGTCCAACCGTTCACCTAACACAGTGGGTCCAATCTTTTTTGACATATAGACCCCTTTTCATTGTCTAAACTTACCCCAGGACCCCTAGTGAAAAAAATACATAAATGCATAGTAACAAATAAAAACTCCAAAAAATAACAACATTTTATGAAGTATTTATTGAAATTAAAAATTTTGTTTAAAATAAAATTTAAAACAATTAACGTATGCCATATATACACGCATTCATTCAAATACAAACAACTGCTCAGTAAAAATAAAATTTGAATCATGGTTACCCGGGCAGCTTTTTTTAACAATATTGACAGCCCTCTTGTCAAAACGTCCTGTGGTCGAAACTGTCCGGGGGTTACATAATGACATGTTACGAAGGCTAGACTAAGTGACGACCATGGACCCCGTGTTATGGAGAAGGTAAATAAAGGGATTGGGGCTGAGAGAATGTAGGTACCTTTATAAAGGACTATCTGACCACATTGCCTTGGGGTAGGGGTGGAGTTGGAAATGTTTGGAAGGACTTACTACCTCAGAGGAGTGGTGCATTTAACACAATCATGAATTCGCCCTTAATGTTGATTGGTTTTCAGTGTGTATACTTTTTAGTGTTAAAATAAACGTTGTAAAAAGCGTGTAGTAACTATTTCATGCCGTTTTTAATTTTTAATAGATAATAATATTAAACTATATTATTTTTATTTATTTTATTAATTTTTTTAAAAACAATTTTACGGGGTAAAAACGAAAACGGTCAAAACATCCGGGGATCAAAAAGTATTACAGTCGAACAGTCTCTAGCTTAAAAAAGCAGCCACACGCCACCTCTGCCCCTACCACCGCAATCCCCCTCTATTGTCCCTTCTGTACGAAAAACCTACATGGCTTATCATGTCTTACTTTTCTGAATTTTATGAACTCCATTGTAGGCTAGGCACAGTAAGTTTTTCAAATAAATTTTTAAACATTATCACAAACAAGAGAGAAAAGTCGCTATTTTGATGCAGTCGCTGTTATGATGCAGTCGCTATTGTGACGGTCGCTGTTTTGACAGTCGCTGTTTTGATACAGTCGCTATTTTGAAGTCGCTATTATGACGGTCGCTGTTTTGAAAGTCCGGATGCCGACTCTTTTGCTTTTTTTTAATACCGATATCGGGATCACTATAGTAGTTTGTCAAGATATTTATAAATCTAAATGATACATTTTTTCTGATTTTGTTTGGGTCAAATAATGTCACTTATTATGAAAAATCGGTGACGTAAATATCGGGACCTTCACATGCTTCCAATACCTATATTGCCGATATCCTGATATCGGTAGACCCCTTTTTGTCGAATTCCTAACCGCAAGACGGTCCCATACTTCGAAGGCATAACATATCCCAGTATGATCCCAAAAAAGATCTCCTTTTAAATCCATTATATTAACTTTGAAATCTTGTCTCTCTCTCTCTCTCTCTCTCTGTCTGTCGTCATCTCTGTCTTCGTCAGGCGGAAAAACAAAAGTCAAAAATGACCCACTTTCCGTGATGCCATCGAGCTGAAATTTGGCACATAGACTTGTGTCACTTACAATGCATCGTATCAAAATTGCAGATTGATCGAACGTACTCTAATTAAATTAATGCATTTTTAGTTTATCTCTATACGACATATGTAATTCAATTTCACGGTTTGTTTGTTGTTTTTTTTTCACGTGAAAGTTCAGTTCGCGCGTTGACGCCACATCATCGATGTACCGGCATGCTTTTGTTTACATTGTACGTGTCACGCTGAGCTCGGCCCAGCGGTCGGTGACCAGACCTTTCCCCTCTCCCACCCCCACCTCCGGGTTATAAAGCAAAGGGGAGTTAAGACAGATTCAGTCTGTAAATGTTTGTCGCGTTAGAACATTATCAATACTGTTAGTTATGTCTCATATATAAGGGATTTATAGTCAAAAACTTTGTTTTTACGGGTTTGTTTTTTCATCAAACCCCTTCCTCCGATCGGATCCCATACTTCAGTTTAGTTTATTACCCCAGTATGATCCCATTGCAGTATGAGATCCCGTTCTCTGTGAGATCCCATTCCAAGTCGTATTACAAAGGTATCAACCAAATATGGCTAGGTGTCATTAACATACAAAGTAACGTTTACTGTTAATCTGCATCGTCATTTGTGTTCCAAAAAATAATTTCGACCATACAAATAATACGAGTATATTAAATTTATAATCTGAAAATAAAATTGATCGGAAACTGTAAAGCCTGTCCAAGGAAAATAGACTAACAATTAACGTAGATCTTGCACACAAAAAAAGAAGAATTTTCCAGAATATTTTAGACATTATATCCCATGAGGTATACAAAACTGAAAATCAGTCAGAAAAACAATTGTATAAAACCCCTCTTGATTTCACACATATATATATATATATATATATATATATATATATATATATACTAGGGGCAAGTACCCGGCTTCTCCCAGGTTTAACAACAACAGCAACAACAACAAAAACAACAACAGCAACAAAACAACAAAAACAAACAACAACAACAACTACAACAACAACAAAGCAACAACAACAAAACAACAACTACAAAACAACAACAGCAACAACAACAGCAACAGCAACAACAACAGCAACAACGACAAAACCAACAACAGAAACAGCAACAGCAACAAAACAACAAAAACAAAACAACAACAAAAACAACAAAATCAACAACAAAACAACAACAAAACAACAACTGTTGTTGTTGCTGTTGTTGTTAAACCCGGGAGAAGCCGGGTACTTGCCCCTAGTATACATATAAGACGCATGTGTTGTCTGTCGTCTGTCTGTCTGTTCCCTATTAACTCAAGATCCAGACAACCAAGTAACGTGAAATTTGGTACACGTACACAAAATTATACCGGAAAGGTTATTAAACAGGTTTCGTTCCATATATATAAGACTAGTTTGTGCTGCGGCGCTGTGGTGCCTGCGGCGCCCACCTTTTTCATAAGCCCAACTAACTTGTCCTTGTATGATAAATACGTAATATTAAACGTTCTTAAATGTACACAAAGTATTTTATAAATTATTTTTTTTTGCAAAAGCCCAAGTAACATATCCTTGTATGATAAATACGAAATATTCCTGAAATGTACACAAAGTATGTATATAATATTTTTTTTACAGTGCTAATCACCACACGATTTTTAAAGTAATTTTAGAAAGCAGCGCACCAAATTACTGCACCAAAAATACCTCTTATCGAACGTCCGCATGAAATTGTTTAATTATTAATAATAGTGTGGAGGGTGTTTAATGTTAATCTGGAAACCAAAATGATTATCCAATTTTTTTAAAAAGCAGAGTGATGTCCCTTAGCGTTAGGCTACATAATTGAGCGTAAATATATATATGATACTGGGGGCCGGGGGCCCAAAATGTAGTTTTTCCATACATCAGCTATATAAAAATAAAAATTATTGAAAATTAAGACGTAAAATAATAAACATTTTGGTGTAGAGATTAACAAGATGGCGTTTATTGCCATAAAATAATGTTATGTGACGTCATAGTTCATATTAATTAAAATTTGTAAATAAGAAACAAAGTGAAAAGAGCAGTGATTATTTTAATTTATTTTTTTTAATTGTTAATATACCGCTGTGGGTGTGCGTTTAAGTATTTGTGTGCACATGTGTGAATCAGTGAGTGTGTGTGTTTTTTGTTGTGAACTAAATGTTATGAAACGGTTTATTTTTATGTCTGTTAATGTTGCGCCTCTAACAAGATTACGTATATACGCCTCTACAAGATTACGTATATATTTTTATAAAATGTGTTTGCAAATTACATCTTTTTTACTTTACACTGTTTCTTTTATGTATATTCTATATGTATTTTATCCAGTCGTTCGATCAAGCTTTTTCCTTTTATTGGTGAGGGTAGGAGTCAATAATATCGTCCTTCCCTGGGGTGGGCATAAACACTATAGCTAAGCAACTGTGTTTATACTTTTTGCATAACTTAAACTAAACCAGCAGGGCACATTTTAAGCTCAAACCTTGCGTTTCAAAATGTTTCTTTAAAACAAATAAACTCCCATGCAACAGGTAAATGAATTATATAAATTATCACTTACTGGGGGCGGGGGCCCAAATGTAGTTTTTTGTTTCGTATATTTAAAACTGACTCAACACTAATTCTCCAACTTCCCGTGAAGGTAGAAGAATGAAACTTTGGGAACTTGCCGAATACACTATTATGACGATAACTGGTGAAAAAGAATGTAAACATTTCCACTCATGGGTGGCCGGGGGCCCCAAAACCAGTTTTTCCTTATATGGGCTATATAAAACTGAATCAACACCAATTCCTCATATTCCCGAGTAGGTAGAAGCATGAAAATTTGGAAAGTCGTTGAGTACCCTCCCGCAATGGTGACAGTCGAAAAAAATATAAAATTATCACTAACTGGGTAGGGGGGTGGGAGGGGGCCCATACATAGTTTTTTCTTAAATGAGCTATATAAATCAGGCTCATCATTAAATCTCCTATTTCCTGTGTAGGTAGAAGCATGAAACTTTGGGAAGTTGTTATATACCCTCCCAAAATGGTAACTGGCGAAACATTAATAAACATTATCACTCACTGGGTGGTCAGAGGCCTGAATGTAGTTTTTTTTTCATATATCAAACTGACTCATCAATAATTCTCCAACTTACCGTTTAAGTAGAAGAATGAAACTTTGGGAAGATTTTGAGTACCCTCCCGCGATGGTAACATGCGAAAAAAATATATAAAATTATCACTCACTAAGGGGGCCTTGGGCCAAAATGTAGTTTTTTTTCCTAATATGAGCTATATAAAACAGACTCATCATTAAATATCCAATTTCCCGTGTAAATAGGAGCATGAAACTTTGGGAAGTTGTTGAGTACTCTCCAGCAATGATAACATACGAAAAAAAATTAAATTATCAGCTCGATCATCATCATCATCAGTCCCGTGACCGTTGCGGTCGTTGGGGGGAGTGGATGGACACATCAACAGATAACGATCTCCAAATATGCCTATTTTGAGCGGCGGTCAATAATTCATGGAATTTCATCCCTGTCAATTTCTTTATGTTGTCCAGCCAGCTTTACCGTTGTCGACCTCTTCGCCGGCCCCCTTCTACAGTGCCTTGAAGGATAATTTTTGTCAGGGTTATCATGTCGCAGTACATGACCAAAACATGCCATCTTGCGTCTCTTAATTGTTGTTACGATTGTTTCTTGATGACCCGCAATAGAGTTGATTCGGTCCCAGACATATTCATTGGTCTTATGTTCTAAATATGAGATCTGGAGAATTTTCCTCATGCATTTGTTTTCAAATGCCTGCAGCTTGCTTTCAGCTCGATAGAATGCAAATAAACAGTTTTGTACGCTTCTACAGAAAACCTTATTTTAAACCTGGGATAAGCCGGGTACTTGCCCATATAGCATACATATAAGACGCATTTGTTGTCTGTCGTCTGTCTGGATGTTCCCTATTAACTCAAGATCCAAACAACCAAATTAAGTGAAATTTGGTACGTACACGTATACCGGAAAGGTTATTAAACAGTTTCGTTCCTTAAAAATAAGATACTGGGGGCCGGGGGCCCAAAATGTAGTTTTTCCTAATATGAGCTCTATAAAAAAATAAAAAATTATCATATTTCCCGTGTAGGTAGAAGCATAAAACTTTCGGTAGTTGTTAAGTATCATTTGGCGATGGTAACAGGTAAAAAAAATTATATAATTTATCACTTACTGGGGGCCAGGGGCCCTATTGTAGTTTTTTTTCCTTATATTTAAAACTGACTCAACACTAATTCTTCGAATTCCCGTGAAGGTAGAAGCATGAAACTATGGGAACTTGCTGAATACACTCTTATGACGATAATTGTCGAAAAATAATTTTAAAATATTCACTCATGGGTGGCCGGGGGCCAAAACCGTTTTTTTTTCCTTATATGGGCTATATAAAACTGAATCAACACTAATTCCTCATCTTTCTTTGTAGGTAGAAACATGAACTTTGGAAAGTTGTTGAGTACCCTCGCACGTTGATAGCAGTCGAATAAAAAATTATCACTAACTGGGGGGCTGGGGCCCAAATGTTATACATATTAGACGCATTTGTTGTGTGTTATTCTGTTCTCTAATAACTCAAGATCCAGACAACCAAATAACGTGAAATTTGGTACACATACACACAATGACATGAGAAAGGTTGTTAAACAGGTTTCGTTCCATATATATAAGATGCTGGGGGCCAGGGGCCCAATATGTACTTTTTTCCTTATATGAGCTCTATAAAAAATTATAAATATAAAAATTATCCTACTTCCCGTGTAGGTAGAAGCATAAAACTTTTGGTGGTTGTTAAGTATCATTTGGCGATGGTAACAGGTTTAAAAAAATTATATAAATTATCACATTATCACTCAGTCTCTTGGGATTGCTGGTATAGACTTGCAGACACCATGCTTTTCTCCTGGACAGTTGTATGTGGCCTGCTCCAGAGTTGGCAAAGAAGAAAATCTTTTTGTACACACTCCAAATGGAACTGCCAAAAATGTTGTCTATCACATTGCTTTAAGTTAAATGTACCCTTTATTGCATGCAAATAAACAGTACTGTACGCTTCTATAGAAAACCTTATTTTAAACTCGGGAAAGCCAGGTCCTTGCCCCTAGTATATATATAAAGAGCAAGAATAAAAAACGGTACTAAACTTTTATATAATTTTCATAGAGTTTCAGCTACTTTAAAATAGATCATTTTTATTCCAGTTAAATGGAGCTGTCTCAATTAGATGTCCTAGAAAGATTAAGTAAAAAAGTAAGTCCCATGACCGATGGTCATAGGGGATCCCTAATGTTTCCATTAGAGCTTACTCGGGGCTTGTTTACACCTGGTGGGTGCCCCGATTCCCTTCCAGGGGTCAGCGGAGGACTTTTTAGCGTATCATTTATATTGTGGCTTTGCGTGGGCTTGATCCCACGCCCCTCAGCTTTGTTATGCGAGCGCACTATCCATTCTGCTATCCAGAAAGTTTAAGCCAAACATAAATGTTTCCTTCATTCTTGTTTCTTGTAGTGCGCAAACGGAGCGTGTGTAACCAACACCTGGGTGTGCGATGGAGACAATGATTGTAATGACCACTCAGATGAACTCAACTGTGGAAACAGAACTTGCTCCTCAAGCCAATTCTCGTGTGCTAATGCCAAGTGCATTCCGGCGGGATATCAGGTACTCCATAAATTCAAGCAGCCTTCACCTGGGATAAAATTGCGTACTTCAAAAAACGTTTCAATATAAATAATTTCAAATTGTGCTCTTTTGGCTGCTCCATCATTTTGTCTCTCGTTTTGCAATTAAAAATGCTATAAATATGTTTAACCAATGTCACACTTTTACTTAAAGTACATATTATTTGCCTCCTATCTATGTCAGATTAGTGAGTTCCAAAACAAAATTAACAACTGAATAAACCAAAGCTGTTTGAGTTGTAACAAGTAACGACTAGGGATACATTTAAGAGTTCATTTTGAAATACAGTCACCACACGACTTTCCACATAATTACTATGTCATTGATTTCTTTCAGTGTGATAATGATAACGATTGTGGTGACGGAAGTGACGAAATAAGCTGTACTTGCCCATCCACCCAGTTTAAATGCCCCAAGGGAAAGTGTATACCTCAAAGTTACAAATGTGACGGAGACAATGACTGTGGTGATTTTTCGGACGAAGATGACTGTCCTACCATTCACCCTGGTGTGTGCCTGGACTTACTGACCTTTGAGGACTGCTACCGCATGAACACCTCGTCCTACCCCATCTGTGACTACTTTGTCGATGCACACAGGTACTGCAGGAAATTCTGTGACGTCTGCAACACGTTGAGAAAGTAAACGAAAAAAATGTTGACAGAATGTAATGAAAATATGCAAAACGTCCTGTCATTTATTGAGCAACTTTAAGCATCACTTAACACCAAACAGATGAGATTCTGTGCAGGGGTGGGGGTGGGCTAAAGCGACCTATTAATTTTGTTCCTCTCTATGGATTTTGGAGGATATTTAATTACAGGGAAATTTTGAAAATATGTTTTTGCAATTTGCAAGCATGATCATGCATTAAAAGGCATTAATGGAGGTGTTTAATTGTTCATTTCCAGTATTATGATTTAACATTGTGTATGTAGTTATGTTTTATTTTTATAAATTGTCAGCTTCAGTAATCTTTAAACTTAAGACTTTAGTTTTTCTCCTTTTTATTAACATGCCTTGTTTTAATAATAATTTTTATCGCTAAATCATTTCAGCAGTATATACATTTTGAATAAATTCATAATAAAAATACAATAAGAAGTGTTTTAGGTTATGGCTATAACGGTTAGATGGAGAAACATATGACAGTTATACAGAGGTACCGAAAGTTACTGAGAGCGAGCTAGGACTTAGTAGCCACATTAAATTTTTTTTTATTGGGTTTCGTTTCCAAAAAAAACCACAAAAAAACCAACAAAAAAAAACATTGGTAAACTATGCGGGAAATTAACCTTTCAGTTACGATTAATAAATTATGTTTGTCATATCTCAGACCGGAAAATGTCACATCTCATTATGCAATGTTACTATTTTTAGAATAAGCTTTCGTAAAACCACGCATTTCAGCAGAATTGTAGTAGTAATAAACCATTCGCAAAATTTTTTATTATAATTCAGTCGTAAAAAGCTTTTGTCTCAATCAAGTAAATTAAATCGACTCATATTAATGAACTAGGTGCAAGTACCCGGCTTTCCAGGGTGTAAAATAATTTTTTTTTCTGTAGAAGCGTACAAAACTGTTTATTTGCATGCAATAAAAGGGTACATCTATCTTAAAGCAATGTGATAGACAACATTTTTGGCAGTTCCATATGGAGTGTGTACAAAAATATTTCCTCTTTGCCCACTCTGGAGCAGACCACATACAACTGCCCATGAGAAAAGCATAGTGTCTGGAAGTCTATACCAGCAATCGCAAGAGACTTACCCTGTGACTTGTTGATTGCCATGGCAAAGCACAGTTTCAGTTATAAGGGAACGAATGCCTTCTGAGCTTGCTAAACATTTTTTGTTTAGCAAACGTTTCACCAAAATGCCTCCATGTGGATGCAGAGGGACTCCTTGGACCTCAGACTGGTGGAGGCCAAGGGGGACGTCGGAGTACCTTGGAACCTGGATCCGGTCCCCCATTTTGAGGGGCACTGAGCAACTTTTGCTTAGTAAAGTTTTCTCTAAAATGTACCCACGGCTCAGAACAGACACATGGAGCACTGTTTTTGGCTGGAGGAGGTCACAGTGAGGTTGGGATGGAATGAAACCTGTTTACGAACCCTCCCCGTGTAATTTTGTGTACGTATACCAAATTTCACGTTATTTGGTTGTCTGGATCTTGGGTTATAAGGGAACAGACAGACAGACAGACAACAAATGCGTCTTATATATGTATGTATATATATATATATATATATATATATATATATATATATATATATATATATATATATATATATATATATATATATATAAGAGATATGATATAGAGATAAATCATCACAGAATACCAGATTTTTTGTTAATGGATTAAGGAAATTGGTCCAGGAATTTCCGTAAGGAAATGACCGGGACTATAATTGAGTAATGACAAGGGTTGTGAATCTTATATGCTACAGTTGCAAAAACTAACTTCTAATAACAATTATATTAAAATCTCATAATTTTTATGTTTTGAGATTAACCCATTGAAGTAGTCGAGCTAGATTTCAATATCGCATCCTTCTTGGGTTTTTAGAAAAAGCAAGTGTACTTTACTTTAAACATCTCACGATTACACTTTCGGCAAAAAACAACATTTCGAACAACCTGAATTTAGATGTGCATTGAATAGCCTGAGCACAAGGTGCTTGTGTAGTTACTGCACTGCAGAATGAGTGATATTTTCTTTAAAGCATTTTACCACATCTGATTTATAGCGGACTTTATTTATATGTAACTACGGCGTACGTCTAAACTGTGTCTATTTCGTATTCGTGATATTTTAGTTGAAGTTAAGAAGATTGTTTGCAATAATATCTACTGCCCTTAATGAGCAGTGTCATGACTTGTCTTAGGTGTATGTTAGATCTGTGGTCTAACGGACGACGTGAAAGTATTGAAAGATAACACGTCTTTATTAAATTAAAATGCTAAATTTAAGTTGATCTTTTCACTTCGATGAGAATTGGCCTTTTTGTTGTTGTTGTTATTATTATTGACATTAAGAGCTTGCAAGTAAATAACAAATGATTCCAAAGTGTGGCAATGGATTAATAATGCTCCTCGTGTACGTAAGACTTTTTCAGAAGCACTTGACCAGTTTTTAGACCAAATTACTGGGAACCAGTGATTGCAGGGGTTCTCATTTTCAAACATTAAACCTTTTTTTTCTATTAAATTTGAATTAGAAAAAAGTTTTTTTCAAGAAATAATGCGCTTGATAAAGGTTGGTCTACACCTCACAAATGCTCGCGAGCATTTGGCCCAAGCATCACACGAACGCACTATAAAATTCGCCAATAAAATGGTGCGTTCGTGTGATGCTTGGGCAAATGCTCGCGAGCATTTGTGAGGTGTGGACCAACCTTTAATGAGAAAGATTTGCTGTATTTTGGCAAAAATAATAAGATGGATTAAAAGCCCTTCATAATGAATAATAATTAAAAAAAACATAGGTCTTTATGTGCGATGCGCTATGCAGAATATATATGTTGATTATATATCCTACATAAACAGAATCGGCAATAATCTAGCCAAGAAAAACTAATAAGGAAACTTTGCCTTAACAGAAAAAGTACAAAATATATCACGTTCCTGAGATCTAGTTAAGAGTAGAGTGGCTTGGCATGTCCCTCAGGCTTTTGATGGATGAAGGAAGTTCAGATTTTTCAGTATGCCTCTCTATGTACCACTGCTGGAACTTTTGACAAAAGAATCCTGGTGTTCGTTGGCAAGTCGGCGCTGATACACATTGAGTTGTTATTTGCTTTGAGCGAAAGAACATTTGAAGAGTTTGTCTTTGCACATTGCCACATAAGAATAAAACATTTTTTTTTAAAATAGTATTCATTAAGTGATGGGGTTGAGAAATTTTAAGTACTAGATACGACCTGCAGCGTAGCATACGCGGCAGACTTTCTCATCATAGGTAGTGCAAGGACGGGGAGGGGTGAGAGAACGGACACAAACAGCAGCACGAAGTAATGAAAAAAGCGAGTAAACGTGGAGACATGTGTACTGTGTTTGTTGATACCTGCCCCCCACCCTTTACTACCATCCCTTGATTGGCCGACCCTAGCAAGGGTTTGCAATGTTCGCAAAAAGGGGGGAAAACAACGGGCAGAAGCAAACATTTTTAAAAATTAAAAAAATAAATGTTTCCGCTGTGGCTTGAACCAAGGACTTTCCGCGTTCAAGGTGGAATTGATAACCAGTACACTACGAATCCAAGTTATTCTGTGAAGGAACAACGCAAGTTACCGCAAGAAAAATTGTCCCCCCCCCTTTTTTTTTCTTTACATCCCGCTACGCTTGCCAACAGTGATCGGTCGACCCCAGCGAGGGTCATTCATCATGCTCATTTGCACATACTCCTTTTGTGAAATATATAGAGATGAGTTTCCTCAACATGGCCAGGCGATGAAATTATGATATTCGATTTTGTTTTCAAATTTTGAATTGTAGGATTTATGTTGTTTCTAATTTCATCATATTGCTAATTGCATAGACCGATTACAGTCAGGAAATAAATACTTCAAAACATAATTATATTCAATGCCTACGAAATTATTTTTCCTATAAAATAGAATGGTCGCTACAAATACTCTTCCAAACACCTTTCTCTCCCAGGAACTTTATAGATATCCCCCACTTTTATACTGCAGGTCGCTTTGGTTAATATCGTCATTCTCAATTTAAAAAGAGATACTATAAGGAACATCCCTGCTTCTTGTGCTTTTGGAATTCTCATTTCTTATTTGAGGATGGGGTGTGTATCTGGTGTGTTTTGGGATGGGGTGTGTATCTGGTGTGTTTGGGGATGGGGTGTGTATCTGGTGTGTTTGAGGATGGGGTGTGTATCTGGTGTGTTTGAGGATGGGGTGTGTATCTGGTGTTTGGGGATGGGGTGTGTATCTGTGTGTTTGAGGATGGGGTGTGTAACTGTGTGTTTGGGGATAGAGTGTGTATCTGTGTGTTTGAGGATGTGGTGTGTATCTGTGTGTTTGGGGATGGGGTGTGTATCTGTGTGTTTGGGGATGGGGTGTGTATCTGGTGTGTTTGGGGATGGGGTGTGTAACTGTGTGTTTGGGGATGGAGTGTCTATCTGTGTGTTTGGGGATGGGGTGTATTCTGTGTGTTTGGGGATGGGGTGTGTATCTTTGTGTTTGGGGATGGAGTGTGTATCTGTGTGTTTGAGGATGGGGTGTGTATCTGGTGTGTTTGGGGATGGGGTGTGTATATGGTGTGTTTGGGGATGGGGTTTGTATCTGGTGTGTTTGGGGATGGTGTGTGTATCTGGTGTGTTTGGGGATGGGTGTGTATCTGGTGTGTTTGAGGATGGAGTGTGTATCTGGTGTGTTTGGGGATGGGGTGTGTATCTGGTGTGTTGGGGTTAATTTCTTGACAAATTATAATGACTACTATACTCATGAAGAAAAAAACAACATTCTCCCATTTATTTGATTTATTATACTGGTAATGTTTTTAAATATCCGTTTGGTTCCCCCTAAATACCAAGCTACTCACCTTTTTCAGTTTCCATGTTGTTGTTTTTTAAATTACCGTAAATTTAAATATTTAGAAATACATTCGAACGTAAATAAAGATTGTTAAAATAACGCTACAATAATTAACTATAATTATTGAATGAATTCAAAGTTAAAAGTACAATGGTACAGAGTACAATAGTATGCATTAAGTATCTTAAGGAAAGAGACCTAGAAATTGGAAAAATAGGCTTGTTGCAATAAAACTGTTTAAAACTGTAAAAGATTTTTCCTATTTTTTTTAAATGTTAAGGAACCTCTCTTTTTTACTTTCTTAATCAGTTTGTCATAAAAACATTAAATAATCTGTAACTTAGAAAAAAAATGGATTCCAACAAAAAAAAATTTCTTTAAATTTATCACTTAGTTTTACATGAATAGGATAATATATACGGAATAATTTCGTGTCTTGAGGTACTAATGTATGTGTTAATAGTGTTCACTTAAAGTCAGGCAGTCAACTCAAATATTTAAATGTGTCCTCCTTAAGAATATCCTTGTGTCGCAACTCTTTATTACCTTCTTAACTTTTGTCGTGCAAATGGATAGGGATTAGATATCTTTGTTATAAGGTGATTTGTGACGAATTTCTCCTTTCTATCAGATATATATCCTAACATTGAAATAACTTCTGGTGCTCTACCACAGTCACATCTATTATATAAAGAATGTTATAAAACCAAATAGAAAAACATTCAGGATCTATATTATAAATGTAGTTACGTATTTTAAAAATTATATAGCAGAATAAATATAGTTAACTTAGTTTTTGCTCTAAGTCTAAGATTTTGGCATAAGATTTAAGGATACATCTGATCAGTGGCGTAGCAATGGCTTGGCATTGGGGCAATTGCCAAGGGCGCCGGCCTGCACCAGTTCAAAAGGGCGCTGTGAAATCTCTCATTTTTAAATTTGTATTTAAATAAATATTTCACTTTTATCCTCGACAACAAAAAAGTGAATAATTAATTATATTTAAATATTTTTTATTTAAACCATTATAATATTTGGACTGGAAACATCTAAACCCACAAATTCAAAATCACGAAAATTCGTGGCGAATGATATTAGAAAAGGGGATTGAAAAGGGTGGACTAATTGACAACTTTGCACAGGCAGCACTGAAAAGCGAAATTTTGAAATGGCGCCATGCATTGACTATTATATTAAAAATGTATATTGTTTTGTGCTGAAAACAACTTAGCTTTTCGTGGAAGCGAACAAGATGGAGGTATATTTTTTTATAATCTGATAAAATTTTTGAGTCAGTTAGTGTTTCTTTTATTTATCGATCATCGTTGTTAGTAAAGTGATTTTTAAAGAACTTTGAAGATCTAAGAACTAACGAAATCTATACAAAAAATTAGGCCAAACTGAATAAACGTGTATTAAAAGGAAAACCGTGTGAATTCAAAAAAAGGAAAGCAAATCGAAAACAAATGCCAGGAGAGCATGCTGAAGATGAAGGATTTAACGTAGATAAATTCAATTTTTTTCTTTTTTGCAATCATTGATTCAATAATGTTGCAGGGAAAAGACAGATGTGTTTCTCTGAAAAATATACCAGAAGACTAATTTTCTGACTGGTAAAGCGTTTCAATCTTTTCCAATGGCAGATTTAGAATCTAAAGCTGTTCTATTATCAGGCAAATATCCTGAAATAAATAAAGGGCAATTTATAATTGAAACAAAATGCTTTAAACACCAAATGATTGAACTATTGCAAAACAAAAAACCCGATGACATGTTGCATTTTGATCTTCGAAATGTTATCGCTACATGGGAATTGCAAGAATCGTTCCTGAATATCGAACGAGCTCTGAAAACATTGCTTACAATGCCAACCACAGTAGCCACTGCTGAAAGGATTTCCAGCAAACTAAAAATTATCAAAAATTACTTGAGATTGACGTCAGGTCAACAACGCACATCATCTCTAGCTCTACTTTCCGTCGAACGTGAACTTACCAGCCAAATAAACATCGATGAAATAATCACGAATTTTGCAAACATTAAAGCAAGAAAAGTTAAGCTTTGAGTCTTTGATATATGAAATATGAGTGGATTGGGTGGTGTGTTATTTAAATTAAATTTTTATTGTGAGTTAATATCGTTATGTATGAGATAGTGAGAATGACTCATTGACACTATTGCTTTTATTTATAATACGTGATACTTCAAGTATTGCTGTAGTCTGTATTAACGCAACAATATCCAGTTTTATCCACCAATTTATTTGGTATTATTTAGTAAATAATAAATTGCAAATTAGTATTGTTCCTGTCTTTTGCATTTTTTAAATTCACGTTGTATGATTTTCACTGTCAGACTACGTAATTATTGTCATAAATAAAATAAGAGAAATTCAGGGGACATATGTCCCCGGGCGCCACGTTAGGGGGCGCCAAAATGAGTATTAAAATGCATTACTCAATTTTATTTTGATGTAAACTATTGTATCCCAAATACGTTTGCAAGATTGAATTTTGGAGCTCCGAAAATATCTTCATTACAAACCATTTGGCAAGTATGATTTTGGCGCCCCCTATTGAGCGTTAAGGGGCGCCATTCTACTCATAAATAAATGACACATCCACAATGATGAATTTCTGATGGCGTTTAAAACAAAAACAGTGAGTTGCTGGGAATGAGACTAGGGGAGCAGTAAGAGGCAAAGTCGATTCTATTAATAGAAATTAATAGAACAGACAGAGACGACACTAAAAGCAACCAAAATGACCAAAACAAGAAAAAAGGAGTAGCTTAAAGCAGTGGTTCTCAACCTGTGGTCTGCGGAGCACCAGTGGTCCGTGAGCAAAGCATGAAATTTACGCACTGTATGATTCATCGGGAAAGACTAGCAAGTTAAAGAATTAACGCAGACTTAAAATATATTTTTAATCTTGCCTAAATAGTTTTTACATTTTATCAAGGCTCGTCTATTAAATTCTCGTCTCTTTGATTTCTTATGTTCGAATATAATCTTGAAAATTAACAGTTGCTGATGTGTACTGAAGTTCGCTGGTTATCAGACTGTTTAAATAACGTGATGACGTAAGAGAGTTTCTTGTAGAAAAAACTCAAAGCTTGTTGATCATTTGAACAATAGCTTATGGGTTGCTGTTCTGGCTTATTAGGCTGAAATTTTTGAAGAACTCAATAAACTTAATTCAACTCGGCAAGGAAAGCAGACACATTTAATTACTCTCAGTGACAAAGTGTCTGCTTTTACGAAAAATCTTGATCTTTGGACAAGAAGATTATTTCAAGGTACCTTTGAGATGTTTGAACAATTGTACGAAACCACCGAGAAACCAGAAAATGCTGAAATAAATACACAAATTGTTGATAAATTTGATTTCTGGTCATATTCAATCAATGCAGAACCAATTTAAATTCTACTTTTGAGATTTTTAACGTTCAGTAGTTTTTCGTGGGTGTCCATTCCTAATCTCGCACACATTCACTCATCAAATAAAAAAATGGCCACCATCGTAATTAAACCAATTCATTGAACTGACCAGCGATACCACTTTGAATATGTTGCATCAGAAAGTGGGCTTAATGACATTTTGAGTACTCCTAACTGTCTCAGCTAGCTTTTAAAATACGTTTACCCTTTACAACTTTGTAAAATGGATTTTCTGCATTGCTTAAAATAAAAACAAAATCATCGTTCGCACTAAATAAACTAATACGGCAGTCTTTTTAATACAAATTACTATTTATGACTTAAAGTTTTTTTTATAGTAAGCAAGTAGAATTAAATAAGAAGACTATGAGACTAATATAAATGACATTTGTTTTTTTACAAAAGAAAGCCATTACAAAATTGTTTTTGGAGCACGCAAATCGTAGCATATTAGTATAGTTTTACTAACTAACATGTATATTACTTATAACTAGCTATATACACAGTATAATTATATTTAACGTTCCAGCACGGCAGTAGCACAATTTTTAGTAGTGGTCCGTAGCTAACACACACATTTTTCAAGTGGTTATTGAATCTCAAAAGGTTGAGAACCACTGGCTTACAGAATGGTTAATTCACGTCCCTTTGCTGCATGCTGTGACTCTTTAAAAAAAATCTTACTTCCCCAATCCCAATGTGGAGGGAGTTAAGTGTGTGAGAGGAGGGAATGTCTCTCCTCTCACGGGCTTCCATCGGTATGTCAAAGCAAGTTGGATTCCTTTCATATGAAACAGCAGACACTGCCTCTCTTTCCTGTCTCTCTGTGATCAAACTTGTTGCACAATATGATACACTGTTAGAAAAACATCTACAACATGCCCGAGATAATCCAGGTTCAGTATCTTATTTTTCAACGGAAATCCAAAATGAATTTATCCACCTACTTACATTGACTGTAAGGAATCAGCTGTTGAGTGAAATCAGAAAAATCAAGTACTACGGTATCTTACTTGACTCAACATTCGATCTAGGACACCGGGAACAGTTTTCTAAAGTCATCAGATTTTTGTATGTCGATTTTCAAACTAAAAAAGTAGCCATCAAATAATCATTTTTAGGTTTTGTACAGATACATTCCAAAGACGGAGCGAGCCTTGAAAGAGTTATCTTAGAGAAACTGGAATCTAATAGCACACCATTAGCCGACTGTCGGTCACAATGTTATGACCATGCTGCTGTAATGACTGGACAAACAGCGAATATGTGACAGAAATCACAGAACATTGTGCATCAACTGTGACAACCACAGCTTAAACTTAACAAGAGTATACTCAGATAAACAGGATCCAGTTTCTATCATGTTTTTTGGAACAGTTGAAAGTATAAATTTTCCTTTTCTCTCGTTCAACAACTCGTTGGGAAGAATTAAAAAGAGTTGTGCCCATCACAATGAAGAGGGAGTCTGAAACACGTGTGAGTGCATGATCAGAAGCTGTTAAAGCTATCTATGAGGACTAGATGAACTGGTAGGGCTGTTGGAAAAATTATTAGAACATACAAATATGATGCCTGACACCAGATGTGATGCAGAAGCTTTGCTGGTAGGTATATTAAACTTTAACTTCCTATTTTTGTTACATTTCTGGCACATCATACTTGGGAAAATTGATTGTGTCCAGAATCGGTTGCAGAATCCTACTGTGAATTTCAAGGAAGCAGCATCTGATCTTGAATCGCTTGAGTCAGAAATTGTCAACATTCGTGATAATTTGAGCCAGGTTGCGGTAGACAATGGAAAAGAAGATGCACAACTTTGGGAATCGAGGTTGACAGAAGGATTAGACGACATCGGAGGATGCCTGGAGAATTAACAAGAGATGCAGGACTTTCTGCAGAAGAAGAAATTTCAGGGGATATGAACAGCGTAATTGATAGACTCCAAAAAGATATATTAATACTGGGTTTACGTCTAAAAACCTATACAACAAATTTGGAATTTTACTAGACGTCAAAACTCTTCTTGCTGAGACAAAAGTGGATACACTTCGTTAAAATTGCTTAGATTTTGCTAATTTCTACGACACTGACGTCAATGGTCACGAATTGTGCACAGAAACCGGAGACTGAAAAATGCTGATCAGTAACCGGACTGAAGTTCTACCGGAAACTCTTTTGGATCTTCTTTGTTTTATTGTTTCATATGGAGATGAAGTATTTCCGAATCTGCGCATTTCACTTCAAATACTTCTAACAATTGCTATTTCAACTGAAACTGTGATCGGTCCTTTAGCAAACAGAATGCTTGTTTTGTCTAATTTACGTGATCAATGGGACAAGAACGTCTAAGTGATCTTGCACTTCTTAGCATCGAAAGAGAAACACTTGAGAATATTAATTTTGACAACGTGATTGACGAGTTTGCGCCATTCAAATCAAGGAGGATCAATTTTTTGTAGACTATGTCTATTCGAGTCATGTATAATTAGTAGAGTTTTTTTTTCAAATAAATTGTTTACAACCGCATAGAGAAATATTATTATGTATTCTATTTCATTAAAATACCTACTGCTTCGAAAATGAACCATATAAACCGTAAAATTTCAAATTTTTTTTTGGGAGGAGGGGGGGTCCGACAAGGGGCGCAGATTTTGTGTCATGTCCCCGGGCGCACATTACCCTAGCTACGCCACTGCTTAGGCCACTGCAACCTATGCGGCCGCAGTGGGCCCTGCACTTTCATAGGCCCCGCCTATCATAATTTTATCTTATTATCCTTATTAATTCCTTATCGCTACCCAGACTGGGCCCCGCGCAATCCGTTTCGAATACTAAGCCGCATAGGGCCCCGCAATTGCTAAGGCCAGCCCTGTCCCTTATAGAAAATGTGGTCTCCAAGGAAAATTCAACCAACTTCAAGGGTGTCTGCAGCTATTGCAAAAGTTCAAGAACAAATGACATCTGATATTCATTGTATGCCACGGGATCAGAATCTATTGCCAAGTAAAACATTGTGGACAGGGAAGCATTGGCGCCCAGCTTGCAAGTACTGAGGGCGTTTCCGAATTTCTTTTCTTATGCACAAGTACACTATAACCCTGCGTTGATAGCTATTCGGCATTATTGGACAACTCAAAGCTGTCAAAAACAATGTTAGCGTCTATTCTGAAATTGTCACTAATGTTTATGTTTGTAGCATGACAGATAACGTTTGTATCAATTTCACAGCTATAGATTATTTGGAGCATGGTTTCCAGAAAATGTTATCAAAGGTGTTTGCAAGGGTGTCGTGCTAGATGGTATTAGTAGAACAAGAAGAGGGTTAAAAAAGAAGGATTCTACATGACTCTATGAGATGAAGTTCCAATCCTAACTAGGGCGGCTTTGAGGCCATTCTGTCTGGATGCCCAAGCTGCAATCAATGAAGATCTTCCCTGGAAATTCATCCCCAAAAAAATCTTCAGTATCATCTCTTAATCCTACAATTCAATCATTATAATATCTCATTAGCAAGGGCTGAAGTGAACAGAGAAATATACTCTTCAATACCCAAAAACACACGTCAAACATACGTAGGAGCCAAAATGAGCAATACATTGACCGTGGGCTCTGTGTCTCAAAATAAAAAAGAAGGAAGAAGTTTGCCGAAGTTGCACTGGGTGATTTTTGTAAGGTGAATGGTTTAGTTGTTGTTTTTTTAAATATCAAATTTTTTTAACGTATTTGGAGTCTGCTTCATTTCATAACATTTTCCAAGACATCATATGATTTGCCTCAGATGAGTATTATATACACTTCCCAGCAAACACATTGCGGAGTGAGAAAATCAGGTGTTTAAAGTGTTAGACTATATTAAAGTCGTAAAATAGGGTTCGATTTTCTTTTCAAATAATAAAGGGATAAAAGGGAACCATATAGATACAATCTTGAAAGTTTTCATTTTTCATGTGAATTGCATTATTCTGATTATTTGGTGACTTTTGATTAACTTAAAGAGGAAAATATCCGCTTTCTTCGCCTACTCACCCGAAATATTGCATCGTAGTCAAGATGGATTTGTAGGAGTCGGAGTGGATAGGTTCAATCCAAAATGAAATTAGGGCAGACATTTTCTCAAACTGCAATTTTAATTATTTTTTTTTAATTTAAAAGAAAATAATAAACTGAGTATTCTCTATGACGTCATCTGTAAGATTAAATGATTGTCACGGTGCTGCTCCGGATGTCAGCGATGTCATCTGAGCTAATATAAACATGTTCGCCTTCCTGTGGTATTTGTTCTACACCGAATTAAGTCTTTCGCTTCAGCCTTGGATTCCGTTGTATGCCAGGGCTAGTGGAGACAAGGCATAAGGACATGATTGTGATCAACGTCAAGTTACACAAGAATGGATCATGTATAGCTTCCGACGATTCGGGATGTATTAAAAACTGTTCAATTGTCGTATAGTCTAACTAAACTGCAGTCAACTGTAAATTAAATTTAAGAAACTAAAAAATAATTGTGTATGCGCTTCTGCAAAATTTAATCTGTTGATTTTTAAGTCACGGTCAAGATTCCTATTTTTTTAAATTTTATCATTTAAACTCTTATCTATCAAAAAACAGCTGAAGTGCATTATCTTGAGACATGTTTTCTCTAAAAACAACATGAGAAAAATCCCAACTGTTGCTTAAGTCCACGACCACAAAATACAATGATCTCTAAAGGCAAAATTATTATTATCAATATATGTCGTCTGTATGTGCGTGTGTATGGAATGTAATGTATTATATGACGTCATTGTTTGATCTTATATTTAATACGAGGCGTGCATCAAAAGGTGTGCAAATTAAAGATGCGCTGTAAAAAAATATTATATGACGTCATTGTTTTAGCTAATATTTTAATTTTGGAAAAGGGAACAATGTAAACAGAGGATTTGATGATGGTTAATTATGAAATTTAAAAAACAAACCCTATTATAAAATACCTTGTGCACATTTTACAAAGTTTAATATTTCGTATTTATCAAACAAGTACAAGTTAGTTGGGCTTTTGAAAAATAAATAGATTTCAGCTGAAAACTTCCGTCATTTTTGACGGGTAATACACTAGTTGTAAATAATTTTCTTGTGCTTAAAGTAATTTTCAATAACATTTGAATTTATATAGGCTTTTCATAATTAATGACATACATATATGGTTTTAGTTAAACAACAGTGTATAAATCAATGATTTGTTTACCCTTATTGTGTTATTTATATGTGTATAGTGTATATAACCATATATCTAGCATTACCATTACTAATCAAAATTTAATCAAACTATAGGGATCCAAATAAAGTAATAATTGTCTCTTGGCATACGAGCCTGTGAAGCATGACCATTGTGTAGTGGACGTTAATGGCGAAGAAAAAAATTGTATGAACCGAGAACTTAATGAGGATTATCTACTTTTCATGGGGAAAATTGAGGAGCCATTGAATTGGGGCCCCTTACTTAGGGCTGTTATAGACATGGCCCATTTTCTCATGGTCGGGTATTTCAGGACCGATCTTGCCTGCTAAAGTTGTTGGGGCTCACTTGTCGGAGACGAACGATTCAAAACCGATAAACACTCGACACTACTCAGTAGTTTAAACAAATTAATTTTTATAAGAAAGGGACTTTTTGGTGTGTGTTTGTAATGCATTCAAAAGAGAGGAATATATTCCAAAGTGGACACTGCACAGAAAACTAAATTTTGTCATACAAATTACATTAAATTTCGTATTTTAATAAATAAAATCAATGCAATTTAATTATGAATATGTATATATATATTTATATATATATATACACAAGATTTTAGGTAAGCATAGCTTATCTTATCTGTTACAGAAGCTCCTTTTAATCAGAAGATTATTGCGTCCTACGATAATCTATGGTTTGTGTGTAGTCCTGCATTCTTATAAGAGTTTTTAATGTTGATAAAATGTTGGTTTTCATCGTTTCTTCAGGCAACCCATTCCACTCCCGAATTCCGGACGTGAAAAACGAGAATGTGTATGTGTTTGATCTTGCATATGGAATAAGGAAGGTGTTATTATCGTTATGTCTATCTGAGGGTTGTATTAAGTTATCTTTGTGCTGTATTTATAAATGTTTATAATATTGAATTTTTAAAAATATTTCTAACTATCATTTAACATATACGTTTTTTTTTAATAAGATTATAAATAAAGCTTTTTTTTTATAGTTCAGGGGCTTCGAAAAAGGTTTTCAATTACTTATATTGTATATAGGATACATATTATTAAAAGTGATTTTAAAATTCATTTTAAAAAATATCTCCAAAAGAAACTTTTAGGGAAAACAGGTTGTAATGTCTGAAATAAATAACGAGAAAGGAGGACACAATAAATAATTTATTTTGTTAAATTATAACATCATTGATCAGACTTTTGTATTCCCACAGCCACGTCATCTGTTGGCCTTAGAATCTTATCTTTGTTGTGTGTTTTTTTTTACAGTTGAAAACAACGAAGTCAAGAAGATTAAGACGCCTTCACTCAACCAAATTGCAAACTTTCTATTATATAGGCAAATACTGTCAAGTCTTCAGCCAAACTGCACGATCTTATCATCTCGTCAACATGTGGTCTTACCTGGTGACATTGGGACTTGTTTTAGCTTTGGGTCTGGGTATTGAGAAATTTGCCCGACGCAGCGAGGAAAGTCTGGGGGGAGATGGGTTACTTCGGGGTGACAGGTGAGTGTATCAAAACAGCAGTAAGAAATTCGTGCAATATCATTATATAATTTACATCAACTTAAAAAGTGTGACCAAAATAGTCAGATCATTGATCGTAAGCCCAAAGAAACAAAGGAAACAAAAACAAAAAACGAATATCGGTGAAGCGGAAGAAAACTGTTGGTGGTTATTTCAGTTAATGCTTTAATGTGAAAGGATAAAACCTACAAAGCTATTAAATATAATATAATGAATTTTGACACTTTAAAAAATATCATTATAATTCATCAGTTGTTTTTTTTTCTTTTTAATTTACATAGTAATCTACAAGTGCTGTTGTTGTTGTTTTTTTGTTTTTGTTTTTTTTAGTCCCCTAGCCTATTAGCTCGTGCACGCTTCCGCTCTGTAAAAGTCGTCAATGCTTCCGGATCGGTATATGTCGTGAACGTCTTCAAAACGCTCTTAAACAAGTTTTCTGACTTGCTAGAGTGCTGAAATTTTCACAGTAGATTTTGCTTGTGGGGAGGATTAAGCTATTAAAGTTTCAGATCGATCGAATGTACCGTAATTAAATTAATGCATATAACTATATGTAGCGGCCTGCTTTTGTTGACATTTTACGCGTCACGCTGAGTTAGGTTTAGCCGTCCGTGACCAGACCTTTCCCCCCCCCCTCCGTTTTACAGCAAAGGGGAGTTAAGGCAATCACGGTCTGTAAATATTTGTCACGTTTAAGCATGATCAATACATTTTAGTTATGGCTCATACTTAAGGGATTTATAGTCAAAAACTTTGCTTTTACGAGGTTGTTTAATTAAATCTCTTATATTAACTTCACCACCGTCTCTTGGGTTCGCAGTCGGTCGGGCGGGCGGAAAAAAAATATTTAAAAATGGCACACTTCCCGTGATGCTATCGAGCTGAAATTGTGCACATAGACTCGTCTCACCTAATAATGCACTGTATCAAACTTTCATTCGGGTTTTTTCTTTCAGGTCTTTTGTAGGCCCCTGTCCTATTAACTCGTGCACGCTCCGGGATCTGTATATACAATTTACCATAAACACAAATTTTCAATTTACAGATCATCGCCGGCTTGGTTTTCGATGTCGAGGAACAAGAAGGAAAAAAGTAGAGATAATGCAATTTATAGTTTAAAATTATAAATACTTCAAAAATAGTTTTGGAATCTTTATGAAATTGAAAAACTATTTTAATAAAATTTTAATGTTAAAGAGTTTAAATTTTCATGAATGAAATTAAGTTTTACAAATCTTTTGTTAACGCGTAAAAGTAGAACATAAAATGAACAAAAAAAACTTTTTAAAAAAAAAGATGAGGCCATACTGCAGTGAGGAATGTAGAATCGCGCATCAAAAAGCAGAAAATAATTGTTTAGTCACAAACTAAGTAGTCACACGGGGACTTAGAACTCTAAGTTTTATTGATATTTATTATGATCGATTGTGGGATTTTCTGTGAGATATAAAATTTGATCAACTATCACAAAAGTTCTGAGTCCTCCTGTGTGACTACTTAGTTTGTGACTAAAAGTTTATTTTCTGCTTTTTCATGCGAGATTCTACATTCATCGCTGCAGCTGAGCCTCATCTTTTTAAAAATATGTTTTTTCTTCATTTTATTTCAACTGATTTAATGCGACAAGTTTGAAATTTTACTCAGTTTAAATGCTTATATGCTATAGAGTAAGTTACCGCCTCGCGAACGCTATGTCGTAGCGAACACTATTTCATAAAGCGTTCTCTGTATTTTTATTTTACGTCAAACACGAAAACGAACACCCGTAAGTCGAAAGTAGTTCTGTTTTCAATATCATTTTATCGTTGCGTTTGCCGGGACGGACTATTTTGTGAGTAAATGGGTGTCAACATTTTGATCCTTGCGCCATGCATGCTGTCAGCGTCCATAGGAAGAACGGAGTTGTTTTCCGGATTAAGACTATTTTTCCTGTTCGCTTTGGAAAACACACGTGTTTGGTATTGCATCATCTCTTACAAATAGGCCAGTAACCACGCTGTTATACTTTACAATGCTATTTAATAGCAATGTTCGTTTCGAAGAGGTGTTCGCGACGAAATAAGTTTAAAGTTGGATTTTACTTCGTACCGAACACTTTTATTCTTTAGAAAAATTTAGTTAAATAAGGGTCTAGCTCTTGGCCTCTAGTCTAGTGTTATTTGAAAATAGTAGTGTTCGTTTTCAGGGCATGTTCGCGTTGAAGTATATTTGTTTTATTGTAGGATACTACTTCGTTGCGAACACTTTTTCATGTAGGAAAATTAAGCTAAGCCACCTGCACAGCATAAATGACAACAAATTGATTGAGTCCCAACGATAACTAAGCAATCATCGAGGCACAACACATAGAATCCGACACAGCAGCAACCACTGAAACACAGCCAATCGAATCTTACACACAGGCACTCATTGAGACACAACCAATTGCGAATGAAATACAAGTAGTCATAGAGACCCAGCCCATTATACAGGAAAACAGCCCATTTGAGAATGAAAGTCTATCATTTACAAATATTCCAAACCAGAATCATTACCTGCATCATCACCACCAAAGTTCAATTTGTCTGCTGCACAACTTAAAGCACTCCATGACTATTCGAACATTTTATTTGATGAAATGAGTCGCAACCAATTTCATAAAAAAAACTTTGTCAACTGACAATGACAAGTTCTACTGCAGGAGACAACCTTAGCAAAGAGGAAGAAGAGAACAAGACAAGCCTTATCTGTGGGGCTAATAGAAAAGTGCAGTCTAGAAGAACTCAAAAACTGCACATTCAAAGTACTCAGAGCTAACTTGACAGTAGATGACGCTTTGAAGCTGCCTGCTTTTGTTAGAAGGAATAAAAACAAGAAGAAAACAGCAAATGCTCCAACCATGCCAAACTTGGTCAGTGGAGAAGAGTTTAGAGAAGCATTAAAAAGAAAATAGCAGACAAGGAAGAAATAGAAAAAAATAAACTGAAAAGAAAGATCGAGAGGGAAGAAAGCAAAAACATAAAGGATGCACAAAAAGAGGCTACAAAAAGGACAAGAGAGCAAGAAAGGGAAGACAAAAGTCGCAAGAGAGAAGAAGAGCAGATTAAAAACATGAAAATTGTGGAGTCCAAGAAAGTAAAAAAGTATCCAGTAATAGATCTATCTGATAGCAGCAGTGAGGACTCACTGTTGGTTAAAACAATGGAGCTTGACATGGCTGCAGATGACGATACTTTAGATATAGAAGAGGATCTCTTGTTGGAAGGAATGTGTCATGGGTGCAAAAAAGGGGGATTGGCAGAGGTTTGGGTCCAATGTGATGTGTGTGATGGCTGGTGGCATGCACAGTGCACGCAAAATTGTGCATCTTTAAAACAAGTCACTTTTGTGTGCACTGTTTGCTGCCCTGACTAGATTATAGATCTACCTATAGTATTATTTTGTATATATAGATCTAAGTTATTCTGAATCAAATTTCTTTAATAAACGTTTATTACATTATTATTGACATCTCCAGTGTTATTTGTTGACTCCATTAACTAAAAATTGATTCTTTGATGATTTTGGTTATGTGTCTGCTTTGAGGTAAAAGTGTCTGCTTTGAAGTAAATTAAGCAAAAAAGTGTTCGGCAGGCGGTAGCTAACTGGGTCCGCTAAAATTGGACTTTACACTCTAACACCGCGTAGCAATACAAGAATGCTGTCTCATTGTAGTAGCCTTGTTGTCATACTACTTGTAGGTACTTTCGTTTTTACCCTGTGTCGAACGGTTTAGAAACTAGGTAATGAAAGCCAAAAATGGTGTTATTTTTAGCGTATGGCGTTCGCGAGGTGGTAAATTACTCTACTAAATTCTATAGTTTTAATTTTTGAAATATCTCTGTTATTTTTCAACGTATTCAACTACGGGGATAAATTTATGTCATTATCCATTTATTTTTCCGAGTGATTTCCAATAAGGCAAAGCTCGAGTGACAGAATGGGCTCCATATGACCCCTATTTAAACTTAAATAATAGCGAGTAATAGCATTTGTTTGGAATATGTGTATTTAAAATGTTACACTGAACAAATGGTATCTACAAGTATCTATGATGAGGGTGGGGATAGCAAAAATTTAACAGTTAATTTTTTTAGAAGTTACGTAAGGTTTTAGCTAGTTATCGGAACATAAACAAAGGTGTTGAATAATACGACATTGTGTTTGGATCAACTGTAGCCACAGTTGGTAGAGACGGTCGTGATCCGACTCGGTAAGGTATCTAAAAGGAAACCTTAAGAAAAGTCAGCACCGAATGTCACGGGGAAAAAGTCCATCTGGAAAAGTAATAATCGGTATCGGAAGAACGATGGTGCATCGCCGTTGGGTTGGGTTGGATTTCCTCGTGTGGCTGAGCAGTCCTATCCTTGAGTGGCAGTCTTTTCGGCAGCTTTTACACACGAGTTCTGTGCTTCCTAATGTTTTGGCCTTTCTCCTAGCTCTTCTGTCTGTAGCCTCATCCATCCTTCGCTCCTCGGCTGCTTTACATTCCCAGTCACTTGTGTTTATACTGGTTGATTTCATGTCTCTCTGGCAGACATCTTTAAATCTGTAAAAGTATTCAATTGTAATAAATGGTACAACGATTGCTATCTCAAATTGAACTATATTTTCTTTGGTTACTGAAATGTATCGGAGATTTAACAAAAACAGAATCACGATTGTGTTTCAGGATCATATGGGGTATGGGATCATATCGGTCTATGATATTGTGTTGTGAAAAGTCATACTTCATGGCAGGGGTGTCAAAACTATTTGCGAAAAGGGCAAATTCCAATGACATAAAAATATTTGGGAGCAAGATTAAGATAATAATTAATAAAAATGATATACGATGACTTTGAATTTCAGGCTTTTTAATTAGATTGGGGGGAGAGATATTAAGGACTGTACTATCTCAATTTTCGAGACTTTATAAAATCGCATTCCATCATTATTACAAATCACTATGATAGTGTATATGATAGCCAAGTAATGGAATAATTATATTTATTTATACTACGTAAATAACAAGTTTTAAAATATAACTTAAGCCAAAAATATTAAGTAACAAATTACGACAGACACCAATCATTATTCGTATTTAATTTAGAAGACATTGAATTTTACACCACTTACATTTGGAAGCTGTGGGTCCATACAGTCATTTTATATATGAGACTTAAAAAACTGTTTTAAAGATTGGCTCATTGATCGATACATGGTTAGAGAAAGCTTTGTTTACACAAAAACTTGATGTCCCATAAAAACCTGTTGGAATTTGACTCCTTGTATCCACTGCCACTGGACCGGGAACCCTAAATCAATTTATTCTTAAAATTTAAATCTCATTTTTCCTTTAACATTTTACATGGTCTTGACAAAATCTTGGCACATTTACCTAGCATTATCCCGATTTAGATCTATAAATGTCATTTTTAACACTACATAGCGTTTGGATCGATGGATAGGCTTTGAACTAAAAACTGGATGGACTAAATTAAATACACTAATGAAATGAACGCATCAGGATCACACCATATTGGGGTACGGGATAATTCCTTCGGAGTACTGGATAATTTTGGAGAAATTTATCCTTTTTAATTAGAATGTCTTTTGAAGTGAATTTTGTAAACAAAATTCCCTTTCAATGTAAATGTTACCAAAAAGGTTTTATGTGTGGTTTTGTAATGAAATCCCTGGATAGACAGGCTGTTTAAAATATCATAATTTAAGGATTATAAAATTGACGTTGTGGCTTCTTTTAAATCATATTTCTTTTTCTTTCAATAATAATTAAAGATAATTGAGATACCCTCTAGAAAAGTTCCAAGTTTATTATAATAATATTAATAAATTTCAGTGAAAATCATGATTCTAAACACAAACAGGTTATCTCAGTTATCTCAAGGAACAATATATAATTAAGATATTGTTTTCCATAAGCAATGGAATCCTTCCGGTGTATGAGATTTTGGTTGGAAATGGGGAATAGGATCCCATAAAGAACGAAATCGCTAAATATCAAGAAAATGGTGTTGTGTTGGAAAAGGGAAACTAAATATTTTAAACAAAAATGTTAACGTTTTTCATTATAAAAAGTATTTCTTAATTACGTGATTTTTATATTCCGAACATGTCCCTTAATTTATATGTTTGGTTCAATGGTGAATTTTACTTCTGGGTGCAAACCCCGGACTACACTGGGTCTACGGGTTATAATAATTTCCAATGTATCCTTATGGCTAACTGTACATTGCATACTCAAGAGTAAGCTCATTCCGACCACTGAGCTTGTTACAACCATTAAACAATCGTTATTGTCTCATTTTCACTTGCACTACCAAGACTAACATTTCTTTTAATTGAAAATCTTCTTTCAGGCAGAGAAGTGTGGGTAACTTTTATATATATATATATGTATTAGGGCTGCGGAAATTAACAATTAATTTCTCGATTAATCGTTAATAGGGTTGCCAGATGGCTGTCTAAAAATATCGGACATTAGTGTCGAAATTTATTGACATGTTGACAATGTAGTCATATTAAATATAAAATGTCCTGCTTTACTTCAATTGTTTACTGGACAAATAACGATGCTACCGGACAGTCCGGTACAAAACCGGACATCAGGCAACCCTAATCGTTAACAATTTTAAAGATTAAATTTTTTAACGATTAATCGACCCACCACTTATAAATGTACTGGAAGTCAAAAAGTAAAATATTTTTGCCGATTAATATAAACTAATTTCCGGACGATTATATGAACGTTTTGGTTTTAAACTATTGACTGTAGTGAATGTACAAAATGTTGATAAAGGTTATTGTGTCCATTGAGAGAAATCGTGTGCCTACCGTGCAATGTGCCCTCTAAGTCCAAGATCCGTTGGTCCATGTGCAAAGTTTAAAAAAAAACTAGTGTGAAAAGTTGCACCACTTCCATTTTTTGTGCAATATTTTACAAAATTTGCTGCGCGTGTTTCTAAACTCCTGCGTGGCGTCGGTCAAATATCTGCGCAGCCGCGCTGCTTAAAGGGAACATTGCTACAATTATTCTAACACTTTGCTTACATTTCACCTGCAAACCAAACATCCACTAAAGTATCAGAAATTCCAAATGAGACAATCTAAAGCTATGTGAACGACTGTTCAGCTCGACTGGTTATATTGTCAATAAGACCCGCTCATCCCTTGAACCAAATAATGTCAATATACTTGTCTGTTTTCATTGTTGGTTAAAAGATGTCATTTAAAGAAGACATTCCAGTGTTATTTCGATTTTCGATAAGTATTTTAATAAATGTTATGTTTATCGGTTGAAATATTTTACTTTTTTGACATCCAGTACATTTATAAGTGGTGGGTCGATTAATCGTTAAAAAAAATTATTCATTAAATTTTTAACGAATAATCGAGAAATCAATCGTTAATTTCCGCCGTAGCTGGTCCCAAGCCCGGGTGAGAGAGGAGGAGGGTTGTGCGAAGGGCTAGCATCCCTTCCCGTAAAAAAGGCTTGTTACAAAAACGTGAACAAAGGAACAAAATAAGAAACTCGGACCTTGGAGATCATGGGTCTCTTAACAGACAACTAATGAAGCTCGGTGGCCAAAGCCAACTTGAAACCACCCGGCAGACAACCATCCTCTCCACTAGGACCACCACCAGCCTAGGAACATGGAACGTAAGGACCATGTTCGAAGCTGGAAAAACTGCCCAAAATTCTGCCGAAATGCAACGGCACAAGCTAGCCATCTTGGGGATAAGTGAATCCCGATGGACTGGCTCAGGCCAGATGAAGCTCAGCACAGGAGAACTGCTAATATATTCAGGCCAGTATGAAGAAAACGCAGCTCACACCCAAGGAGTAGCACTCATGCTTTCCAAAACTGCTCAGAACGCCCATTTAGGGTTGGAAGCACATGGTCCCCGAATAATCACCGCAAGATTTAAGACCAAAAAGCACGAAGTCACTATGGATCTTCTTCAGGTATACGCTCCTACTAACGACAGTAAAGAAGAGGACAAAGAGGACTTCTACAACAGACTGAGAGCCCATATCCAAAAGTGTTCTAGGAGCAATGTGATTATACTAATGGGTGACCTAAATGCAAAAATAGGCAGCAACAATAATGGATATGAAGAATGCATGAGAACACACGGCCTCGGAGAGATGAACGAAAATGGTGAAAGGCCAGCAGATCTATGTGCTGCAGGTGGACTAGTCATCTGTGGAAGCCTCTTCATGCATATAAATATCCACAAAGCAGCATGGATATCACCAGATATGTCAACGGCTAACCAAATCGACCATATCTGTATCTGCAAAAAGTTTAGAAGATCTCTCCAAGATGTAAGGGTAAAAAGAGGGGCAGATGTAGCCTCAGATCATCATCTACTGATTGCCAAACTTAGGCTCAAATTGAAAAAGAATTGGACAAGTGAGGGAAGCAAGCGCCAACGTTTTAACACTACTCTTTTGAAAGGGGAACCAAAACTTAATGAGTTCAAACTTACGCTAACAAACAAATTCCAGATCTTGCAAGAACTAGGCAACGAAGAAACAGTTGACCAAAACTTGAAAAACTTCAAAGAAATACTTACGACCACCTGTGAAGAAGTGTTGGGTCCAAGACAACAAACACATAAAGAATGATTTCTAATGAAACCATGGACAAAATCCAACAGAGGAAAAAGAAGAAGGCAAATCTAAACAACAGCCGCACCAGAACCGAAAAAGCTAGAGCATCAGCAGTATACGCACAAGCCAATAAAGACGTTAAACCTAGTATAAAGTCAGATAAAAAGAAGTACATAGAAGGATTAGCACTTGAAGCAGAAGAGGCAGCTTACCATGGAAACACAAGAGAACTATTCAGTACAATTAAAAAGCTATCCGTAGAGTTCCAAAATCCAGAGACTTTTTAAAACTAAAGATGGAAAATATAAACCTGATGAAGAGGGTCAGAAAAAAAGATGGATAGAACATTTGAAGAACTCCTCAACCAACCAGTCCCACAATACAAACTCAACATAGAGCCAGCAGAACAAGACCTAGAAATAGACTGCAGCACAACCACAAAACAAGAGATAAGCAGATCAATTAAACAACTGAACTGAACTATCCCTTAACTCGTTGTTGAGTCGTTGGAGGACCATCGTGAACTACTCACTAACACATGCCATTTGTCCTGGTCCTGTGCTGCCCTTTGAGAGTCGCTGAATGACAGGCCGGTCCACTCTTTGATATCGTCCTCCCATCTCTTCTTTTGTCTGTCTCTTTTCCTTCCTCCCTGGACTGTGCCTTGCAATATAGTTTTTGCGAGACCTCCAGTTCTTGTCACGTGTCCGTACCATCGTAATTTCCTCTTCTTAATAGAGGTGAGAAAGTCCTCTTAGGGGCCAATGACAGTACTTATTGTGTTGCGGACCGCTTCGTTTGTGATGTGGGATGTGTAGCAGATGTTCAATATCTTTCTGAAACATCTCATCTCTAGCGCTTTGATTCTTCTTTGGAGGTCTGCAGTGAGCGTCCAAGCCTCACAACCATACAAGAAGACCGACATTGCCAGAGAGCGCATTAGTCAGATCTTTGATCTCATGGAGAGCTTCTTGCTGTGCCCGATGTGCTTTAATTTACTCAATGCTGCCATTGTTTGGGCTACTCTGGCAAGAATTTCTGGCTTGGAGCCTTCGTCGGATATTATGGCCCCTAGATATTTGAAGGTGGAGACCTTTTCGAGTTTTTGCCCGTTTATCCGAATCTCACTTGTGAATTTACTATTTGCCATGACCTTGGTCTTTTCGGCATTGATTTCCATGCCGTACGCCTTTGCTGTTTTCTCTAGCTTTGCAAGGAAATCTTTTAGTTCGTCCACGCTACCAGCTAGGCCGTCTATGTCATCGGCGAAGTGTAGGTTGGTTATACTTCTCCCTCCGATGCTGACTGTTCCGACATGGTCTTCTAGCACATCTGTCATGATCCTTTCAAGGAAGATGTTGAAGAGGATGGGGGAAAGTAATCATCCTTGTCTGACACCAACAGTGGTCTTGAACCAATCTCCCAGCTTGCTGTTGAAAAGTACTGCGCTGGTTGCTCTGTTGTAAAGGTTCTTGATCACTTCAAAGAGGTTTGCATTTATGTTGAATTTATGCATAGTTGCCCACAGTGCCGCATGCCACACTCTGTCGAACGCTTTTTTAAAGTCTATAAAGACATGATATAGGTGACTCTGGTGTTGGAGATGTTTTTCACAGAGCACTAGCAGGTTAAAGATTTGCTCCGTTGTGCTTCTTCCTGCTCTGAAGCCCGCCTGTTCTTCTGAAATGATTTGCTCTTCTTGTGGTTTCAGTCTGTTCAATATGATCATAAGCATGACTTTGCTGGGGTGACTAATCAGGCTGATTGTACGGTAGTTCTGACACATCTGTAGATTACCCTTTTTTGGGAGCGTGATAACCAGCGATTGCGTCCAGGGGGTTGCCCATTTTCCTGTCTGCCAGATCTTATTGCACATGTTAGTTAGGATGTTTAATACGGGATCACCTCCCGCCTGAATCAGTTCGCCTGGAATGTTGTCCGCTCCAGCTGATTTCCCCTTTTTCAATTTTTGTACAGCCAGATCCACCTCGACGCGGAGAATAGAATGCATGTCTATGTTAGTTGACTTTGGGCAGTTGAGCAATGATGCATCGCCTTTGGAGTCTTCATTGTACAGCACAGAACAGTATTCGGTCCATCTTCTGAGAATTTCTTGTTCTTCTGTGATACATTTTGCGGATTTATCTTGTATGGTTGAGATACGACCTTGTTTGGTGGATGTCAAGTCTTTAACAATTTTGTAAGTCTTTCTAGAATTTTTCCTTAGTAGATTTTCATCGATGTCAGAGCATTGTTGTTCTATCCATTCCTTTTTTGCTTTTACCATGTCTTTCCTGATCTTTTAATTGATTTCTCTGTATCTTGGTGCTCCTTCTGCATTATTCTTTACGCTATTAAGTTTTCTTCTTTCATCGCATAGTTCCAGAATATTGTTCGCTTCTTACCAAGTACTTCTTTTGCTGCTTCAATTATTGTGGTGTCAGTGACTAGGTCTATGTCCATGTCCGTCTCTGACTCATATAGTGTGGTGAGTGGAGCAAATTTTCCTCCAATGGTTGCCCTGAAGACTTCTGCGATTTTTGGGTCTTTCAGTTTGTCAAGGTCAAAGCGTAATCGTGGATTGCCTTTTTTGCTATCTTTTTCAGGTGGAGATGGAAGGTCATCAGCACCAGATTATGGTCACTGCCGATATCTGCTCCAGGGAAACTTCTAGTTCTAGCTGTTTTAATACACGATTTGAATCGTTTTCTGAACAGTATGTAATCTATCTGGTTACTATGTTCCCCGTCGGGGCTGTGCCAAGTCCATCTACTGGATTTTTTATGTTGGCCAATTGTGTTAGCTAGCAGGAGGTTGTTATATCTTGCAAATTCCAGGAGACAAAGTCCTCTATCATTGTTAAGATCATTGCAAGAGCGTCCGCAAGTATCTGCCAATTTAGTCCATACATCTACTCCAATCTTCGAGTTCTAGTCTCCTTGGACGACGATAATGTCTTTCCTTGGTGTTTGATCCACGATGTCCTATACTTGATCATATAAAGGCCTCTACTTCGCTGTCATCGTGGCTGGTTGTAGGAGCATATATCTGTATAATTGTGATATTAAAGCGTGTGGCTTTCAGCCGAATGGTGATGATGTGGCTGGAGACAGGGCGACATCCAATGACCGAGTTTGTTATATTTTTTTTATAACAGAGGAATCCAACTCCATGTTCATGTCTGTCTTCCCTGCCGCTGGAGTAGATCTTGTGTCCTTCCTCTGTTGAGAGTTCACCAAAGCTTTTCCATCGGGTCTCACATAGTCCGATGACATTCCATTGGTATCGCTCCATTTCATGCGTCAATTCTTTCCCTTTTCCTGTAGCATGTAGGGTTCTTACATTCCATGTGCCAATAATTACTTCGTCTCTTCTTTTGAGGTTGAATGGGTGAGTTGCTTGTGGTGCTAGAAGGCTCTAGGCAGAGGCAGTACCTTTGACGCTTTGACAGCTGCACCCTCGTGTGGTCAAGCTCACTGGTCCTTGCCCATCTCTCGAAACTCTCACGTGTGGCTCCCAGCGCCACACCCCGGTCAACGGTCTCAGCTGACCGGTTAAACCACGTGAGGGGGTGGTTTTGACACGGCACCACTGGGGACGAAAAGTCTATTACTGGTGCACCACAAGTATTTAAACAACTAAAGAAAGGCAAAGCGGCTGGTCCAGACAAAATACCAGCAGAAGCCTTGGCAGCACATATTACGACTAGCTCTGCAATGCTACACACTCTTTTCAAGAAAATATGGGAGGAAGAACAGATTCCGATGGAGTGGAAAGAAGGATATCTCATTAAGCTCCCAAAGAAAGGAGATCTTAGCTCCTGCTCCAACTATAGAGGAATAACTCTGCTATCCATACCAAGCAAAGTATTTAACAGTGTGATGCTAAACAGAATGAGAGACGAAATAGACACCCATCTTAGAGACCAACAAGCAGGTTTTAGAAAAGATAGATCATGTACTGACCAGATTGCCATCCTGAGAATTATATTGGAACAATCCCTGGAGTGCAACTCACCACTATACATCAACTTTATTGACTATGAGAAGGCTTTCGAAAGTGTTGACAGGCCAACCCTGTGGAAGTTACTAATACACTACGGGATACCACAAAAACTGACTGACATAATTAAGGCTTCATACGGAGGACTTACATGTAGAATTGTTCATGGCCAACAAGCAACAGGGGCTTTTGGGGTCTGCTTTCGCCATTCTTATTTCTGCTAACCATCGACTGGATAATGAAAATGTCTACAGAGCAGAAGAGAAATGGTATCCAGTGGACACTATGGAAACAACTTGATGACCTGGACTTTGCGAATAATCTGGCATTAATATCGCACTCACAGCAACAGATGCAGGAGAAAACCAACTATGTAACACAATTCTCTGCTTGCCTTGGCCTGAACATCCATAAAGGAAAAAGCAAAGTCCTTAAAATAAATACATCAAGTAACACTCCAATAACACTGGAAGGAAAAAATCTTGAGGAGGTGGATAGCTTCAAATACCTTTGAAGCATCATTGACACACAAGGAGGGACTGAAGCCGATGTAAGAATGAGAATTGACAAAGCAAGAACAGAATTTAAACAGCTAAAAAAAGTTTGGAACTGTAACAGCTTGACTCTCCATACCAAGGTCAGGATATTTAACACCACAATAAAGCCTGTCTTGTTGTATGGAGCAGAAACAGTGCGAATAACAGCAGCCATTTCAAAAAAAAAGCTTCAAGCTTTTATAAACACATGTCTCCGAACAATTCTCCGAATCCGCTGGCCCAATGTCATCACCAACGAAGACCTCTGGCAACGCACACAACAAGAGCCAGTGGATGAGCTAATACACCAGCGCAGATGGAGATGGATTGGCCACACTCTCAGAAAACCTACATCCAGCATTGTAAGACAAGCCCTCACATGGAACCCCCAAGGCAAGAGAAAAAGAGGTCGTCCCAAAATGACCTGGAGAAGGGAACTGGAGGCAGACACCAAAATGAGCGGGCACAGCTGGGGGCAGATAGAAAGATTGGCGCAGGACCGGGATGCCTGGAGAACCTTTGTTCGTGGCCTATGCCCCAGATGGGACGAAGGGCGATGACTATATATATATATATATATATATATATATGTGTGTGTGTGTGTGTGTGTGTGTGTGTGTGTGTGTGTGTGTGTGTGTGTGTGTGTGTGTGTGTGTTACAGGCAATGTGTGAAATCAGGCATTCTATAGAATGCCTAGGCAATGTATAGAATGCCTGCTGGTTTCAGGCAAAGTATGAAATTTGTAAAACTTTTGCATACTTTGCCTAGGCAATGTATAGAAGGCCTAGGCATTCTATAGTATAGAATGTCGGATTTCGTTTAGGCAAAGTGTAAAAAGGGCACAACAAAAAACTTTATTGATAATTACATATTTTTAAGTGGAAGTAATACAACATAAAGCACATGATGTATGCTCTGTATTATTTTTTGAGGTCTTCCTCTGTTTCCACATCTTCTAAATCATCGTCAGGTAGGGACAACGTTGTGAGGCCTACTTTAGCTCTGCACCCAAAGAGAGCTTCGCATTGTGATCTTTTAATCCCAGAATGAAAAGCTATGTTCTTCTTGAGTTTGACGAACCGTAACCCCTCACTCCAGTGGCCAGTTATTTCATCTTGCATCCAAGCACCAGCATATTTTGGATGTCCCGGTTAGCTCTTTCGACGATCCCCTGGCTTTGTATGTGGCGCGGCTTAATATGAACGATCTTCAAGGTGGGCCTGTACTCATTTAGGCTGCTTACCACATTGTTTGCAAATTCCCTGCCTTTTTTTTTGGACTGTAGAAGCATTGGACCACCAGGCAACTTAAATAATTCTACAAACTGGCATGCTACTTCTTGTGCCCTCTTTGTCTTTAGCGCCCTGAGAACTACAAACTTGGTGGTATGATCTTGATACATCATTATAAACTTGTATTCCCCATCAGGATGTGATTGAAAGTCGATGATATTGACCTGACAACGAGTGTTGAATTGGCGGGGGTATGCCAATTACATACTTTGCCGGACGACAACTCGGCATTCTATAGAATGCCTAGGCAATGTATGAAATAGCAATCATTTCATACTTTGCCAGAAACCATCAGGCATTCTATACATTGCCTCGGCATTCTATAGAATGCCTGAATTTCACACTTTGCCTGTAACACATATATATATATATATATATATATATATATATATATATATATATATATATATATATATATATATATATATATATATATATATATATATATATATACATACATACATACATGTGTGTGTGTGCGTGCGTGTGACTTTTGTTTTCTTCGGATAATGACGGTCGGTAGAAGAGCTGGTAAAATATCCCTAATCACTGGGGCATGGCTGAAAAAGCTGGTAAAATAAGAGAAAACAAACTTTTACACCCTTTGCCTAAAATAACCAAAAAATCCTAACTGTAAGATACCATTGTATAATATAATTTTCATTAACATATTTTTCTAATTTGATAAACATTCATTTTGACATTTAAAGTGACAATAATTACTTTTATCATAAATAGTGCAGTAAATTATTTGCTCAAAGACTTCTAAAAATTGTATGCCGTAATTATAATTTAAATAATATTGCTTTCTTTATAATATTTTGTTCGATAAATACTAAAAATGACTATGGAGAAATTTATGTAATTTCTGATATTTATTTTTGCAAATAAATTGTAATATAATCTTATTCATATAGAATTTCGTATTTTTGTTTACGGCTTATTTACATGTAAGGCATTCCTTGTTTTGAATGTTTTCAATGTAAAAGAAGTAGGAAATACAAAATCATTTTGAATTTATTTTATTTAATTAATATAAAAGCGTCCATGTAATTTCTTTACAGAGCTGTATGTGGAACGGAACTGTTTGCTTGTCATGAAAAGTGTATAGATAAGGCGTTCATCTGTGATACTATCAATGATTGCTCAGGTGGATTCGATGAACAAAACTGCCCAGCTAACTGCACTGGTGTAAACATGTACAAATGCGGTGTAAGTCAGAAGATGCTAATAAGTGACATGTCTCTGATATATTTTAAATTTTGGACATTGGACATACATATTTTAGTTAAATTCAGTTTAGAAATTAAATACTATATATCCATAAAACTATTATCATCTAGCTATTTTACTAAAGCATTTAAAATACAATTTACTTAAAAAGAAAACAATAGCAGTTTTCAAAAATTAAAGCAGCGATCAGAAATATCAAGGTAAGGAATTTAGTGAAGACTTTGATATTTTATTTTAACGTATCATTTATTCTGTTGGATGACGGGAGCACAATATTGGAATTGGAATTGTTAAGAGAGCAACCTTAAAAACATTTTTATTTTATATTTTGCCCGCTCCATGTCAATTTTTTTATCATACAAATAGCTTATAGCCCAAGTAAAAACAGACTTACCAGTCCAATAGTGGAAACGAAATAAATTAGCGTCATGTCAACTTCAGTGTTTTAGTTTGTTGATATATATTTTTTAGGATCTGTTTTTTATTATATTTTAATTGTTTAAATCCTAGAATGGCAAATGTATTCCCCAAAACTACCGATGTGACACAGAAAACGACTGTGGTGATGGCACTGATGAAGCCGGCTGTGGGGGAACCTGTGCTCCAGGCTACCAGAAGGTCAGCTCATCATGTTAACCCTTTTTTGTCTGTCCCATAACCTCGGTTTTTTTTCGTGGTCGTAGGGGATTCTAATGTTTCCATTAGAACATTCTCGGGCTTGGTAGACCCTGGCGGCGCCCATCCCTCTCCAGGTCAGCGGAGGACTTTCTTAGCGTTAGTCATTCATCCACGCCCCTCAGCTTGTGAGGCGAGCGCACTATTGACTTCGCTATTCAGCCACCTGTTTACCTTTAATATCCGCTATAAAATGGTTACCTATTACTGTGACACAAGAGTAAATCTTAAACTTTCAACAGAATGTTTTTATTTTGTAAGATAAGCAACTGTTAAAGATATTTACGTAGCTTTATCAGCTTATCAAAATTCCTTCTAGGTACTGACGTGATGAATAATCCTTACATAAAATTTTCTCTCTAGTCTAATGAGAGACAGATTTTTATTTTGAAATAAAGCAATATACTTAGTTGAATACTGTACCAATACTGCTTTTGCCTTAAATTTCCTGCAAAACTAAAAATATTGTGAATAGTGGTACCTTATTATTTTAGTTTCCTCTACTTATTCATAAAGAGTTGCAAGATGATAATTAAGAAGTTTGTAATTGTAACTGTCCACGGACAAAACCGAAAAGACACACTGATAGTAAACTTTAATCTAAGCTTCTCAGAACAAAAGGTTAATTCTCAAAAAAATATTTATGTGAAGTCTAGTGACACATTAGAGCGATTCCGCAATCAACAGCTACATTTAGAACCAAGTCATTTATTGGAAACTAGACTGCAACAGGGACTCGAACTACAGGTATCATAGCCTAGCATCTATGTTGCAACTCTTGACTGCACCGCGTTGGGCATAGCCAGGGAATCTATGGCGCGAGAGAGTTTTGCGCTCATACAATGTTCTATGGCACTGCTAAGCAGATGTAACAGGTTGTCCTCGTATTAGCTAAAGCTAAAGCTCAAGCTTACCGAATATGACATTAAATTAGATTGGTAATTAAGTAACGTGGTCTTTAACTGTCTGTCTCACTCATCAAACTTCTGGTTTCTAGAGGTTGTGAGGCTGCGCTGATTCATTGTTTTAACTTGATCAGCTTTTATTTCCTCTGAAACTGCATAAAACGTTTAACACAAATGCAACAATTAATCTAGCGATATAGTGTTTTTAAGTATGAACTATTGCTATTAATTTTTCTTATTATTGACCTAAGCAAATTTTATTTATCACACCCCGTTAACATCATTAATTTTGAAGTCCATCAAAAAAATAACACCCAATGCTACCTGGCAGGCACCGAAAAGGGTGATAAACTAATACTCTGTATTATCTGAGGCTTCATTTTAATTTTTTTCTCCGGAAAATGTATTAGTTTTATTTAAGTAAGTAATAAAAACTCGAATGAGTATTTAAACGCAATTTCCAACAAAGAATTTCCGAATTTTTTTTCAAGGGAAATCATTCTACAGTCACACCAAGAATGTGTCAATATAATGCGCACCACGCAACAGTCTTACTTTAGCATTCATAAAGCGGGAAAACCTCATTAACTATCATTCTAGATTACATTAAAAGTCATTTCAAATCAATAATTCTGAAACTAAACAAAACAATTGCAATCTACAAATTGCTGCTAAAATTATGTGAGTAGAACCAAAAGAGATTTTTCAAAAATTCCTTCTCCAACATTGTTCTAAATATTATTAGATATCGTTAAGCGTTTGTTTCAACCCGATAGATGTTATGGTTGGCGAGAAATTGACAAATTACTGATATATTTTTTTCGGTTTTTTTTTATTTTCCAGTAAATCCAGTAAACCTTTTCGGTAATTTTTTTGGCCCATGCACATCCTTGGGACCTCCTTAACATATTTGCAAAGGACCCGAACCCTCTATCTGGTATGGTTCAGGAGCATTGCGTTAAAAATACACCACACATGTTTGACATAACATTATCTTTAATTTCGGACAACCTATAGAATCCTTGACCACGTTTAGCCCTCCAGCCATCCCGCTTTTAACAGTTTTATGTTAATGACTTAAACATTACGCTGGCCGTTATGTCAGTATTAATAGAATTTGCCTCTCTTTACAGCGACACGTAACGCCCTCACTCGCTAACGAAGGACACGAAATGTCATTTAGAGAGGGGAAAACAAAATATAAGGCTTCACACTTTGAAAAGGAAACGAGAAAACACTCTTAATATTTTGATAGCACTGCCATGTGTCAGCATTGAGATGATGTTATCTTGTTAAAGTTTTCTTGATGTTATGACATCGTATTATTAACTCATTTTAGAAGTAAATTTAATCGTAGCACATTTTTAACGATGATAGTGACGATCACTTTTATAGCATTCCTAATCAATGTATTTATGTGTGTTGAGTGCGTTTTCGTTGTCACAGTTTAACGTAAGATGAAGTCTATCGAATAACAAATGCTCAAAACACATAAAGCATAAATGATTGGAAGATACGGACATAAGGGCTAGAAGAAGGTAATGAGAGAAAAGAGAGTTACAGAAAATGTCTTTGTTTAATAGTCAATGCATTGTAAGTAAATCTGCATTGATCAAAGAGGTTTCATAGCATTTTATAATGAAATTTGAATAGTAACTCTGTCATGTGTCTTTAGTAGTGGTGTTGCAATTGTTAAGCTACTAGCTGTATTCTGGATCCTTTGGGTTGTATTGGAGTAGGTATTGGACATATCCTATTGAAGCACTATTGAAATATTTCGTTCGCAAAATTACTGTTGCAAGAGTTATCCATAGTTTGCTGAAATATCTGAAAATCAATTGGACAAATTTGTTTTTGACATTCAGTTTTTGACAAGTGAATAAGCAACATGATATTGCACTCCCACTCAACAAATACCGTTCAAAAAAAAAGTACATTGAATTTAAAAAGAAAAAAAACAATACTTGCCTAGAGGTATATTACACTTCATAACTTCTGAAATTATTTGTTTCATCATGTTTCTAGTGTCAGAGCGGCTATTGTGTAGTTGACGGGTGGGTGTGTGATGGCCAAGATGACTGCGGAGATGGAAGTGATGAGAGAACATGCGCTGGTCTGTCTTGTAACAACTTTCAATACACGTGTACCAACCACAAGTGTATTCCAAAATCCTACAAGGTTCGTAAATAAATTTAAAATATTACAAATATGCTAGATAACAGAACTATTGCCACACGATTATTGTTAAACTATTTTTCCAAGCTTTTTTAAATGGAAAAAAATTTAGCAATTATGATTTTTGTGCTTCAATATAATAAAACTATATAATTTGCAATTGTCACGCAAGTCAGTCAGTCTGTCCTGGCGCTACTAATTTTAGAAAGCAGGGAAAACCAAATTACTGCACCAATGCATCAAAAGGTGTGCAAATTAACGATACGCTGTAAAACATATTATATGACGTCATTGATTTAGTTCATATAGTAATTTTGGAAAAGGGAACAATGTAAAAAGAGAATTTGATGATGGTTAATTATAAAATTAAAAAAACAAAGGGGCGCCGTAGGCGCCCTACAACCTCTATTATAAAATACTTTGTGTACATTTCAGAAAGTTTAATATTTCGTATTTATCAAACAAGGACAAGTTAGTTGGGCTTTTGAAAAAGTTCGGCGCCGCAGGCGCCCTAAAAAAAGTGCATTTTTTAATAAAATAAATAGATTTCAGTTGAAAACTTCCGTCATTTTTGACGGGTGTACGCTAGTATATTCATAAACTCCGAGCATCACATCTACAATATAAATTCCAAAACAACAGAACGGGAAACCCTAAATATCTCTCTGGCTTTGTCTCGCCAGTGTGATTTCGAGGACGATTGTGGTGACGGAAGTGACGAAGTCGGCTGCACGTGTGACAACCTTCACTTCCAGTGCCCCAAGGGAGGCTGCATCCCCGCCGAGTATAAGTGTGACAGTGAAAACGATTGTGGAGACATGTCCGACGAAGCAGACTGCCCCACCATCCACCCTGGTGTATGTATCGATATGCTAACATACGAAGACTGCCTCCGTATGAATACAACCACATTCCCCATTTGTGCAACTTACGTAGATGCACACAAATACTGCAGAAAATATTGTGGCATCTGCTCATCATAAGTATTAGAGTCTAATTTTCCAAGTAATTTCTAATAAATAATATTTTTCGGTTTGTTATCTTTCTTGTTTAAATTTGTTTAGTTAATGTATCATTTCAATGCAATAAAAATGATTAAACAAAATTTTAACAAATGTGTTTATGTGTTCAATATCTAAAATAATTTAATTTATTCAAAAGTCAACTCTATATGTTACTATCATGTCCTAAAGGCAAAGGGGTTAGCCTTCAACATATTCATACAGTCATACAGAAGGGAAATTTGATGTGGTGGTAAAAGAAAAGAAACGTGGACGACAGTGTTGTTTCATCTTCTCTCTATCGAAATATCATCTGCAATGGCAGCCTTATTCGCTTTAATATTATTTTCATTATATCTTAGCTGGATTTGGCTAAAACTTTATATAGTTAACAAGATTTTTTTTAAAATAAATAAGGGAAGATTTTAAGTAAATACCCAATACATGATATTGCAGGTTCTGGTCTATAGGAGCAGTGGCATAACAACGGGTTGGCATAGGGGCAGTTGCCAAGGGCGCCAGCTCAAAAGGGCGCCACTAAATCTCTAATTTTTTTAATTTGTATTTAAATAAATACAGTTGGACCTCTCTCTCTCTCTCTCTAAGTAGAACTCAAAAGGACCCGAAAAAAAATCGACTTAGGGGTTTTTGAGTTAGGGGCCGTCCATAAATGACGTCACGCACCTAAAGGGGGGGTCACACTTTTGTGACGAGGGGGAGGGAGGGGGTTGAAGAAATGTGACGTCACATCAAAAGGGTAACTTTAAATAAAACGTCTACTGAAATATTTGGTCTCTTACAATTTATTTAATAACTTTTTTTGTTTAATTTCTTTTTCTTTTTTTCTTTTTTTAAATCAGTGCTTCTGAATGTGCCGATCGGTAGGCCATCAGACGATGGTTGGCGTAAGCTATCAAGACACTAAAATTAAAGCTAATTATAATCCTTAAGTTTGAGAACCCCCAAGATAACGCATGAAATTGTTACCCTGCTTGGTTTGATTTTGACATCAAAGCATTTGTGATGTAACCGCAGATCCGCTTGGTTCTCTCACGGCAGGCGACTTTTTTGCCCGTTACCCCAAAATATACAAGTTTATGTGTGCGTTGCGCCCCCCCCCCAACCCCGAGACTCTAGGTCCTGCTCACATGACTCGGGGATTTGGGGGAGCGTCGTTAGCCCCCCTCCCCCCGAAAATGCTACTGGTGAGTTTTACAAGCATGACAAGTGTCTAAAAATGATCTGAATAGGATTATGTGTAGATATTTTAAGTCAAAACGACACGGAATACCATTTTTCTTTAAAAGGGGGGGGATCTATTTGATAGAATTATAAACGCTTTAAGTTTGATATAATTGTTCGATTGGTTTGTGGTCAAACGCCCCTGGCCATTCTAAATATAATGATAAATGAGCCCATTTAAAATTAGTCAAGTATTCATTAACTTTATTGAATACATCAAATTCTTGACATCGCAATTAGAGAGGAGCACAAAACAACTTTTCCTCTTAGCTCAGTTTTTAAGGCATTAATTTTAAATATCACAGAAAGGATACTTCATACAGTTAAGTCATGTGGATTAAGATTTAGCCTAGTGTCACTCGTGTCAATATAAATAAAAGTAAGGTGGATTTAGGTGTCTTCGTATAGCACGTAGGTAAGAAATCTACATAGTTGTCAGAACCGGTTCAATAATGGGCATATGTTCCAAGCGTACACGTAACGTACACATGAAGTATTTTAATATATCTACTGGATTGTAGTGGATGTGATGTGTCTTAAATGAGTCTGCTTTACCCCCAAGAATTCCCTTTTGACCACAGGTTAGGTTATTTACCCCTGTTCGCTGACCTCTTTCTTACGGGATCTCTTCAGTCAATTGAGGGATTTTTAAAGGAATACAATTTTAAAATGTTATTTTTAAATATTTTTTTTTCCTAAGCAAAGACGTTAACCGTGATGATTAATAGTCAATGTTTAATTTGTATGCATTAAAATAAAATGTAATCTAAGGATGTTAACACAGTTCGTTTTCTGAAGACCGGTTAAACGTATTAAAAAACGCGGGGTACAATATTACAATGTAGACCTTCACTAAATTAATAATAAATGCTTAAATGACAATAAAAGTGATTTGAAACATACTTATTTGCAAATAGAAAATACGTTGTTTTTTTTGGGGGGGGGTGTCAAAGCTTTGTGACGTATTTTTAGAGGGGGGTCTAACTTTTTGTGACGACGCGTGACGAGGGGGGGGGGAGGGAGTAAAAAATCGGCCAAAATCGCGTGACGTATTTATGGACGGCCCCTTATGGAAAATGGCGTAATAGGCGCCGATTAATTAATGACAATGTAGATATTGTGAGGTGGGGGAGACAGCCATACCGGCTAGTAGGCTTGACAGGAAAGAGAGACGGTGTCTATGTTTCATATGAAAGGAAGCCAACTTGCTTTGACATGCTGACACAAGCCCGTGAGAGGAGACACCTTCCCTCCCCTCCCCCACTTTACTCCCTCCACAGTGGGATAGGGAGAGTAAGATTTTACTTTACTTCAAGCTTTGAAGAATTCTTTATTAACGCAATGATATCCCGTTTTATCCTTGTATTATTTAGTAAATAATAAACTGCAAATTTTTATTGTTCCTGTCTAATGCATTTTTTTATATTCACGTTGTATGACTGTCACTGCCAGACTACGTAATTGTTATAAATAAAATAAGAGAAATTCAATTATTTTTTCTAACAAATGAAAAAATCGTAATGCTGAAATTTGTCAATTTATCAAGGGCGCCAAAAATAAATTAGACAAAGGGCGCCAAAAACATAGTTACGCCTCTGTATAGGAGTGAATTTTTACACAATATTATTATAAGCGCTTACAGTTTACATATCAACAACATACATAATTTGCAATGTATGTCACGTCCTCCCGTCCTGTCTGTGACGCTACTAAATTTAGAAAGCAGCGCACCAAATTACTGCACCAAAAATAACTCTTTTCGAACATTCGGCATAAAATTGTTCAAAATGAAAATAAATGAAAAAAAATAAAAATAAATTAAAGTTCTGTATTACATTATTTGTTATTCTGATGTGTATTTATTTTGAAAACTTCCGTCATTTTTGACGGGTGATACGCTTGTATAATAATATTTAATGATTCAAAAACCACTGACAGAAAATGAAATCCCATCAATTGTTAATTCAAAATAAACCTGCTTTTCTTAACTCAGCATATGCACCTCCTTGTTTGTAATTATGTCTTTGCCTCCCTGCTTCTTTTCTTGTATGAAGTATCATTGCTTTATTTTATATTGCTAAATTAAATTATAACTTTTAAATTAACGAGAAAAATATATACCTATTCATGTTACAGAACCTAAGAAATAACAAACAATGAATAAGCTATCAATTAATAACAATTAAAATAGTTTTCCAATAATTATTATAATCCTAAAAAAAGCTATAAGAAGGGGGAAAAGAAAGTCATTGGAATAGAGATTAAGTAAAAAGATTCAATTGCGATACGAGGCAAGAAAACAAGAACAATAATAAGGTAGGAGAGCCAGTCGGTAAGATGGGTCGAATATTGATTATAATCCTGTCAATGGCGTTCCTTCAAGAGACCTTTAGTCGATGTTAATGGTCAGTCTCAAGCCTTCAGACATTGTTTCAAGCGTGCGTGTCCAGGGACTGTCTAACACTTGCGTGGTGCGTAGCTGAGATGGTATCAATAGATGAGCCAGCGTCCAGTATTATTCTCCTTTGTTAAATAAAGAAACCCACATGTAGCAGCAATTATTTGATAGTTTTGTATCACCATAAAGTGGCCATCGTTTTTGAGTCTTATAACAATTAACCTCTTCAAAATGTTATCGATCTTTTTTCAAAAGAAATTTGTATGGAATTTCGAAATTCAATAAGAAAATGGGGGGGGGGTGGTACGAACTTCAGATTGTCCGAACTTTCGGACTGTTATTAAATTATTATGTGTTGTGGAGTCCTCTTAAAAGAATAATAAATTTCTGTACATTGGGGCATGGGTTCTTATTTTCCCAACAGCTTTTAATTCACCTGTGGATGAGGTATTTTTATGTATTACATTATAATAATGCAATAAAATATAATATAATGTAATAATATAATATAATTTTAAAAACATAGCCGTATGTTAAAGTATATTATATCTTTTCTTATAAAGGGCCGGATTTAGAATTGACGAGGCCCTAAGCTATTTCAGATATGGGGCCCTTTATAAGTCCAAATATTCTATGCCAGTGCCAAATATGATTTTCGGATATCTAGAGGTTTAAACAGAAATATCATTAAGAAGTGTATAGATAGTAAAATAATCTATAACTTAAAATTATTTTTATTTATAACAAAATTTAAAATATAAATTCTGGTAAAAAAGGACCAAAGTTCTTTTAAAAAAGCACAATTTACGAAGGCTTATTTTCTAATCCCTTGAAAAGTGTTATAGAGATTAAGGAATTATATTAAACGAAAATATTTTCTTGTCACAGTAGACTGAATAAATATAATTTAATTAAACCATTGTTGTTCTTAATTTATTTTTTTAATCCCCTCTTGCTAAGAAAAACGATCTTTCTGCAGAGCAATTTGCAAACATTATATTAAGAAACAATATCAGAATTTCTTCGACATCACGGAATGCATCTTTGAAGAATGCCAACAGTACTGCCAATATATAGCTGATGAAAACAAATTATATATTTCTTGAACAATTTCAAAATTTTTTACTGCATCTAAACAGCAGTGAACTGCTAATCTACTAACAAGATTCAAGGAATTACCAGCACATTAAATAGACCATACTTGTTAATCTTCAATATTATCTCTTGCATACCCTTGTATTTGCCAGACAAATAAGCAGCATTGTCATATGAATTGCCTCAATACTTACCAAAATCTTTTTTTTTCTCATCTGTAAAGTACCACCAAATATATCGTAATCGTAAGATAAGATGTGACACCTAATCCTTTATTCCTTAATTTTTTTAATGTTTTGCTAGACAAGGATCAACTTTTGCTATAACTTCGAGTAAACCAAGGAAAATTCCATTGTGCGTAGAGCAAAATGTTTCCTTATATCCTCTGAGAAGTATGTGTATGACTTGGTGCATGTTTTAACTATGTGTATGTATGACTTGGTGCATGTTTTAACTATGTGTATGTATGACTTGGTGCATGTTATAACTATGTGTATGTATGACTTGGTGCATTTGCTAACTATGTGTATGTGTGACTTGGTGCATTTGCTAACTATGTGTATGTGTGACTTGGTGCATTTGCTAACTATGTGTATGTGTGACTAGTTTCAAGTGTGAGTAATTTTCTGTGAGCTTTCGCAACTGTGTTAAATATTGTTTGTATGTGTGTCATTGTGTGCGAATGTACTCGTTTGTATTATGTAGGGGCGTCATTGTCCTATAAGGTTGAACAGCACTATCCATTCTTTTTATGTAGAAATAACTAGACTCAGATAATTAGTCAAATGTATATTGATCAGTAAGCGTGCCAAAGCGAATATTTGTCGTCCAAACCGAGGTGGCTGCTCACAATGGGTTGGAGAAGCTGGAAACGTTGACATAAGAGCAATACCATCAATAGACAGAAAGTAGCCCCCATTACCATAGACACACACGCGTTTGTTGTAGTACATGTACACAGATGCTTACAAAGAAACATGTGCGTACACAGTTATTTAGAACAATCATGAAGGAGCAAATTTAGTTTTAGTCTGCCATTCGAACAGAAACACAGTTACAGACTTGATAACAATCACAATTAAATTTAAAAATAGGGTTATTATGAATATAAGTGCCGTCGAGGTACGATGATAGATGCCGCTCTCGGGTTGTAGTATTTATTAAACCACTCCATTACACATTTATTTTTTAAATAATGAAATGAAGATTAAATTAATTTTCTCTCCTTAACTGCGGAACGAGCTCACTGTGGTGAGTGTTGTTCCAATATAAAGATAACAACATGTTCAATAAATATTTATTTAGCCGTGTGGCGCCGAGTGCTAAACACTATAGCAGCGGTGTTGTTTTAATAATTTTTTTTAATTAATGATCAAATTGGTTTTAAATGATTTTAAAGTTAACGCGGAGCTATGCAGAAATTTGTAATGATAAACAATTGATGAAAGCTAGCCGTCAAGAAAAAATATATTTACATTACTGGAAAAGTAAATCTACACAGAAAATGTACTCAAAAATGTATTTGTGGACAGAAAAAGTATACACATTTTAAGTTGTGGTAAATCAATTTTTTTATAAAGACCTAGTTTTTAAATAAGGTTAGAAGGTATAATATTTGCTTTGGCTACCAATTATCGTGTGCATTTTGGAAGTCAGCGACTACCCTTTAACAATTTTTTTTTAAAGATTATGAAAAGGTGGTAAAATAGGTGTGTATGTGCATGTGTGTGTGAGAGAGAGTGTGAGTGTGTTTGTGTGTGTGTGTTTATAGATAGCAAATACAGGTTAATGTCAAAATGAAATAACCTTATTTACTTAATTCAATTCATAAGGATCATTCTTGTCCGCCATTGTTACTGCAAGTCTACTGAAGCCTCAAGGGGCCGTCCATAAAGTACGTCACGCTATTTTTGACCATTTTAACCCCCCCCCTCCCCCCTGTCACAAACTGTCACACATCTCGGACCCCCCCCCCACCCCCAAAGTACGTCACACTTTGGAACAAAAATGTTGTTTTTTTATTAACAAAATAATTAAAATTTAATATAAAACAGCCTGATGTCACATATGGCCGACCCCCCCCTCCCTCCTGCCACAAACTGTCACGCTTTCTTACACCCTCTCCCCCCCCCCTCTGGAGCGTGACGTACTTTATGGACATCCCCCTAGTGCATGGCTTGGTCAAACTTTCGTCGATCACTTGATATAGAATTTAGGGGTATGACAGATCTGATAACATGGACACACGAAAATTTTCATTAAAAAACACAAAGTTCTTTCATAACGTTTTACCAGTTAGACATTAAATCAAAATGCACCACACTTTAAGACATATAGATTCACGAAAAAATCAAAAAAACTTTTCATTGAAATGATACAATTCGTAAGCATATATTTTAAAGGATAAAAACGTCTTAGAAAAAAATTGTCAGTTCAAATAGCCTAATACTAAACGTGTACATGAAATTTAAGCAATTTAACAATTTAAATAATTCTACTCGATATATGTCGTCTGTGGATCAGGTTCTTGATGCGAGTGATTCTTGAGGAGAAAAAAAGGCGAAGTGATTAAAAGGAAATGAAATAAATGTTGTGGATGAGTGAGCGATAACAAGCGATAACATTGAGAGAGACAGACATTGAAATTGGGGGGGGGGCAGTAAAGATGAAGAGAAAGAAACATTACAGATAAATATGGAGCTCCAAAAGAACCTGGAAGCGAGACAAATAGGTGTGGAAAACTGTTTGGCGTAAAATAGAGAACGGAATATTAGAGACGGGTATATAACATGGCGAATGAAAGATATATATAGTATGTATGGAAATAAACAGGGATTTTTTTATTGTCTCGCAAAACGATAGAGAGGTTTTTGCTCATCGGGTTGTTGATCAATGCAATACCAGGATAAATTCAATGAAAATTATAATTATAAAAAATATAGAAATAATTATATTATGTTTCAATAAAGACATATTTTTTTTAGTAACTTAAAGTTTGATATGCGATTAAAATATGGTAACATATTAAATCACTATTTTTCTTTACATTCTTTTTTTTAAACTAATGTTACTTGGTTTTTAAAACGCTTGAGAACCTGTCTAAAAGGGCTCCTATTGTTAGTAATTAAGCACACTAAGTATATTTGGGGGAAAAAATCATACAGATAGCAAGAGTATATGATAAACCTAAGTTTTTTACAGTTATATATATTTTTAAAGAATTTATTATTTCAACTTTTTGTACCCGATATTTTACTGAAAGTCTTATAAATGAAAATAGTGATGAATTTCTTAAGTGAAATCCAAATGTGAACATAACTAAATAGTTTGTTTTATTTAACTGGTACGAAACATTAAGTTCCATAGACTTGAATATGGATTTTAAATAATGTAAATAGTATAAATGGAATGGTTTGCGTAGTTATGAATGAATTGATAAAGAGAGGATGTATTTAAACTGAGTGAATTAGTTGGGTGGCGCAATCAATGGCTCGATTTCTCCATTGGAATATCAGATTAAAAGTGTCACAGTGCGGTATATGTTGAATATGTTATTTCTTGGGTACGTTACTGATCAGTTCGTTGCTATTTGATGAAGAGATAAATAGATTAATGTATTAATGGATTATTAAATTTTAACATAATTCCTGGTGAGGGGACTAATGTACTGGTGCAAGAATGAGGTTTATTAATCAGTGTACTGTTTGTCAGACCTCTTTGCTCTCATTCATTTGTACAAGATCTAATCGTTCACCAACTTCTAATATTAAAAGAAATATGTCCCTAATAAAACTACTCAAGTCCCCAACCGCCGACCTGAGCACTCATATCACCACCCACTCGTCACAACTGTGAAGACGTGACATTAATTGAAATGTTCCCTCCCTTTGCACGCCTGTCTTCCCCCTTAGGTTCCCTGGATGGGCCGCCTATTGGAAAACTCAACATTGCCAGAAAAAAAAATGGCGGAAAGAGAGAGGCTGAAGAAAAAATGAAGGGAAGGCAATTCTATTTAACATTGAAAAGGGAAAGAAAACTCACATCGGCCATTCTTGTTACGTCACGCTCCAACGCCTTTGCTCTGTTCGGAAGCGATATTTTAATGGGAATTTCCATTTCCTCTGCGTGACGTTTTGATGACACATGGCCACACGATAAGTCCCCCCCCCCTCAAGGTCAGAAGTCTTTGAAAACTGATTGGGAGCCTCTAGAGATTCTATTTTAGAATGGCTTCAATTTTTTTTAGTTTGGCTGGTCAGACTCTGTTGGTCATATAATGGAAAACAATGGACATGATTGTAGTAAGTGGTCTAGATATTATCTGACCTGATAGAGCACGGGAAACAATAACTTTATCTTCATTTTTTTTTAGAAGTTGGAAGAAAACAAAATAAGCTAGTATGTAGGAAACTATTAATTTGTTTTTTTTTAAATAAGTATTAAAATGTATTTAAAGTTTCTTCCTAAATAAACAGTTTGACACAGACTGATTTTCTTTATAATCAATATCATAAATAGCGCTTCTTTGTACCAAAATGTCAAAAGTCTGAACTTTTCGTAATTATAAGTGTCTTCTAGCGTAATGAATAAAAACGGAGTTTTAAGTGGAAGGATCCCCAAAACTGTCAACTTTTGAACAATTGTGTTCAATGTCTATCTAAGCATAACAATTATTGTTAACAAACGTTTTAGAGTGAGAACAGATAAAGAGTTGAATATTTCATCTTTTAAATCTAACTATAAAACTCCACGTGTGACCATAGGGGGCCACATTTCTTTAAAATATACCAACATGTCATACTATGGCGACACACTACAGAAATTTTATCGACTTCAGATGTCAAAGATATAATATTATTTTACACAAGATTTAACTTTATTCCTTCAAAATGTGTTGGCAAGGGATACAATTTTTTTTTACAAGGAGGAGGAAAATATTGTCAATAACAATCTCTTCGAGTTGTCATAATGTCATTTTGGAATTGTATCGTTCATCATGAGCACGAAGGGAAAGGACAGAACACAGTTATAGAATGCAAAAGCATTCGTCGAAAATCCAAAACACGACCGCAGTGTCGATAATGGAGGAAATAACTGCGCCACCTCCTCTCACGCGCGTCATTAATGATGGGAGAAAAAAATGAATAAATGTGTAAACCAGATCAAACGTGGCAATACTTTACAAACCAGAGAGATGAAGCCACGAAGTTGGGGATTTCCCTGGGGACTAAACTCCAATCGGGAACACAAGATACTGCTGATGCCCCTTGAGGGAAGGGAGAGAATAAAAAATGATAAAGACCAGGGTGGAAACGGTGTTAACAAAATGTTTACAGGACATGTGTGCTGTTGTGAACACGATAACAAAATTTTGAAACGGCACAAATTCAAGTATAGATTATTTAATAATGGTTCTTCATTCCCAGCATTTAGCATTTCCACAAAATTTGAATTTCTTGTGGGAATATTGACATTTAATTATGGTAATCGAAATTTAAATTTCATTAAAATTCAAATCTTAATTTTTTTAAATCTTAACTTTTTCGTATCTAACCGGTAAAATGGCTGATCAATGCTTTACACAATTAAAGTAGCATTGAAGATAATGGTCTCCCATGTATAATTCAGTTTCATGCATTCGTCCATAACAGCTGCCCTCTGGCTAATTGCATCTTAAATATGTGTCTCTTCATTTTTGACGCTTTTTGGGAATACGATTAGTTAAAATTATTTTTCTGTTCCAGAAAGAATTTCCTATTGTTGGTGTTGGTCCGTCGCGATAGAGGACGCCCATTCTCTTCATTCTAGCCATGGGCTGGGGCAGCTCGGTGTGTCCTTTGGTGATTTTTAGATCTATCCTTGCCCGAAAGGTGCGTTCACATGTCGGACAAGAGATGGCCGGGATAGCATCAGGAGGGTTCCAAGCACGATATTACCTGACCTGTCGTTTGGACTTGGAAGCATTTTGTCTGTTTGCTTCACAGGTTGCTGCGTCGTTCCTTATAATAACGCGCCTGGAGGCTCGGTCACTGACTACTGCCTCTCAGGAGTCATGCCAAATGCCATAAGTTCCCAATGGGGCCTTGTCGCGCTTCCTTTGACCCTCAGGGGCTCTCTTTCCATCTGTAAGCTCGCCATAAAGGAGCTTCTTTGGGAGCTAATGGTCTGGGATGCGCGCGACGTGCCCCTCCAAGCGTAGTTGGTTCTGCATCGGGCTTGTGTAGATGATAATCTGGAGTCCTTCCCTGACGGGCGGGTACTTTGGTGACTGGAACTTTTTGATTTGATGTTAAGACACGGTCCATGTTTCACATGAATACAAAAGGGTAGGGAGAAAAACAGCTCTGTATACTTTTAGTTTGGTTTGGATGCTGATTCCCCTTCTGTTCCAGACACTGGCTTTGAGTTACGCACGTTCATCTATGTTTGCAATCTAAGACAATGTGCTGCCACGGCAGGTAGAGCGGCTAAACAAAATCAACACAAAATCAACACAAAATCAATGTTGTCATTTTGTTTAAGTATTTACTTGTCCACGGTTAACATGTCGGTGAGTAGCCTCAACAATCGATTAAGACGAGGCGATATATAATATTTAAACCCTGCACCACAGCTTGAAGTCCTAGTGCTATAAGTTGACTTATTGGTGACAACTTTTCAAGCCTACAAACTATACCAAACCTACAAACTATACCAAGCCTACAAACTATACCAAACCTACAAACTATACCAAACCTACAAACTATACCAAACCTACAAACTATACCAAACCTACAAACTATACCAAACCTACAAAATATACCAAACCTACAAACTATACCAAACCTACAAACTATACCAAACCTACAAACTATACCAAACCTACAAACTATACCAAACCTACAAACTATACCAAACCTACAAACTATACCAAACTTCTAAAACGCAAACGTTTTCCCTTATTCTTCAAAAATATATTTATTTTTTTCATAATGAACAAAATACATAAACGCACAATGGCACAACCATGTTCATGAATGCGGTTAAATATAATAAAAAATATTATCTTTAGGATGGATCGTACTGTAATTAGATTTAATTCCTTGTTTGAGAATCATCGAGAGAGAGGAAAGCGTATTTGAAATAAAAAAAAAGCAAGGGCTGGTTCATGTTACAACAATCGACAATTTATTGGTACAACATCGTTAGTTGGTGAATTGAGTCAGCTAATCAATGCCAGGCCGCGGACAATGAAAAGCATCGGAGACTGTTTACACCAAGATAAAATGCCGCCTATTTGCCCCATGAATCTATGAGGGACGAAACATTGATCAACGTTGTCAGCAACGCAAATTACGCCCAGCAAATTATTGAACACTGTTCGCTTTATTGTTTTCTCATTTTCCTTTGATGTACTTTTTGTGGTTGGTAATTCGATCCGTTTTCCGGTCAGTACAAGGATCAGCAGAATGCCAACATTAGATTAATGTAGTAAAGCTTACAACAATTATTAAGATTTTATAGGGACCCATAAATCTAACGTGTCTTGATTATTTTGGTTGATGACATTTTTTTCTGTTCTGTAAAACTCTAAAGACAATTAAACAATTTGAATCCATGGTTTATGGGATTTGTTCTTTCATTCCTGCTCCCCACTGCAAGTTAGTTATAAAGGAGTCCATGCATGCTAATCACATTCAAAACTTGTCGAAACATTCGATTTAACTTGATTGGTGAAACTCTTGTGGCAAAACGATCGCTCTTCTTTTCTTATAAAATATGACGTAGGCAAAACAAGAAAAATTGTTACGTCAAACGTGTGTACTTACTTTACCCCATGCACATCAGCAATTAAGATACCAAAACTTTTAAATACCACTTTTATATGTATCCTAAATCCAAGCATGCATATGGCTAAAGGGCGGTGGGAAGACGGGTGATTTCACTGAAGTCAAATAAGAAATAAATATCAACAACATATTACGCAACATAGAGCCAGGGCCTATATAATGTGATAGCCCGCAGTAAAATATGGCTCAATACATGCTATCCTTTGATGGTGAGGCCATTTAGCGGTCGGCGTGTCCCAATGTTTACCAATATGTTGATTGATTACTTCCCTGTTTCATAAACATGTGGCACTGTGTAACGCAATGAACAACGTTTGCGGCACATCTAGCAAACAGGGCAGTCAGGCTTAAAATTATAACTGCATGAAATAGCTCTTTGCTGAATATAGTTGTCACTTTTAATTGTATAAACCACCTTTTGGATCATTCGAGATATAAGATACAGCAGAGTTAGAGAGTGGATATAGCAGTGATGGTGAACCTTATTGGGGCCGGGTGCCAAAAATTCAATCAAAACCCATTTATTTAAAGTAAAGTTCCAACACAAAGTGCCAGCAAAGTGGTTTGATTAAGAAAGTATTATTTTAGTTGCGTGCCGGCTAATGAGGCTCTGCGTGTCAACTGTGGCACGCGTGACATAGGTTCGCCATCACTGGTATATAGTGTTAAGTATGCAATTAAGAGGTCATATGAATGGTAATACTTTAATAGTTTATTACAATATCAGATACAAAGTAAATGGAAAGAGTGTGTAAATAAAACGTGCCTCTGCCTTTTTTGAAGTTAAGAATATGATTCAATAAAGATCAGTGGCGTAGCGCGTGTATGTGCCGCCGGGGCAGAACCCAAATTTGCCCTCCCCCCCCCCACCGAAAAAAAGTATGTTAATGCTATAAAGGAAAGATAGTCTTCATTAGAAACTAATAATAAGGACACAATACATTTTTATGATAGAAATAAAAAGGAACGATTTATTTCTGGAATAAAATTGAAGTAAAAATTGTATATTTTTCCTAATTGCACAATCTCTCATGTATCAATATTTTCAGCCATGCCACGCCCAATAGCCAACATAGCTATAGATTAGATAATCTTGGTGCATTCGTTATTGTTCGTAATTAATTCTTTATTAACTTAATTTTAGAGGAGCTTTTTTAACACCTTGAATTATTTCAGGCTGTTAACAATGTAGAATTAATGATATTATTATTTTAGGCAGGGTAACTTCTAGCCTCAATATCTTAATAAACTTGAAGAAATGAACTGGTCCTAAATTAATTTTCTTTTACCCGTGTAGTTAAAATATTCCTTGCTTGAAAATGACATGTTAGATATTTTGAATACTCTAATTTTAAGACAAAATTTCGAAGTCCAGTTTATTATCTGGTGTACGAAAATTATATCTGTTTTCTAAATTCGATATAACTGACAAAAACTCACACGTATTTCAGTAATCTCTTGTTATGAAGAATACAACTTTCTCACACGTATTTCAGTAATCTCTTGTTATGAAGAATACAACTTTCTCACACGTATTTCAGTAATCTCTTGTTATGAAGAATACAACTTTCTCACACGTATTTCAGTAATCTCTTGTTATGAAGAATACAACTTTCTCACACGTATTTCAGTAATCTCTTGTTATGAAGAATACAACTTTCTTCTCAACTGTTTTCCTTCACAGCATGGATTCATTTTCGCTTCGATCACCACAAATTTGCTATCTCGTTCTTTGATTAGAAGATTCGATTTAAAGAATGAGGTCTCCACATAAAAATTTTATTAAATGTCAAAGCTTCCTTTAAGTATTCCATTAGGTTCTTTGTGAAAAGCCTCTGCTTAGCATTTTTAACACTATACGTTTGTTAATAATTTCGGGCATGTTTGACTTAAATTAGAAAATAAAAAGATTTCATTGTGACTAGAAAAGTTCCTTCGTCTGTTCGTGTGTTGAGCTTTTTGTCTTCACCTATCAGTTCTTCTATAGCTTTCAAAATAACCTCCAAATTGATGATACCATCTCAGGGGGTAAAACCTGGCACTGGAAGACTCGGAAGAGTTCTATGGGTTAAAGTCGTGGGCAAAGTCTCCTTTAAGCTGCGCGGCTGCGCAGCAACGCAGATATTTTAACAAAGCCACGTAGAAGTTTAGAATACAGCGCTATAAATTTAGTAAAATATTGCACACAAAATGAATGCTGTGCAACTTTACATACGAGTTTTTTTACTTTGTCCACGGACCAACGAACCATAGAGGGAACATTGGTCGTGAAAGGGTGACACCAGTGGCGTAACAACGGGTTGGCATCGGGGCAGTTGCCAAGGGCGCCAGCTCAAAAGGGCGCCAGTAAATCTCAAATTTTTAAATTTGTATTTAAATAAATACTGTCGGACCTCTCTAATTTGAACTCAAAAGGACCCGAAAAAAATTAATTCGACTTACGGAGTTTTTGAGTAAGGGAAAATGGCGTAATAGGCGCCGATTAATCAAGGACAATGTAGATATTGAGAGGTGGGGGAACAGCCATACCGGCTAGTAGGCTTGACAGGAAAGAGAGGTGGTGTCTATGGTCCATATGAAAGGAAGCCAACTTGCTTTGACATGCCGACACAAGCCCGTGAGAGGAAACACCTTCCCTCCCCTCCCCCACGTTACTCCCGGACTCCCTCCACAGTGGGTTTTGGAGGGGGGGTAAGATTTTTCTTTTTAAAAAGAGTCACAACATGCAGCAAAGGGACGCGAATTAGTTACCCTTCCTTTTCTTGTCTTTGTCATAAGATAAGATTTTACGTCCATTTACGTGGCTCTACGGAACACGTGTTTCGAAATCTCACTCCAGAATAATAACCCAAACGCCTTGGAAAATTCGACTAAGAGAGGTTGAAAACCAAAAATCTTGGAGTCAAGGGGATCTAAAATACATTAGTCTTATCGAATTTGGCCAGGACCTAACAATTAATTCGATATAGGGACGTTTTCGACTTTGACCTTTGCGGGGCTTCTTATCATACAAATTTCAATATGATTTTACAGCCTTTCTTTTAAAAAGAACAATCTTACTATCCCCATCCCATTGTCGAGGGAGTAAAGTGGGGGAGGGGAGGGGAGGTGTCTCCTCTCACGGTTTGTGTCGGTATGTCAAAGCAATTTGGCTCCTTTCATATGAAACATCACCGCCCCTATTTCCTGTCAAGCCTTCTAGCCGCTCTGGCTGCCCCCTCTCAATACCAACATTGTCCTTAATTAATCTGTGCCTATTACGCCAGTTTCCCTAACTAGATAACTGCATAAGTTGAATATTTTCCCCACTTGAGTTCGACTCAGAGAGGTCCGACTGTATTAACAACACGCCAATACGCCACCTAACAGAAGTGCTTAGCTGAAGTCGGTGGAGTGTTACTTAAATTTACTTTTAATTGTGTGTTTCTATCGTTATGCATAAGATAATGAGTATGACACATTGATACTATTGTTTTTATTTAAAATACAATGACATGATACTTCAAGTTTTGCGCAGTCTTTATTGTCGCAACAATATCCCGTTTGATCAACCCTTTTATTTGGTATTATTTAGTAAATAATAATCTGCAAATAAGTATTGTTCCTGTCTTAAATGCTTTTTTTTTATATTCACGTTGTATGACTGTCACTGTCAGACTACGTAATGATTGTCATAAATAAAATAAGAGAAATTCAATAATTTTTTTCTAACAAATGAAAAAATCGCAAAGCTGAAACGTGTCAATTTATCAAGGGCGCCAAAAATAAATTTGCCAAGGGCGCCAAAAATCTAGTTACGCCTCTGGGTGACACCAACCCTAGTGACGCCTCTGTTGATGTGGGCATAGGACATTATATTTGCCTAGGTGATTGACTATTTTGCTATATATTATGTGCGCTAGTAATTTGCAGGTGATTCTAGTAAGTGAGACAGTAATTGTCAGGGTCTGATTTATCACCTTCTTTAAAAAGGAGTTACGTTAAACTAATTTCCAATCCTTGGGCACTTTATCTTGATTTAGAGAGCCTAGAAAGAGTACTACAAGGATTGGGGAAATTTAATTGTTTAGTTCTTTTAATAACATCCGTAATGAATCTTCCAGTTCTTATTTGAAAATTGTCTAGTTTATCTGTTTTCTATGGTAGATGGGTCCCATAGAGAATATGCACATTCTAGTATTGGTCTAACCAATGTAAGTTAACATTTTAGTTTGATGGTCTTATAACATTTGTACAGTTTTCTAAAGTATAGAGCCTAAAGTTTGGTTTGATTTTTAATTTATCATTTCATTAATAAGTGATCCCATGTGAAATAAATGGATCCCATGAACATTTTTTAAATTTATTATTATTCCTAAGTACTTGGTATTTTTAGTTTGAATTTTCTGTTTTCTCAGAACTAATTATATGTAGTTTGCTTTTGTTTCTTTTTCTTTGATACTCTTAACATTTGACACTTTTCTGATGGAAAGACATATTACAATAAGTCCCCCCCTTTTGTAATTGATCCAAAGTTTGTTGTTTTTTGTTGGTTTGTTGTTATTTTTTGTTGTTTTTTTGTTAAGATCTCGGTATTGTTTTCTGGCTGTTTTGTTCTACTGATGACTCAATCAGCAAATAACATAACTTTTGTTCCTCATGAGAAGCTTTGGATACATTATAATTTGTGTAAATTAGGAAGAGTGGAAGGCCTGTGACATTTATCTTGGTCTATTTCAGACGCTCCTTCTATTCAGATGCTTATTGCTTACTACACTTATCCATTGTTTATGTATAGTTTTGCATTTTTATTTGAGTTTTAAATGTTGATAGTGTGTTGGTTTTCATTGTTGGTCCAGGCAACCCATTACACACTAAAACGATATCCTGAGTTTATGGTAATTGGTGATGATTTAGATTAATTAATTATTGCAGTCTGTTCTTTGCCTAGTAGATAATGTAAAGTACACTGATGTAAGGGGCCTGAAATGCCAAAGTATATCTACATGCACGCTGAGATAGAATGGTGAAGTCTAGTAATATTATATCTATTCTATTGTAATTATCTCATCCTTTTAATAAGTCATCAATTAAATCAATTAAATGGTTTTACATAATCTGTTCTTCCTGAGGTCATATTGATTGATTTACATGACATTATGTTTGTCTAAATGATTAGCTATAATTTTGTGTTTGATTATAATTTGCCAGAAATACCACTATGCGAAACAGGTCTACATTTACCAGTGTCTTTTTTATCTCCCTTTTTAATAGATGGATAAAATTAGCTTGTTTACAATACATGTAGTAAATAAAAATGTTATTAGTTTATTTTCCAGATAAAACTATAAAATTATGATCAATGACTGTTGCCATGTTTAGGCTATCACCAAGATAATAATCTGTATATACAAAATTGGTGATCAACTAACTCGTGTCAATATGTACGTAATAAATCATAATTATTTTAACTAAAACAGCATAACAGATGAGTAGCTACATCATTATAAAATCAAATTTAAACCTTTTTAATATGTATAATATACATAGAACTTATATAGTTTGATTTTTTAATACAAATCTTATCAAATGTAAAATGTTAAGTATTGTTGATTTTTACTAATTGAACTTGAACTTGAACTATCCCTTAACCCTTCGTTGGGTCGTTGGGGCACCATCGTGAACTGCTCACTATCTCACGCCATTTGTCCCGGTCCTGTGCTGCCCTTTGAGAGTCGCTGAATGACAGGCCGGTCCACTCTTTGATATCGTCCTCCCATCTCTTCTTTTGTCTGCCTCTTTTCCTTCCTCCCTGGACTGTGCCTTACAATATAGTCTTTGCGAGACCTCCAGTTCTTATCATGTGTCCGTACCATCATAGTTTCCTTTTCTTAATGGAGGTGAGAAGGTCCTCGTAGGGGCCAATGACAGTAGTGTTGATGTTTTTTCTAGACGAAAATTATGAATTCAATGTCTTTGAGTTAATATTTTGTTTTATATATATTTATTAAAGGCGTGATATGCATGTTTATATACAGGTAGTCCCCTGTTACGACGGTCCCATCCCGACTTACGATGTTTCGTGGTTACGAACGCTCCCCCATAAAGAATAATATTACGCGTTATTCAGTATTTTAAATTATTATTTTTTAAAACTTTTTTTTTCATGGGGTAACGAATTGTTTTCTCTAGTTGAAATATTATTGAAAAATATGTATTATTATTATTTGAACCTACAACTTTCGTTTGCGAATTTTTCTCATGGTGAAGTTATCAATCAAGTCAGTAAAGCTAAGAAAGCTTACAAGTAAGTTCCTTTTCAATGCTCATTTAGAAAGAGCATATTCAGTCTTTGTTGTCCCATGCAAATTCTAACTCATTTTATATTCTTTTCAACTTTGAAAAGGATTGCTCTCAGTTGCAGTTTGATGTCATCATTGAGAGATAGATGAGAAGTGCGATGTGTACATTTGTAAAGAGCTGCGTGAAATTTAGCTCATTCAAAAGCAGCAAAATGTTTAGCTCTGTGCACGTGTTTTGAGTTTGGCATTGGGGCGGGGTACTTCCTTTTCCTTACCCTGAGCCTAGACGATAACTTTTTAAAAAAGATTTTTGAAAATTGGACTAATTCTGAAGGTAAGCAGTCTTCGAAATCACGTGAATATTCTTCCATTGTCTTGGCTGCTGCCCATCGGATGGCGAAATTGCTGAGCTCAGATAGGTTTGTAAGAAAGCCAAATTTCTCATGTTCTTCATATATGGGCCTAACCGATGTTGCAGGGCTCAAGAAAGTTTGTCAATGATTACCAGAAATACCTCAACCTTGAAACTTTTGCCTCGGGGAGAATACTGTTTTGGTTATGTCCCTTTATCAAACTGACGCCCTTTTCTCTCTCTTTTTTGTTGTCGATAGCATTGAAGATTATTCATACTCTTTTTTACCACGGACTTATCCTTTACTTTGTCTTCATAGGAATCAAATTAAGAATGCTGTCTTTTAACAAACTCAATTAGAGACTTCCTTTCTAAAATTGTTTCCCGAATTTCAAGTAAAATAGCGACTTCCAGTTGTTCAAGTTCCTTTAGAAATCCTTCTGCTTCAAGTAGACAGTCACGTGGCTGATTTTCGTTTGTTGCTAATTCTTCCAGTGTTGCGATATTCCCATGGTATAAGTTATTAACAGACCTTACTGCATCATGTCAGGCTGACCATCTTGTGTCACACAAGGCTTTGTTAACATGTATCAATTTCATATGTTTTTAAGTACCTGTCAACGATGAGTAGATGCAACAAGCCGGGTATAAAGATTTTGCAGAAGACAAAATAATCTGACTGCATCAGGACAACCTGCTGCACGTTTCCCAACCAAATTAAAGGAATGAGCTGTGCATGGCACACAATGAGCAGTACTGCACTTCTCACGAAGAATAGCCTAGTTTCCGTTATACTTCCTACACATATTTGCAGCATTGCCGTATGACTGTCCAAGGCATTTTCAGGGATTCATACAAACATTTGCCTGCATCTTTATTATACACTATAATAAGTTTGGAGTACCTTAAATTATTGTTGGCGCCTGGCTTTAGCCCGTTCAGCACTCCCCCCTTTTAATCCGTAATAGGGTGTTGGGGTCACGCATCGGTGACGCTGTGTGACGAGGGGGTGGGGTTAAAAATGTGACATCACATTTTAAAAAGACACGCAACTTTAAATAAAAGTTCCACTTAAATATTTTGATGGTAATCCCTTATTTTAGCGTATTTTATATTTCAAGTCATCAAAAAAACTTTTTTTTTAACTTACCTCATTAATTATTATTATGAAATCTATTTTAAAACTAAAACATTAATTTTTTGTTGAAATAAAATTACTATTTTACGATTTGTACGAAATAATTTTTTTGTATATTTCACTATCTTCTGTGACTAACGGCGCCATTGTTGTTGGAAGTCTGCTTTTAAAAACCTTTTCTAAGTTAAAAACCCCTTTAAACTCAACAAAACACACGAAAAACTAACTGTAAAGCATTAAATACTTGTTTTAAATTTCTGATTTAAGTGTTTAAATTAGTAAAAGTAAGTTATTTTATATATTTTGTTATAAAAATTTTAAATGCGCTAAAATAAGGAATTACCGTATTTGATTGTTTAACGTTTATTTATTAATGAAGTTTTCGATGGCTTCACGCATGTTACGACATCAGAGCGCAAACTTACCCTAAATACATATTTAAATGACAAAACATAATTTGCAACTTGCTAGTTTTTATTTAGAAAATACGGCGCGGGGGGGGGGTGTCAAAGCTTTGTGACGTCATATCGTGAAAAGGGGTGGGGGTATAAGTATGAAGCTGGGGGAGGGTGGGGTAAAAATCGGCATCCTCACGTGATGTCATTTATGGACGGCCCCTTCAGTCGTGAAGGGGTGACACCATGAGCTACCGCCCCGGGTGACACCAACCCTAGTGACGCCTCTGAGTAGGCCTACTTATTGTGTTGCGGGCCGCTTCGTTTGTGATGTGCGCTGTGTAGGGGATGTTCAATATCTTTCTGAAACATCTCCTCTCTAGCGCATTGATTCTTCTTTGGAGGTCTGCAGTGAGCGTCCAAGCCTCACAACCATACAAGAAGACCGACATTGCCAGAGAGCGCATTAGTCGGATCTTTGATCTCAGGGAGAGTTTCTTGCTTTGCCAGATGTGCTTTAGTTTATTCAATGCTGCCATTGTTTGGGCCAATCTGGCAAGAATTTCTGGCTTTGAGCCTTCGTCGGATATTATGGCCCCTAGATATTTGAAGGTGGAGACTTTTTCGAGTTTTTTCCCGTTTATCCGAATCTCACTTGTGAATTTTCTATTTGCCATGACCTTGGTCTTTTCTGCATTGATTTCCATGCCATACGCCTTTGCTGCTTTCTCTAGCTTTGCAAGGAATTCTTTTAGTTCGTCCTCGCTACCAGCTAGGCCGTCTATGTCATCGGCGAAGCGTAAGTCGGTTATACTTCTCCCTCCGATGCTGACTGTTCCGACATGGTCTTCTAGCACATCTGTTATAATCCTTTCAAGGAAGAGGTTGAAGAGGATGGGGGAAAGTAAGCATCCTTGTCTGACACCAACAGTGGTCTTGAACCAATCTCCCAGCTTGCTGTTGAAGAGTACTGCGCTGGTTGCTCTGTTGCAGAGGTTACTAATTAAAGCCTTTTAATAGTATTATGTTGAAAGAAAATATCTATTATGGAGTTACCTGAAATAAACTTCCTCTGCTGTAACGTTTATTTATATTCAATGTATAAAGGGACATCATCAAGACAATTCCTGCGAAAAAATTAATATTATACCCTTGAGACATTGAAAATGCAAAGAACTCTACTTGACTTTCACTAGATACTCAAAATACCTGACATATTCCTAAATGTGAAACCAATTCACTTGGATTTATTATAGAGACTTTTTTTTCTTTTTTAATACATTACAGACGCTCTTTCTATATAGAAGACTATAGCGTCCTATATTCCTTACTTAGTTTTAGAACTTACAACGAACAGACCTTTCTGGCCTATTGGCAAGTCAGGTAGTAGCAGCGTTCACAGGCCACAGTGTCCAGCCGCCCTTATTTGCCTGAATATGGGAGTTGGTTAGACTCAAAGACACCCTTAGACCACGGGAAGAAGTCCCTGCCTTCGCAGATACTGGAAACCGCAAATCTGAATGCCAGCGAAGTGCGCAAACCGCTCAACTTATTTTTTTTTAAATATTTATTTAAAAAATTAACAAATAGTTAATGCACAGTGCACTAATTTGTTTTTATTGATGTCTGTAATAAACAAAATACATGTAACATAAAATAATGACATTTTTTAACCAAATGTCCTGTTTTTGTCTCCCTTGTTGATAAATTACCAAAATAAATTGAGCTCAAAATATACTTTAACCCCACCACTTATTTCAAAAGATTTTTACTCTTAATGTCCTCTTCCTTATTTTCTTTAGTTGTGTCATAAATAATTTTGTACAGCATTTACACATAATATTAAAATCAATACAGTTTTCTTTCTCTCCCATCAAACAGGAACGAGAGCGTATAAAAAGTACGTGTCACTTGGTCACAAGAATGCTTTAAGTTAAGTTACATTCATACTAAATTGAAAGTCACAAAACAACTAGTCAACTTTTGAAAGGGATGGGGCTGCGTGAATTAAACTACTTTTTTTAACAACTCAAGTTCAAGAAATGCATCAAATTACAATTTACATCAATTACCTATATTTGCAAGAGCTAATATTTTTAGTATACACGTATTACCTTTCTATCCTGTATATTATTCACTAGACATTCAATTTTTATAGAGAGAAATTTGTAGTATATCACATTAAGTATGTTTGCTTTGGTAAATTTAAATGCTTAAATAAGTATGAAAACTAAAGTTTGAAGATATTTTCCATATCTATAATTCAAAACAAGCAATAGAGCTGCTTGAATATACATGTAGTAAAATTATATGTCATACAAATATGACATTTCCTGTATAGATTATTAGGGCTAGTGCTTTTTTTTCTCACATAACGCACCGGAACAGCGTTCCGGCACCGTTTTTCAAAATACTTTTGTTTATTACTGCCTGGAATGCTTTTTCAGGTTGCGTTCCGGTACCTCTTTTCATGCGTTCCTGTACCTTTTTTATAGAAAAAAACCCACTGCTTAGGGCACCCTTGGATATTTTTTATGCCCAGTACATCATTAGACTGTATAAGACCATTAAATCTGCTCATGTGAGAAATCTAGTAATTTATAGCTAGTAATTTATAGCTGGTAATTTATAGCTAGTAATTTATAGCTAGTAATTTTAAAATATGCTACTTAATCATCATTGTTAAAATTATTTCAAATTATATGTAACAATATATTAATTTAAGATCTTGCATATTAGATATTGCAAATAAAAATAACAGTTTACGATATTTTACCAGAATGACTCATATTAATTCTTTAGAAAGAAAACATGATATTGTAATACTTTTGACAAAGAATATAAAAGAATATTTATTTAAAACATGCTACACTTGCAGGCTAAAGTAACTTGAAAAATATAACTGATTTATGAACTCAAGAAAAAAATATGTATTAGCAATAAATAAACTTAATGAATACCAGCGTTAGCAAAGTAGATAAGAACTGTTTTTTAAATCTAAACTATATTCATCAAACTACATACTTAATGTGCCATCACTAAATACTTTGACATTAAATTAAATGTCAGGTAGTTCACTGCTGACACTGATAATACTTTATGAAATAAATCTCAAAACTAACAACTTTGAAGCATTAATATTTCTTTTTTTTCCCATACTTAAGCCATTCTTGTATGATTGGATGCTGAATATAATAAAACAAAATAATTTAAAAAATTATGAAGACAAAGCAACTAATTCATCAACTTTAAGCATGTTTGCGCGACAAAACTCGAAAATAAGTTTTTAAAATGCAACCAAATCGTGATATGTAAGTAAAACAATGTAAAGATTATAAACAAAATTGTGCTTTTCTGTTTCCATTCAAATTTAAATATTTCTTGTAATTTTCAATTATCAGCAGCCTCCAAGCCCCATTCTTGCACACAAAGATAAATTTGTGAATAATTTTAATAAAATCACAGTTCTTTCATTAAAGAAAATTTTAAAGGCTTGAAATAATTCTACATATAAATTTTACTAGTTATTGATTAAATCTTGACAGGATTTAACACACTTTATTTAGAAACTTACTAAATGTAAGATACAGTAGTATGTGGGGATAGGTAAAACAAAATGTAAAGTAAGTAGATCTACATACATTAAAACAAATACCACGATAAATAATCGTTAGTCCCAGTCAGGGATTCAATCTGAACACAAAAATTTCAGATCTCTTAACATCAATTTTCAATTTAGCTAAATTAAAATTGAAATAAATTTGATAAATTATGAGATCCATGGTAAATTACATATGAATGATCTTAACAAAATCTCAAGATGAAATAAGTGTTAAAATATAATTGACATAACTTAATTTGTTAACCAAAAAGTAATACTGCAAAATAAATTAAGCTTGACTTTGTACGTGGCTTCAGCAAAGAGGATGTTCCATTGAGCAGAACTTGGTAGAATCTTTTCTCACCATCATCAGTAGAAACTACAAGCATAGAATAAATAATTAAAATCATTTTATAAGAGACAACAATTTTCTACATTTCTTCAAATTTCTTTTGGGGATTTTTATTCTCCTTATTCCTTTTTTGTTTTTCTTGTTCTCAAAAAGTGAATGGTAGGAAAAATGTATGTAAGTCCAGCAGATTTAAAAAGTCAAATTAAGGAAGAAACTGAGTGTGTCTCGGGTTATATCAAGTCTTCTGTCAGCCTCTTTTGCATAAATCCCTAACAATTTCTTAACATTTATAACTTCCTACACCATGTGATGAACTTGATGCAATTTACAATTAAACAATGACATTTTTTGGGGTCAGCAGTTCACTGGAAATTTCAAATGTAAAAAAAATATTCCAGTAAGCTTGGAAAAAAAAAGGAAATTTAAGGTTGAGATCTTTCAAACTCAAAATGAAAACAAAAAAATCAATGAATGACCTTCATTATTTTTGTTTTATAAATCATTTGGATAGGTAAAATGCTCATCTCAAATTTTGAAAAATCTTCCTTTGCGTACTGCATTTTTAGAAATTGTAAAATATTTTTTAAAATGCATCGGTGATAGAATATTTCTTAAGAGATTTTTTAAAATGTCTATTTACAGTGGGACCCGCTAAAGTCAACGGCCTCGGGGTATGAAAAATGGCGCCGAGATAACCGATCACTGAGTTAAAAGAAAACCAATATGGCGGCAAAATATTAACATGCGCTTGAAATTTCTTTATAATTATATACATGATGTGCGTTAATTAGTGATGGGACGATTAATCGGAATAGTATCGGAAAAAATCGGGACCCTAATATTTCTTCACCCTTTCCTAAGGTTGTTAAGACCGTTCATATTTAAAAGGACCGTTTAAATATAAAGTAATGGGGGTGAGACTGCAATCAATTTAAATAAAACCCAGAGTTCCCACTCAGTCGGGAATTCTTAAAATAATTTTCCCGGTCTTGAAAGTCGGGAAATAGTCGGGAAAAGTTATGACTAGTCGGGAATTTATATATACATATATATATTTGCCGAAGTAAATGACTTTGATTACGTCCCTGTGGTCATGTTTCGATTCAATTTAATTTTTTTTTAAAGTTACCAGTTTATAATTGTCTGCGCATGCGTTAAAGGTCAAATTTTTCGCCTCGCCTCATGGAGCATGTTTGCAATGCCCGTCGAATCTGCGAATTTAAAAAAAAATTAACATATCAATATGGTAATTTTAAGTTTAATGCTTTTGACGTGCAGGATATCTTTCACTATGAGACCGCACTCAAATTTCCTCCGTCACTCAAATGATACTTGTAACTTGTAATATAAATAGTAACAAATGTGGCCTTGACCTTATCAGAATTCGACCTACAACAGTGATGACGTGTATATTATATATCTTTATAGAATATTAAGAAAATGATATGATTTCACCGTCACCCGCGTGTTAGTCACAGTCACGTATCTTACTGGTAACAAAGCAATAACAAACTTTTAAAAGAATAATAATAATTTTTTATTTAATTACCTTATATACTCGTTCTATAGCCCGTTCGTTCATAAGCCGACCCCCCAACTTTTGGAAGGGAAAAGTATTAAAAGTGTATCAGCCGATCGCAAGCCGACCCCCCCCAAAAAAAAATTATAGGACAGCTTTTAAAAATGGTACATATTTTTTTAAAACTACAAGCTAAATCGGTCATTATGATTGTTTACTTTGTACTGCCTATCTTTATCTTTCTCTCTTTGTTAAGCAAGAGTTACCGGTATTTTTAAAAAAAATATTTGGTAAACAGTGACGAAAGCGCGTAGATTAAAATCCGTGGTTGAAAACAAAATTTGTAAAACAATTTATTAAAACGTTCACAAAAATAAATAAAATGATTAAATAAGGTAAGTGCTGATTTTTAATAATATATTGTAGCTTCTGATAGAGCAGTCGATCTTGTAGAATGTAGAAAAGGACATTGATAATCTACAATAACAACACCTAGATTCAATATCCATGCAGAAATCACCTATGACCCGCTCATAAGACGACCCCCCAACTTTTTCCCCTAGATTTTGTCCAAAAAAGGTCGGCTTGCGAACGAGTATGTACGGTATATAAAAACCACCGTCGATTCTCAATACAAACCTTTATTTTCTTTTCTAAATCTAAAGATATTCGTTTATCTTAAAAAATAAAATGATTAATGCATCAGAAAATGAATTAAGTTTAATAATAATATAACATGCACTGCGAATTAACGACGATTAAAGACCGCTAACGCGATTTTCGAGTACCTATGGTGATTACATACTCAACAAACAGAATCATATTGAAAGTAAAAACATCCGGTAATTTTTATTGAAATCTCGTAGAATCACACAATAGCAGGAAGTCTCGAAAAAAGCGAGATATCAACACTGTTTTGAACTAAAAATGCCAAAGTGCATTGCTAGGCGAACAGACGGGGATCAAGCTAACCAACATTAAGTAGCAAATTTGGCACTCTTTTGTGCTCGAATTATTAGGGTTTGGCGACTTTAAAAAATCAAATAAACCGATGAAAAAATGCAAAGACAAAGAGAGAATTTGGGGGTTCCAAAAACAACGTTGACTTAATAGAGCTGACGAGTTAACCGGGCTCGAGTTAAGTGGGCCCCACTGTAGTTTAATTTTTCATCACAAGACCCGAATGGATAAAATAGTCCAGTTCTGAACTTAACTGATGGGATAAAATTGATAACAATGATTTGATTTATTTTTTTAAAAGAAGCAAATAAAACCTTTTTTTAAAAACAAGATCTAAAATTCTTCCATACTTTTTTTGTTCAATTAATTGTTAACTGTTGTCATTCAGGCTGTTTAAGACTAACATACATTTTATGGCAGGGGTCGGAAACTTTTTGTCTGAGAGCGCCATAAACACCACATATTTTGAAAAGTAATTCTTTGAGAGCCATACAATTATGTTTAAAACTAAAAATTCAAGTAAATGTGTGCATTTCATATAATTTCAACACTACAGTAATCATGTCTCTGAATTCTTTTTAGTAACATAATTATGCTGTTTTTATATGCAATTAAAATGTAGATCAAAGGAGTCTGAATAAACGTTTTTATTTATTATTATTTTTTTATATTATTTTTTTTTAATAATCAAACATTTGTCTAAGAGCCAGATGCAGCCATCAATAGAGCCACATCTGGCTCGTGAGCCATAGTTTCCCGACCCCTGTTTTATGGAGTTGTATTAAACCGTAACACAAACTAATGCAGTTTATGGTAAATGAATATATTTTTAAAAGGAAACTTACTGTGGAGAATTAATCTTTTTTATTGGTAGCCCACTTGGCCGGACTGGTTTTACTTGTTGTCTTATTGGTAATTCTGGTGACATCTTATCATTAGCTGACAGTTGGCATTTAGCTTGGCCAGGGTTAATGATACTGGCTTGAGCATTGATTGTTCTTGTTAGCAGATGTTCATGGTTTGTCTCATCATGTGAACCTGTTAGTAAAATATTATTGAGACCATTGGTAGTTGGTGAATGAGACGTTGCTTGCGGTTCTATGTCTTGGGAGAGGTGATTATACTTTGGTGCCCCTTTTACACTGACAGGTTTTAACACTTTTGGATTTGTCACAATCCCATTTCTTTTCCTTCTTGTGTCTGGGCTTTTATTCTCTAAGGACACACGCCCCATGATTATCCTGGAAGGGGAATCTGATGTCGGCGAATGAATATGAGTTTCTGTGTGATTGAGGAGTTGGTGAGAGCCACCGCTGCTGCTACTGCTGCTGTTGGTGGTAGAAGTAAAGTTATGGCTATTGGCAGGATGAGCAGGATTCCTCTGCCAAACTGGCTCCTCTACTGAGCTCATCATGTCAGCATGTGGGTTAGTGATAATGTTGATCGTTGCAGAGATTCTCTCTTGTTTTGATGAGCCGTGTTTAATGGGAGATGGGGCTAAAATGTTGACATTGTTTTGATACAAACTTCCCAGAGCAGATTGGCTGTGCAAGACTGGTGTGTGACATGGAGAATGTAGCGGACTATGTGGCTCACTGACAGGAGAGAGAACTCTGCTGATTGGTCTTGAGCGATTTTTACCCATGGAACATTGCTGAAGTTGCTGAGTGAACGTCAAACATTCTCGGTCCAGCCTGGAAAGGTTCCCAAATCCACTTTGGCTGCTTTGGTTTGTAGAAGTTGTCATGATGCTTGATGATTTAGAAGAAGAGTTGTTTGAATGGTAGGATTTTCGGCGGTCTGTAGAGGATTCGGGAGAAGCTGAAGAAGGCTGAATCATAACAGTAGTTAATTCTATTCCTTGCATACCTAAGAGTGAAGACCCTGCTGTAGTTCCTTGAGTAGTGGAAATTGGGGTATTCATCTTAATATCTCCACTTGAAGTTGATGAATTGCTTCTGCTCTTTGCACCGGATGGCACTATCGCACCAAAGTCTTCTAAAATTTTGCACACATTGATGTGATTGCTTTTTAAAGCTACTCTGTAAGGTGTTCTGCCAAACTGATCAGCATGGTTGGGATTGGCTTGGAAACTAAGCAGCGTCCTAACAACATCTTCATGGCCCTCTTGAGCTGCTATACACAGAGCAGTAGCTCCTTGATTGCATGTGTGGTCCACCCTTGCACCAGCCTCCAGCAACAGTTTGACTACTGAGTCATGTCCTTGCCAAGATGCAGATTGCACAGCAGTTCGTCTGTCATTATCTACTGAATTTACTTTAGCACCGTGTTTGACCAATGCCCTTACAACATCCACATTACCCTGCCAGGATGCTACATGCAGCGCTGTCCGCCCCTCATTGTCTACAGCTTCAATATCAGCCCCACTGGTCAGAAGTGCCTCTGTCATTTCCAAATTGCCATCCAGGGCTATGACATAGAGAGTCGTCCGTCCATCTGGATCTTTATAATCGATATCAGCACCAACAGACAAGAGATGCTCCAAGACCTACACAAGAGAATTCATAGAGAATATAAGTCAATTTCATAAATGATTAGAAACACAAAAACTGATTATAAACACAGGATGAGATAATACAAGAAATTCTGTAGTGTGTCACCTTAACAGAATAATCAAATTATTAACAAGATCGAATTAAATTTCACTGACCTCTTTGAAAATAAAGTGTTTCCTTAGCCACCATGTAAGTAGGCATAAGTGTTAAGTATTTTCAATTGAGGAAATAACAAATATCATCACACATGCCTGAACGTGACCTTCCACAGCTGCAACTCTCAAGGCGGTCTTCCCGTCATGTGACTTGTGGTTTACATTGGACCCTGCTTCAACCAGTTTCTTCACGACCTCCAGATGACCTTCTTGTGAAGCTTGAATGAGTGGGATTCTACCATCATTGTCTACTTCATGAGTTTTCGCCCCTTGTTCTAGCAACATATGGCATATCTGAATTAAGAAATGATGGAGTAGTATAAAAGAGATATAAATTGATTGATAATAAGTTAAGAGATGAACTTGAAATATGAATTACTATCTGAGATTTAACCGTTGAACTTAAAATGACGAATTGCTTCTTATCTTATCCGTTACAGACGCTCCTTCTATACAGAAGATTATTGCGTCCTACGCTTATCCATGGTATGTGTCTAGTCATGCATTCTTTTAAGAGTTATAAATGTTGATAAAGTGTTTTGCAACCCATTCCAAACCCGAATTCCATACTGAAAAACCACAAAATGCGTATGTTCTTGCATAAGGAATAAGAAAAGTGTTTTTATCCTTATGTCTATCTGTGGTACCACTCGTTGCAGGTGTCACGCGGAATGGCTCGTGGTTTTGTTAGTGCATGTCTTTAATATTAGTACAAATATTGCATTTAAGTGTTACTGGGCCTTGGTTAATGTCTATGTCACCGGAGAGAAGCAAAAGTAAAATTATTTAGTGTTTTGCCTGTATCTACATATTTTATGTTTCCATTTTTTTAGAGAAATTTCCTTTATCGTGCTTAAGATAGAAGTGTAGTCAATGTGCTTTGTGTTGTGGTGGTTTATTATTATTGACATATTTTTAGGATGTGTATTGGTTGATGTTAGTGCCCATAAAAGTATTCTGGTTATCACTAAAAAAAATTCTCATTTTCGGGGTAAGGCTAACTTTAAGGCTTATTTAAATTTAAAGTTATCGATATTTTAATAATACGGTAAGTTATGTATAATTTTGTTTAAATTTGTTTATTTGTTCTAATTTAAAATAAGTTCAATAAAATTTAGATAATAAAAAGTTAAATTTCAATTTCGTTTAAGTTTATTTATGTAATTTATCTTTTATTTGGGTCTGTTAAAGTTGCTCTGGGTTTGTTTGTTTGTTTGTTTGTTTGTTTGTTTGTTTTTGTTTGTTTTTGTATTTTTAATTTATAAATTTATTTTTATTTTTTTTAGAATTGATTTTTTTAAACGTCAATGAACTTCAAAAAATATACAACAGAATTAATCGTTATAAATTCATAATTCATTAGTTTTCTTTGAAATTAATTTTAATTATTTGTGGTCGTCAAGTGCCTTAAAAGTAAATATGTGTGAGAATTATTTGACAAAAATCGATGCACTACCTTGGCCAGTAGGCCTATTCAATTCAATAGCTGACCAAATAATTTTTTTTAAAACACAACATAATAAGACTGGTAATAGCTGGGTAGAAACTTTGGCTGCAGAAAACAAGCCAGTGGCTGCGTGATGAAAACAAGCGAGTTGTCGACGTCTCGTCGAGGGTTGGGGGAGGGGGGTATGACTCATTCCCCGTGGCACGCGCGTGCATTCCAAGTTGTACAGTAAGAGGGGAAACAAGAGGGCTAAAAACAGAACTGATCTAATAAGTCTGGTGGCCGATAGAAGTGAGAAGTTCAAAAAAATCTATGTCTATGTATTTTAACTTTCGCATGACGACGACGGTCAATATAAAATTGAATTCATTTGTGGGATTTACCGATAAGAAATCCAAAAACTTCGTGATACATTTTTGCTGAATTCACATTCTGATAATAAAATAACAGGAAACGGAAATAGTATTCCAGAAGGCGAGTCTATAATAGATAAGATAATCCTGAAACCAGGGGCGCCCGCAGCGTGACGCACTGGACGCACGTGCGTCCACTAAAATTTACAAAATTAGTATTTGTTTATAAAAGTCAATTAGTGCCTTACCGCTGCACCACGGAGCTCAATTATTAAATTAAATATTAAAAGCAAATAACAAAATGAAAAATATCAAATTTAAGAGTCCCCCCCCCCACCCCTGACTTGTGAGAATGTGAGTGACCGTTAGAAACTTTTTAAAAATATCTCAAACGACCGGGTATTTAGTATTTATTACTTTTAAATCTCTATTGTAAGACGTGCGCATGTCCCGGGCGGCCATATTTGTTTACGTTCAAGTCGTTCTTCAAGTAGTCTACTCTAGCACTTTTTTTTTATTATTTTTTTTTAATTTTTTTTTAAATCGTTGCAGTATCCTTGTGTTTCCTCAATTTTTAATAATGGGTAAAAAAAAGGTGAGACCGGCGAAAAATCTCCTCCTAAAAATAAACTGTATATTACATCATTCTTTTAAAAAATTGCAACGCCTGGCGTATCAGCAACATCAACGTCATCAATAAATGTGCCACAGGTTCAAGATGCTGCCAAAAATACTCCTGCAATGACATTATTATTGGATAACCACATATCCAGTATGTCCTGAAATTCTAGTGAATCCGAATCTGATTCAGAATCATCATTATCTGAAACATTGACATCATCAACCGCAAAGAAAGCCACAGGCGTTAAAAGTCTCTGTTCGGAACAAGCGAAAACATATAATGTCTTATATAGACAATCCATGTGTTGTGAAAAAATATTTTTTTCTGCTAAGTGGATCAGCGCACATATAGAAAGGAGTTAAGAATGTGTAAGTTTATATTTATAGAAAATGTCAAATTTTGCTCACAAATTTCGTCTCTAGATGAACCTAACAGGACATTTAACAGGACTTCATGAATGAAATTAAGTTTTACAAATTTTTTTGTTAACGCGTAAAAGTAGAAGATAAAATGAACAAAAAAAACTTTTTTAACAGAATGAGGCCCAGCTGCAGTGAGGAATGTAGAATCTCGCATGAAAAAGCAGAAATTTTTTTTTAGTCACAAACTAAGTAGTCACACAGGGGGACTCAGAACTTTTGTGTTAGTTGATCAAATTTTATATCTCACATTAAATCCCACAATCGATCACAATAAATATAAAAAAACTTAGAATATTTTTGGTCTCGGGTTCGATGGAGCTGCAAACATGAGTGGAAAAGTAAAAGGAGTTAGAAGACGCTTCCAACATGTGGGAACAGCAGAATACATCCACTGTCAAGCACATACACTAAACTTAGCTATTGTGAACACTTGCAGTGAGGGCGCTGTTAGAAATATGTACAACACGGTCAGTGAAACTGTTAACTTTATTACAGCAACTGCCAAGCGTCTAAATATATATACAAACTCAAGCCATGGTGAATATTCAACACGACTTAAGAAACTCTGTGCTACAAGGTGGACTGACTCGACATGAAGAAACATTACAAAGGTTTGAAGAGAACATTTGTATTATACTTGAAACTCTGGCCGGTTTGACTCAAGATCATGATCGTCAAACATCTGTCAAAGCAAACGGTCTCTAATTATCAATCCATAATTTTCAGTTCATATATACGCTTGTCGTTTGTTCATCACTACTTGCGCTACACGAAACCAATTTCCTACTCATTGCAGTTTGTGGATCAGAATTTAGTTCGTGCCTCTAATGAGTGCAAGGAGTTGATCGACCTCTAAAATTGAAACCGAGCAATGACGAGTCATGCAATTCATTGTTTGACGAGGCCTCCAAGTTAGCACAGAAATTGAATGTTGAGGTCAAAGCACCAAGAGTTACTTCTAGACAACAGTAAAGATCAAATGCACAGGGACCGACAAATTCGGTGCAAGATTACTTCAGACTAAATGTTCACAATTCCTTTTTGGGTCACTTAAGAACAGAACATCAAGACCGCATTTGTGCATCCTCAGGACGTTTGACAGCAGAAATGCTTATACCGCAACATATATCCAGTCTGACTAATGATGACATGGATAAAATTCGGGAAGCTTATGCGGCATTCCTTAATTCAGATGATCTTGAAGTAGAAATTGAGAGGCGGAAGATCAAACTTTCTACGCGTGAAGGAGAAGTCAGCAACACTGCCGTGTCTTTGCAAGACTGATTTTTACTCACGAAGGATTTATACCCAAATTTGCACACTGTTTTTCATGTACTTTTAACGATGCCTGTTACATCCGCCACAGCTGAACCCAGCTTCTCGGCGCTCCACCGTCTCAATAGTTATATGCGTTCAACAATGGGATCAGAACGACTATCAGCTCTGGCGCTGCTGCATGTTCACGCGGACATATTTCCTGACGTCACTAAAGTCATAAAAGACTTCGATGCCACAGGGCATCGTAGAATTGTGTTTGCCTTTGAAAATGATGACTGATTTGCCAATCAACGTGTTTATGTAAGGTATATGACGGTAAATATAATGAGGCTGGACTATGTTTGTAGCCCGCTCTTTGCGTAAATGTTTGAAATATTGGTGAAATAGAAAAAATGATTAAAAATATGCCTGTTTTGCTTTATGTTTTGCTGGAGTACTTTTGCTAATATGAGACATATGAGTCATGGCATGTGGTGACATTTATTTGGCAGTATATGATTAAGATGGACGATACGAGACAGGAAGGTGTGCGTCCATTTTTTTCAAGGCTGTGGGCGCCCCTGCCTGAAACTAACTGTACACGAACTGCTACATAAAAGTTATGGGCCAGTGACTGAAAGAATCCGCAATAATAAGCCAAATAGAAATAAAGTATGTCATTATTCTTCGTATATCATCAATCAATTCTAAGCTATTCTCAATTAATTATTCTATTCATTACCTGACGAATATGTTTTAGAATGTCATGACTGTCAAAGCCACTTTAAACTAAATATACTGAAATATAATGACGGTAATGAGGTGTACTCCCCCGCACATTGTTTTTTTTTAATATGGCACATATATCTGTTAACGGAATTTCAACCAGCTATATACAATGACAATTATTATATAGTTGACTAAAATGGTTTTTCTTGAAATTTTTGTGAAAGTTTCTGAACATATGTAAATGTGACTTGTTTGCTAGCTAATAGAGGTATAACTGAATTCTTGTTATTATTGTCGTATCTTGCTCTAAATCAAATCAGGAGAGAACACCATTGATTAGAAATTTTAAAACTGAAAAGGGGCCGTCCATTAAGTGCGTCACGCTCTAGAGGGGGGGGAGAGGGTGTAAGAAAGTGTGACAGTTTGTGACGGGGGAGGGGGTCCGGTCATGTGTGACGTCACGGTGTTTTATATTAAATTTTAATAATTTTGCTAATAAAAAACATTTTTGTTCGAAAATGTGAAGTACTTTAGGTCCGAGATTTGTAACATTTTATGACAGGGGGGAGGGGGTAGTTAAAAATTGTCAAAAATAGCGTGACGTACTTTATGGACGGCCCCAAAGAAGATATAAAAACATGCATGGGAAAAAAATTCTCGGTGTTAAAAAAGTATTTTTCTAAATTTATGCAGATTTAGAGTTTGTGTCTGAATTTGACTTGGCAAACCTTTCTTGTACCTTTTATGAATTTTTCGTAGCTTTGCTGACAAATATATGTTAACGATTTTTTGTATCATTTAATTTTTGTAATTAACTTTAAATGTCCTCAAAACAAATATTTTCGACTGAACTCACTATTAAATCTTATCAACCTCGGAACAAAAATCTTATGACATCTGACCTTTCACCACTATCCTCTCCATGTGTCCAGCATGATATTTAATGAGTACAAAAATATTTACGTTTTGGAACACATCTCAAATAAAATTGATTACTTTCAACAAAACTATTATTAAGTTATTTTATTAGATATCGTGAACTCTGCTGTGGTGAGGATTGTGAAGAACGCCTGCGAGTAAAATCGGAAGGTGGTTCTTTACACAGAAAAAGGCAGGAGACTAAGAAAATGGCCTCAGCCCATAAAACACTATAAAAGTAAAATGTAGACAAAGTTTGAAATAATTACAATAAGACATGCTGATGGACATTACATCAAGCTTGAAGGTGTGTTTAAAAGAAGATGGAAAGACCACCGACAGAGTAAATTCATTAGTGACTAGAGGCCACTGGTGGGTGTGTTAGTATTAATTTGCTAAGTGCATATAAATAATACATATATAAATAAACATAAATTTGACTGAACTATTTTAAAATTGTATTTATAATTATTTATTTCATTGCATTGAAAAATTGAATGAGGCTAATCTTTTTGTGTTTTGAGATGTATAAAATATAAGTAGTAATGTGCATACTAACTAACTAATTGTTTGGCAAAGACACCAACAAAACTAAACGCCAATGTGGCAATACACTTCTTGCGACTCCTTTATATACATTACATCTCTTGTGACTCCTTTATATACATTACACTTCTTGCGACTCTACCTTCTTGCGACTTCTTTATATACCTTACTCTATCCTTACACTTCTTGCGACTCCTTTATATACATTACACTTCTTGCGACTTCTTTATATACCTTACACTTCTTGCGACTCCTTTATAACTTACTTCTTGCGACTTCTTTATATACCTTACACTTCTTGCGACTCCTTTCCTTTCTCTATAAATATCGCAGTCCAAAACTTCTAAAAATGCAAACTTAAGAAAACAATAATATCTAACGATCAAATAGCTTACATAGATTATTTTTCTCAATCATTTTTACGTCAATAATGTTTTGACAAAGACACTGAAGCAATTATTGGGGCCGTCCACAAATGACGTCACGCGATTTTGGCCAATTTTTTACAACCCCCCTCCTCGTCAAACGTCGTCACAAAAACTTAGACCCCCCGCCCTCCTTTTCCAATATGACATCACAAAACTCCCCCCCCCGCCATAAAAGCCGTATTTTCTATTTGAAAATGAGCCTTTTGCAAATCTCTTTTTTTGTTTGTTATTTAAACATGTATTTAGTGTAGGCTGCACTCTAATATCCCAACACGTGGAAATCCATTTAAAAGATCATTAAATAAATTGTAAGAGATCAAATATATAAGTGTAAATTTTACTTAAAGTTGAGCGTTTTGATGTGACATCACATTTCTTAAACAACCGTTTAAGGTGCGTGACGTCATTTATACCCCCATTGATGCTATAACATAATATTTAAAAAAAATTATTCGCTAGTCAAGGGGCCGTCCATAAAGTACGTCTTGCTCCAGAGGAGGGGGGTGTAAGAAAGTGTGACAGTTTGTGACAGGGGATGGGGTGTCCGGCCATGTGTGACGTGACGGTGTTTTGTATTAAATTTTAATTACTTTGTTAATCAAAAAATTTTCTTTGTTCGAAAGTGTGACGTAATTTTGGGGGGGGGGCGGTCCAAGATTTGTGACAGTTTCTGACAGGGGGAGGGGTGGGGTAAAATGGTCAAAAATAGCGTGACGTACTTTATGGACGGCCTCCAAGCTAAATTAGATACCTTTATATTTATGTGGATTGGTAAAATTCAAACTCCACGTCTGTATAGTTCCTAGGAAAATTTTCAAATTTATAAATTCCTTAATCACCCTGTAACCATGTAAAGCGTTTATTGATACATTCTGGAACCTTTTTAATAGTTCATTGGGGTCATTAGGAATGTATCAAATTCCTTTTACCTCTCATTATACATGTCTTAACAGTTTAATCATAAATGATGCAAATATGTAAACTTTGTTATGTTTTTATTTTGTCCAAATACAGTGCTTTTTTATAGACGGCGTAGTAATTTTTCACTTCAAACAACAACAACAAATTTAATTTTTAAATACCGTATTGGTGATTAAAATGTGCTCCTTCCCTATTTTAGCTGATGAACTATTTTCTCAGTGGTATAGAATAGGCTTCAAACTCCAAGTAAAAGAAAGGATTGCGCCCCATTCTCCATTAACCAAACTATAACCATAATTGTGAAATAGCGCAAGTCATACTTTTATTTTAACATTTCCCATAAAATGGTGAGCTATAGTTTTAAAAACTCCATTACCATCTCGTCTGACACATTCCCCTGCAATGTTCTGCTCATATAACACAGTGCCCTCACCTCCGACTTAGTGGCATAACAAAGAACATTTTTATGAACTTGCTTTTCTTTAAATACTTCCAGGGCTCTGTTGAAAAAAGTGTGTAGAGAGGAAAGTGGGGGGGGGGCGAGTTTGCAATAGTTGACGTAGCGAGTCTCAACGACGGCCGTGGTTAGGTGACCTCTCGCATACAACATTATGTAACATTTATGCATATTGAAATCTTAACAATAAATACTTACACTCAATTCAATGAATTGTATTCATCTGAACTGTATGTTATTGTAATCTCGGCTTCATTTAATCTATAGCCTCGTTTTGTTTTCAACGTTTTGCTTCACTGTTGATCAGGATCAGTAAGTAGTCTATACATAGTAAATAGCGCAAATATTTGGCTCTCTAATTGTGCATCTCTAATGGCTTGGTATTAACAAATTTGAAATATCTGACAACGTAACTCATTACTAATTGCTGTTTCCTTCCCGTGGCTGTAGGTTATTTCATGAATAACAAAGATTACTAAGTTGTTAAAAAACAAGTATTGTAGTGTTGGTAATGACCATGATTTGTTTTCTCCTTGTTTGATGGGTCATCGTGAAGTCCATTCCTTTTTTTTAAAAATTACTAAAATGTTATAAATATAAATGCGTCAGACGTATTCAAAAATTCAAGAAACCTACCAGTAGTTATGTAAAAGTTGTGCATGGATTTTGTACTTGTATCAGAATAATTAGTATCAATAAACGATATATATTTAGTACTAGTTAGACCAGGGGTCGGCAACCTATGGCACGCGTGCCACGCCAATCAATTTCAAATGGCACGCAGACTCTTCACTCAATAAGAATATTGACCTCAACTTGTATAAAATGATATGTGATGTTGGCACTCTGAATAGTTTGAAACCTTAAGTTGGCACACAGTTAGCAAAAGGTGGCCGACCCTTGAGTTAGACTTTTGCGCCTTATTTAGTTTGATAAATATTTGCTATTGTCACCTCGTTAGGTAAGGGGCAAAGCTATGTGATATCCTTTTTTTTTGTCTAAGTTTTTGGGACAAGTGTGACAAGGGGGAGGGGGGGGTTAAAATCGACCGAAATCGCGTTACGTCATTCATGGACGATCCCTATTATCATTTTATCGCCATTATAAAGCAAAAAGTAAAACTTAAGATAGTAACGGTGGTAATACTAAAAAGGTTTAATTTAGGTGGTAAATAATTAAGGATTCATTCAGTGTAAGAACAGGGGAATTGTTGCAGAAAACAATTACAGTGGCAGTTTTAATTATTTATTGAACAATTATTTTAAGCATCGAAATATTTGTATTACCAAAATTAATCCTGTGCAATTTACATTGTTACTTGTATTTCTGTTGTGTGGTGCCTATTACCTCATATGTGTGATATGTTGCGTTTCGCATAACATTGTTGAGTGAATATGCCAAAATATAATCTATTTTGTGGATAAATCTATACTGATCAAATGTAGTCCCTTTTGCTGATTTGTATTAAGTAGTAACTTTTTTTTATGGGACCAGTAGAATTCCTGATAGATGACAGCTTGCTCGAGAAGAGAACATGTCCTTGCCAAAAACACTTTTTTATTTAATCTAGCGATAAATGGGCCAACTTTTTCCGAAAAGCTTTCATAAATATAAACAAATCATAGCTTTGATATTACACCAAACATGGGCCTAAACGTCATGCTAAGTCATCTCAATGTCTGGATAAATAATTTCAAATCCATTGTTGACACATTTTGCTAGTAACGCCTTAGAGGCACACGTTAGAGGCACGTTAGAGGCACGCAGTCAATTTTGGTGGTCAACTACTACATCTCGTTAAATGCAGAACATTACAGAGTGTATCAGGTAAATTTTAATAAGCTTTAGACCCATGACACTTTACAGTGCTGTGTTCACGTGGTGAACTCATGGATGTCAACAAATCAGACGGGTACCGATGCTTATGTATAGACTATAGATAAACTAAAAATGCAATAATTTCAATACGGTACATTCGATCGATCTTAAATTTTGATACAATGGATTGTCATCCAAGATCTATCTGTGTTAAAACTTTTAGATCTCTAGGACCATCAGAAGTGGTATAATTTTACGTTTCAAGTTTTGAAGGAAGGATGGATGGATGGATACAACATACAAACATTGTGACTTAAATAAAAGCGTGTAAAAAGTAATGAAGTACTAACTTACCTGTAGGTGGCCCTCATACGCTGCCAAATGTAAAGGTGTCCATCCTGAGTTATCCCTGTGCATCTCATCCAATCCCCTGTCCAACAGTTGCCGAACTACGGACTCAGATCCCTGAGCAGCAGCCACACAGAGGACAGTCCTGCCCTCAAAGTCGATATGATCCACAGCTGCGCCCCAGAACAGCAACTGGCGGACCACTTCTGCGTGACCCATGGAAGTAGCTGCCCACAGTGGCGTTCTGTTTTTACTGTCCACGTGATCCGCATCTGCGTCCCACTCTAATAGCATATCACAAACCCCTGGGTGTCCTTCATATGCCGCTACGAGAAGTGGAGTGCTGCCATCTTTGTCCGTATGATCCACTTCCGCCCCACGCTCAAGGAGGAGGCTGACCACCTTTTCGTGGCCTTCGCTAGCAGGAACACAAAGACACGCGACGCTAAGAGCAGTGCGTCCATCAACATCCTCGTGGTCAACATTTGCACCGTGGTCAAGTAAGTGTTCAACTATTTCTACATGTCCCATGTAAGCGGCTGCTATCAGAGCTGTCCTACCTTCATGGTCAGTCTTATTAACGTCAGAGTCATGTTCCAGCAGTAGCTTAACAATATCTTCATGGCCTCCCCAACACGCTGCACGTAAGGCTGTCCTCTGTTCGGAATCTGCATGGTCAACATGGGCGCCCTTGTCCAGCAATAGTGAAACCACCTTAGTGTGACCGGCCCAAGCTGCAGATCTTAAGGCTGTCCAGCCTTCGTGGTCCGCGTGATCAACATTAACACCCGCGTCCAGCAACGCTGTCACAATAGCAGTATTACCTTGACGAGCGGCAAGGGTCAGGGCCGTTTGTCCGGACCTGTCTTGCACTTCCAGGGCAGCTCCTCTGGCAATTAATGTATTGACCTGTTGAAGGTCCCCCCTATAGCTTGCCGTATGCAGCTGTGTCCTCCCGTTAGCATCCGTCTCGTCTAAATCCATATCGTCCCTCACTGGGGTGGAATACTTGTTGGCCTCTCCCAATGAATCAGTGCTGGTTGCCCCACCTTCCATCGCTGGCAACTTTGCCCCAGCCTCCGTTAAAAGCCTCACGACCTTGGGCTCCTTGGGTAATCCAGCGAGTAAGCATTTTTCAACTTTCGCGCCGGAAAGTAGCAACATCTGTGCTAGATGCTCAAAATGGATTTGCTCACTGAAGTTTGCCCTGACCAAGTGGAGTGCCAGATCTTGTACTCCCAAAGCATCAAGCTCATGTCCATGCTGCAGCTGTCTCAGTGCTATCAAGGCATGACCTTCACTGGCATTGCACAAATATTTTTGGGTGCAATGTTTTACGTCTAGAAGCCATTCGGCAAAGCTATGATGAAAAACAATTTGCTCTCCTTTGGAACCATTAAATAGTATACGAGACATCAACTTGATTCTTCTTTCAAAATCATCTCTCCGTAAGTCTGCCTCTTTCACTAACATGCACTCATATAGTTCATCCGCATTCATTGGAATCCGGGAGGCTAAGAGAATGTTGAGCAGTGGTTGTATTTTGACCACATGTTTTTTTATAAATAACCTTTGGCACAGCCATAAATACAGACCATTAAGTGTACCAGGAATTTCTCGAACTTCCCTGAGCATAATAAAAGATTCCGCGACACCGTCCAGTACTTTTTCCAAGTACAAGAAGCATCCGTTACTTTTGATGTGTAGCTGGTTAAGCATCTCCGCGGTGTCTCTGCTCAAATGCTGTCTCAAACCATCCTCAGCGTCCAGCCGACACAGTATGTATTGCTGCACGTCTCGGACTACGTGCGATTTTCGCAGATCGTCGAGGCTCAGCTTTCTGAAGCCGGTGAACATCCGGGTGACGACTTTGCTTTGTTTCCTCGCTGAGCAGACGAGGAGAAGCCATGGTGGAAAGCTGGCATTGTGCTCGGCGAGTAATTCAGCAATCGTCTGGCTACACGTCGCCCTCTCGTTGATTGGGTGAAGATAGGATTCATCTATGGAGTCAACCCAGAGCATCAGCGTTTGTTCTGGAGGTTCGGAGGAATGCAGAGGCTCAAGAAAGGCGACCTTGAATGCTTCATCGGCGTTTGCTTCACACTCGACCGGGTCAAGGGCGCGCTGAACAACAGATGATGCTGCCTGCGATTTGAAATCTTTGATAAGTCCTGATGAAGATACCTGAGATACCAAATTCTTAATGAAGGTGATGACGGATAACGAGTTGGCGTCATGGGCCTGGCAGAAATGGTAGGCTAACATCCTGGATCTTATAGAAGCTTGTTTTCCTTGAGGGGATGTGGGCCAGACAAGCTCGCACCCAAGAGCTGTCTTGCCGCTCCCGGGCCCACCCATGACCAATGTCCCACATGTTTTCGATGTGGATCTAGTGTCGAGGCAGTGCAATAATTTAATAAACGCCCACTCACGGCAGAAGAATCGTTTTCCTCTCAGTAAACACTCCGTCATCTTGCACACTTTATATAACTTAATCGGGATTCTTTCGGTTAAATCAAGTCATTTTATGGCGAGTTCACAAAGAAATACTTCTGGGGTGTCTTATTGCACATTCCTTGACCTACAGCAGTTCACAACTTTTTCTGCTCCTGACAGACGACGGATGTTTTTAAGTTTATTAACATTTTTTTTTCATTAAGCTAAGAAAAAATTTTGAACGATGATAGATGCTTTCTTCCATTCTTGTTTAACAAAATGTCCTCATGTTTTGAAATGAAATTGCTTGACTCCCACAAATGACTTTCCAAATGATCGATGTCATTGAACATATCCAGTGAATGTCTGTTCAAATATAAGAAAAACGTTATATATTATTTGTCACTTTGGAAAGACTTTAAACAAAATAATTTTTTAAAACTATAACACAAACAATGAATATCCTTTACTAATATAAAAACAAGTTAATTCAGTGGTAGTGTAGCGAATGGCAGCCATTAACATTCATGACGTTTGAGGTCAGGGGTGGTGTAGAGGGGGGGGGGATCGTGGGGGTGGGGGTTAGAAGTGCCGGCAGGTGCAATTGGACAATGACCCGAGCTCGAACCCGTTATTCGGGATAACAGGTGGTTGCGTTCCTCTGTCCCGTAGTGGGTCCAACAGGCCCGGTGAGATCTGACGGCTCACAGTGTGGTGGACTTCAGTGAAATTATTTTTTAAGAGTTCAGCTTGGGGAAAAGTGGGAGGGGTGGGTTGTTTCTGGCTAACAATTTTTTAAAATACGTTTTTTAAGGAGGTTGAGAGTTGGCAAGAGATTCTAAGATTATTGAATTATTGGAACATTTTTAAAAACACGTTATTAAAATAGTCTGCATTATAATTATACTTTAATTACGCCTCCTCACTAAGTAAGAAAAAGGCAGGTCTTAAACTAAAGCGTTCATTGGTCAATGTTGTAAAGGCTTTTAAGGGGCCGTCCATAAAGTATGTCACGCTATTTTTGACCATTTTTAACTCCCCCCCTGTCACAAACTGTCACATCATGGACCACCCCCCCCCACCTAAAGTACGTCACACTTTCGAACAAAAAAAATTTGTTTAAATAACAAAATAACTAAAATTTAATATAAAACACCGTGACGTCACACATGGCCGGACACCCCCTCCCCCCCCTGTCACAAACTGTCACACTTTCTTACACCCCCTCCCCCTCTGGAACGTGACGTACTTTATGGACGGCCCCTACTGAGAAAATGAAACGGGGCCATGAAGATTTTATCAAATGCGCATCGTTAGCACGCACTAATTATTTTTAATAAAGGCATCTATTTACTGAACAGCTAGTGAACTAGCTTAGGGCATCTGATGTCATAATTTATGACATAAACATAAAAGTGCCTTAACGAGTAAAGAAGTTAGGTATAATGAGCTGATCAATTGTTCCAAATTGATGATTGATGCCATAACTCAGTTCATTGCCCAACTTATTTATAATTTATCTTTTACTTTACCTTGGCCTAAACTAATCAAGTAAATTATAATTTAATGATTTTCTTAAATAAATCAAATCTCGTATTTGTGTTCAAATTTAGGTCACAATTGTTAAAAAGATATAATCAGAATAATCAAAACAGTATGTTACACAGAAACAAATAACACTTCTATCAAATACAACAATAAACAGAATCGTTCATAGTTCATACTACACTACACTGTGTGCTACACACATAGTTACACATATGTACAAAAAGTGTTGTTACAACAATGGAATGCTTTGTAGTACACAACTAAGTTCTTTTACTAAATAACTTATTAGTAAATAAACTCATAACTTTGTTTGCAGCAATACATTCTTTTGTTTTTGTTACACACAATACAAACCTTTTTTTAAAAAATACAAGTAGCCTAAGCAGGTAATTAAAAAAAAACACAAAAACAAAAAGTAAATCTTTCTGTAATCTTACATCGACTAAAACTTCACTAAACACAAGACATAAAATCTTTCTCACGATACGGCAATGTTATTCACAAGCCACTTCGGTTGTTTTAATTAAAGATAAATCGGCTTTGGCTTTGTTACATTTTAATGTTAGTTAGCCTACCGTCTACCTAAGACAATGTCCCTCTACTAGACAACACGAGCAACCTTAAGTAGTCTTCGTGTATGAACGACAACAAAAGCGAACTAGAGTAGTGTATACGTTATGCTCCAGTGACCGCTTGCAGATTAGAATATGGTTTATCACAATAATCCATTTATAAATAAAAACAAAAAACAAAGCGTTTCATGCCTGCCTCCAACAGCAATCTGTGTGTCCAGAAATCATCGGACAACCCACTCAGGCCAAACGACGTGCCTTTTCAGGGTGGAGACCGAAGGGGGTGGGGTGGAGGCATCACAACACAGCCCAGGACACACTCCTGAATTCGTCCTTGACACAATGCCACCTTGTGCCAGGGACTGGGGCTGTCATATAGAAAAAGTCGGGGCTGGACCGGAAGGGGGGGGGTGAAGAGAGCAGCCGGGACAAAGTACGACTGGGTTGTCTCTCCTGGTTATCAATGAAAGGTTGGCGAGCATAGCAGACAAGGGGCTAGATCGGTGGGGTATCTTCAATCAATAGTGTTTCGAAATCCAGTGCTTTTTTTCAAGCGAAAAATGTTTGGGAACTCATTTCACATCTGTTTTGTAACTATGTCAGAAAATACTATAATAGTCTATAATTGAATTTTCCACTAAACACAAATTTTATTGTACAGATATTTAAAGAAATAAACGCGTTTATAAGAAAATGAGAGACTTAAAGAGTTTATTTATAATAAAAACCGACCTGACTATATAGTTTATGTGGAAAAATGTATTCTACTGTATTATAATACTGGTACCGTATTAGGCTTTAAAACTTTAAAACTTCTAGAGTTCTCTCATGTTTTCATCTGACAAATCATCTGGCCAAAAAAGGTATGGTGAGTTCCCATGAGTTCCCACTGAAAAAAAGCACTGTCGAAATCAATAGTTGTGGAAGAGAGAGGATTTGCTTTTTGGAAAAAAAAATAAACAATTATACATGTAATATGTATTTCTTTTTTCTTTATGAGATTTAAATGTAATCTGAAAATGTTTATTTTTAAATTGATTGAAGGCTTAAATGATTCATTCTCAAAATTAGATTAAAGAAATTAATAATGATGTTTTTAAACAGTAAAATTTATTGAAATGTAACAAAGTGTTACTTTCGTTTAAGATTATAATTTGACTTTGAATTGTTATTATTATACCTATATAATTTTTGCTATACTAATACATTAAACTGAAATCTAAAATGGGAACAACAAAAATAAATTTCTTGCAAGCAAACAAGAAAATTCATCAAGTTGGGAGGGGGGATGGGAGGCAGACGACGAGAGAGAAAGGGGAGATGATCCTCTCTTTGTTGGGGTAAATGAATATTTGCTGCCGGATTGGCCAAAGGGCAGCTCACACTTTTAGACGCTATTGTTAGAGTCAGGGCTGAGCTTTTGTTTACAAATAAATGCAGTAAGGACTTTCTCATGTCACCAAGAATGCTTCATGACTTGACATCTGATAAAGTTTATAATAATACTGCAAATAGCAGTCTAGAGGAAAAGGATGACCTGAAGCTTTTCTTTCAAATTTGTATGTTAGTATCATAGTCTATTTATTTTGTGAGTACAACCATACATACGAACATTGGCATTTACACATTTATTATCCTTTTTCTCCTGGTTCTACCTTCATTTTAAATAGTTAAATAATTTTCAGCCGTTATGAGCCGTCCATAAATGACGTCACGCGATTTTGGCAGATTTTTCAATGTATTTTCACCCCCCCCCCTCTCGTCACACGTAATCAAGAGCTAGACCCTTTCCAATATGACGTCACAGTTCTTAAAAGCACCCCCCTCCCATACATCGCAATAAATCTGTGACCCCCTCCCGCCCCCTAGGTGCGTGACGTCATTTTTGTTGACATTTTTCATATAACATAAGTTTGGCCTTTTTTTGGCCTTTTTTGGCAGGTTGTTTAAGTTGACAGCTTGCTGGCAGAAAGAAATGATAGATTGTAAACATTGAGCAGACGTGTGGGCGAGTAGAATGGGAAAATAAGTACATCGACGGTTGAGTTTGCAGTGATTTATTCACATCGGCAAACAAAGAGGATGTTTATATTGATATAATTAAATAAAGCACGAGACAGTGCCAACTGAGACGAAACGTAGCTTATGAAAATGTGTTAAGGGTATTTTGAAAAACAATATTTCACATAGTTTGAGTGACTAAGAATGGACTTCATTAAATTTTTAAACAAGCAACTTCAACGAGGAACTTCTTGAAACTAATGCAATCACATTTAATCATTTTCATATTACTTAAATAATGTGCAGAAGCTACATTATGAGCTTACGTAAAATCGAATATGCTGATAAATAAGCTATTCCTGTGACAGAAACCACGTGTCTTCAGATACTGTATCCCGCCCAACTAATCAGGTTTGCAACTCGTTATAGGAATCCAACACAATGCATTCCATTCACATGAACACACCAACACAAAAACACTCGATATGTTATAATAACCCTGTATCGCCGTGAGTCAGCTCGTATCGAACTGCTCTTGTTTCCCGGTTGGCCAGACCCGTGAGTCGTTAACACAAAGGTTATCGAATTTCAGGAGCACTACGTCCTCACATCCTACCACGGGCACTCTCCCTATAACTCTCCTCCCAATGGAGTCCCAGCAGTTCCACACCAATGCACGTAATGAGCAGCCCCCATTTTCCCCTTTTCATTTTCGGTGAGGGAAAGATTGATGACACACACACACATACACACAGACCGCGTGTTCAAACAGTTGTGCTCCCACGTGGATTGTGTGAAGCATGGAGGCTTTAACAGCCACCAGTATGGTGGGGGAAAAGGGTGCCAAACGGGAGGTCCCTCGCCCCGGTGTCATTTATTTCCATGTATTGAGTGGCGGCATTTTACACCAACTGTAGAGTTAGAAGGGACGGTGGTATAATTGCTCCGTCAAATTTCCCTAACCATTGCGACTGATACATTTTTATAATTTAAAAAAAAACTGTATTAGAAGTAGAAGTCTATAATATAGTGTTCTTATTAAATTTTAAAATAAATTTAGTGGTAAAAATTTAGTTGAGGCCACATATAGTTGCTAAAAGTGATTTCAAACACACAAAAGTGGAGAACTGATAATATCTTAATGTAAACTTCTTGTTATTTCTATTTCGATGTGTAGCCTGCATTTGACATGTCATAGTTCAGGACCCGCGAGTTTAGAATACGTGACTTCTATTGGTGGCTCAATAAACCTTTATCAAATGACAAACGTTCGACTTTTTGTTACCTGAAAGAAATCTTTGAAACTTGAACGCTCGAATGCATCTTAAAGTCAACTTTGAAAGCATCACAAAGTGAACATTGAAACTGTTGTTAATTACAAGAAGTCTAAAGTTTTAAAATAATTATGTTTTGTAATTTATAGCAGGATAAAACAAAGTCTCTCATAATAAACTTAATTATAAGTTTACAAAAAAACATAAGTATAATAGGTGAAGCTGGTCGACTTACATTGTTTATTTATTGAAGGCAAAAAAAGTAAAGTTTATCTGTAAAATTAATTTTTGATTGAATTTTTAATTAGTAAACATTTAAATATTCTTTAAGACTATAATTGCTCAAATCTAAAACCCTTCTGTCAGCCAAATGTTGCTGCCACCAGTCAAAACATGTGCAATAAATTGATTTTCGGAAATTAAAGTGAGAGAATATATATAATTTTCATACTTTTTAATCCATTATCTTTTCTTTTTAATCAATATTGTGCGCGTGTGTGCGCACGCAAGGATGTGAGTGTGTATGTGTGCGTGTGTGTCGTTGTGTACGTGTGTGCGCCTGTATGTGTGTGTGCGCGCGCGTAGGTGTGTGTGTTTGTGTGTATTTTCATTTTCTTGCATTCAAAATTGAAAACCTAGTTTGTATTACTGATCAAGTTTCAGTTTGCATATCTATAGCTAAAGTTAGTTCGTTCTAGAGCAAGAAATACTGTTTGCATCTTCCAGACCAGGAAATAAAATGCCCCCACCCCCTTTTTTTTCCTTCTTTTTTTATGTAAAACGACAAATTCCTATTTGACAAGTCAAACCCCCTCCACCCTAAAAGAGCTAAAAACTGCAATCCTACAATGCAATGCGTTGTTTACTTTTTTAAGATACCTACAATTTAAGTACATATTCCTATGATATTGATATTAATTGTTTTTGCAAAGTCGAAGTTTGAACGCGAATGTTTTTTTTTATCTGCTGTCCAATTAGATGAATACATTTTACAAGTCCATAACGCTGCCTCCGTCACAAGACCTACTTAGCATAAAAACAGTGGTTGCCACGATGTTTCGGCAGAGGAACTTCACACGTTAGCAACGTTGATCGCGTACAGGGCAACTGTACAAGTCCTCGGTGTATAAAAGATACTGGTTGACTTTAGCTTTGTATCACATACTTTTTTTTTGCCCCCATCCCCCCCCCCTAAGGAAAAAAATATTTTTTTTAAAAATCCAAATATTTCGAGATTATGCACGCCTTCTGCCTTCTGTATTGGCTCACTTGGCGTCCAATTTTTATTTTTCTGTAAATTGAGAGCTCGAGATGGATGCTTTGATCATTCTAGCTGCCATGTATGTTGAGGGATCTGTGAAGAGAATAATTAATGGTCGCAAGGGCTGCTCAGCGAAGGTATCAGAGCTAGAAGTTTCATGGTAGAATGCACAATTATTGAGTGCTGTGCCACACTCGTCGGCCACTTAGGCAAAATATGTAAACTTTTCGGAAAATGACTTCGTCGGTAGAAATAAACTATAATTATTTAAATTAAATTGACTCAATATACGATCTACACTTCATATACATAATATAATAAAGTAGGGCAAATATCCGGCCACGCCCTAATTTTAACGATTACATTACAAGTCAAAAAGTAAAATATTTTGGCCGATAAATATAAACTAATTTCCGGACGATTACACGAACATTTTGGTTTTAAATTGGCCTGCGGAAATTAACGATTAATTTCTCGATTAATCGTTAAAAAATTTTATCCATTAAAATTATTTTAATCGATAAAAATTCGATTAAAATTAAAGAAAATATTTATAATATTTCAATTTTTTTTTATTAATAAATAATTAATTATTAATAATCATTTTAAAATAAAAGGCAAGTTTCTGTCCTTTCTGTCCGTTCTGCCCGGTCATCTATAGCGATTGGTCCCTCAAACACATATGACTCCTACAGCCAATCATATTGAATACGTTTACGCCATTTACGCGGACGTTCAAAACGAGTTATTTTTGGTGCAGTATTTCTTCCAAGACTTTATTTTGAGTTATGCGCGTTGGGATTTATAGCAAAAAGCTCTGTTTTTACGAGTTATTTATTTGTAACTATAATGAATAGTATTTTTGACGCGATGCACATGTAATGCCGGTCGAGACGGCTGTTGGAGGGGAGTTAAAACATGCCACCGAACGGTGGCGGAACGTCCTTGGACGGGCTTTGTTGCTCGTTAATAATAATTTATATATTTTTTTACGTACACAGTTCTCCCGCGTAGTATTATATTTTATTACTTTATGTGGACCGGCAGACGTCAACTAAAAAATGGCTGACAGCATCAGCGCAGTTAAATTTAAACATATAACTAGAAAGTTGAGCAAAAATTTTGTTTTTAAGCTAACTGCAGATGGCAAAGTCGAAGATGGTGAAAAAGTTTACTGTGTTCACTGCCATAAATAATTCTCCTTTAAATGATCAAATACATCGCTGACGTATGACGTACCCCTTTCAGGGAAAACATCCGCTCAAGAATCAACACATTGTCATAAAATTTAGCTCAAAATATTCTTAATTTTCCATGTCCGTGAGAAATGTTCAGTTTAATGTCGACATAAATGTCTATTTTTGGCTTTAGTCGAAATTATCGATTAATTAATTTATTGAACAGGGTAATGGGTAAGCCCGAAAAAAACCCCATCAATATACATAATTCCCGTTGTCTGTATGTATGGATGTAACTAGGTGGCGCTGCGAAATTTGTAATACTGTTAGGTTGCGCTGAGATCGATTTTGTTTTATAGTGCTGCACCAAAAATAACACTTTTCGAACGTTCCGCATAAAATTGTAACACTTTTCGAACGCTCCGCATAAAATTGTTCAATATGATAATAAATGAATCAAATAAAAATAAATTAAATAAATGAAAGTTCTGTACTAAGTTATTTTTTAATCTGATGTGTATTTATTTTGAAAACTGTGTCATTTTTGACGGGTGATACGCTAGTCAAGTGAATAAAACAAAATCGATCGCAGCGCTACCTAACAGCATTACATCCATCGCAGCGCCACCTAACAGCATTACATCCATACAGACAACGGGAATTATGTATATTGATTATAAACAATATAAAAGCCCGAGTCACTTACTCCGTAACGCTGAAGGATACAGTAAAACAGTCCATAGCAGTTAAAAAAGCGCGTTGTGTGTGGCGCCTTAAAATATAATATGACGTCATTGTTTGAGCTTATATTTTAATTTTGGAAAAGGGAACTATGGGGCCGTCCATAAAGTACGTCACGCTATTTTGGCCATTTTAAACTCCCCCCTGTCAAAAGACTGTCACAAATCTTGGACCACCCCCCCTCCCCCATAAAGTACGTCACACTTTCGAACAAAAATAATTTTTCAATTAACAAAATAACTAAAATGTAATCTAAAACAACGTGACGTCACACATGGCCGGACACCCCCCTCCTCCCTGTCACAAACTGTCACACTTTCTTACACCCCCTCCCCCCTCTGGAGCGTGACGTACTTTATGGACGGCCCCTATGTAACAAGAGGATTTGGGGATTTATAATTATAAAATACTTTGTGTACATTTCAGGAAGTTTCATATTTATCAAACAAGGATAAGTTACTTGGGCTTTTGAAATAAGTGATCGCCATAGGCGCCCTACATGCCCTAGTCAATATATATCAAGACATTTTAAGTAGTTAATTGTAGGTTTAAGAATTGCAAAGATTTGCGCATATTTAAGTCACGAATTCATTCATTTAAAACACACAAAATGAGCAATTCTTGGAAAGGAAAAAGGTTTAAAACATATACAACTTAAATTTCAAATATACTGATGATTGACTTATTAATTCAATTATTTAAATTGTAACTCACACTAACAAATATACACATTTTTCTACTTAATGATTTAAACGACTGTTTCTTCTGTAACACAAAACGTCATACTATTATGTAAATCCTTATGCAACGCGATGTCACTGTATATCGGCTGAATACATGTGCTCTATTATGATGACCATCTAATAAGTTATGTGTCAAGCAAACTAGATCACCCCAACTAGATCAACCAAACTAGATCACCCTTACTAGATCACCCAAACTAGATCACCCAAACTAGATCACCAAAACTAGATCACCCTTACTAGATCACCCTTACTAGATCACCCAAACTAGATCACCCAAACTAGATCACCCAAACTAGATCACCCTTACTAGATCACCCTTACTAGATCACCCAAACTAGATCACCCAAACTAGATCACCAAAACTAGATCACCCTTACTAGATCACCCTTACTAGATCACCCAAACTAGATCACCCAAACTAGATCACCAAAACTAGATCACCCTTACTAGATCACCCTTACTAGATCACCCAAACTAGATCACCCAAACTAGATCACCAAAACTAGATCACCCTTACTAGATCACCCTTACTAGATCACCCAAACTAGATCACCTAAACTAGATCACCCAAACTAGATCACCAAAACTAGATCACCCTTACTAGATCACCCTTACTAGATCACCCAAACTAGATCACCCAAACTAGATCACCAAAACTAGATCACCCTTACTAGATCACCCTTACTAGATCACCCAAACTAGATCACCCTTACTAGATCACCAAAACTAGATCACCCTTACTAGAGCCAAACGTTACAATTTACAAAATTTCCCAGTTTTTAAAGAGTCACTAACATGAGTTTTGAAAATAAAATAATATAATTAATAATATTTGTGCATGGAACTGGAGAGCAACATCTTCACATTGAAAGAGCCACACATGGCTCGCGAGCCGCAGGTTGCCGACCCCTGGTCTATGTGTTACTATCCGTTGTTAAGATCCGTTGTTATCTAATCAACTCAAAACGAAAGTTGGTCTTGATGACCCGGAAGACAATTTAATATTATTCCCGTCGGTTTCTTGCTCCGTATCACATAATTAACTTTGAGGTTTGCCTACGGACCCCCCCCCCTTCCCCACGTGCACAAAATCAACTTTTCATCGGACTTCAGACAGTCTGGATGAGGCTCGCAACAAGACAGCCGCCTCCCCCCCCCCACTCAGCACAGTTAACATACAAAAATCAGTTTGATAATAATTTGAGTGGCAAGCTGACGTAGGACCACACAAAATATATACATTTAAGTAAGTCTTGCCTTTTTTGTTTCTTTTACATTACACTTTTGTTATAACTCATTGTGCAAGAAAAAGATTTTATAATGTTTTTTGTAAATGAGTTCTATTAAAGTCATGCTTAACACACACATTATTTAGTTGTTTGGCATGGATACAGAGAAACAAGTCCTATTTGCCAACGGGCGCGCAGTCAGATGGTAAAAGTAGTTAATTTGTGGATAAGGTTGTAGGAGTGAGGTAGCGGTGTAAATCCGCCCCAGGCGCAATTTTTTTCCATTATTATACAAAGTTGTGTATTCGGCCGTTTGCGGAATTTTTCGTGCATGGGGGAGTGGGTGGGGAATGGGGAGGGGAGAGATAGGCAAAATCTTTGCTCTCCCCAAATGGCACAAATGTTTGCCAGGCCACTGGTTTAATACACATTTAAGTCGGCCTAAGGGGGGGGCATGTTACACTTTATGTTTAATGTGCTAAGTCTGTCCGGGTGTAAAGCTTATAATGAAAATAGCATCAACTTCCCGTAGTCCAAATGGCTGATTCGAAACTTTCATACATATCAATTTCCGATGAAAGTACGGGAATCATTTATAAACAATAATAATAAGCAATTAATGAGTTTAATCTCATAACATATTATTGTATTCATATATGAATTTCGCCTTAAACTTTTCAAGAACTTGGTGATGTAGCGGGAGAGCGGAGAGTGATTAACTTCTGATCTAGAGACACGATATTGAGCCCAGATTCAACCACTAGACAAATTTAATTTATGTGTGCGTGTTGCGTGCGTGTGCGTGAGTTTGTTTGTTTATATAATTATATAACACAGAGCTTTCGTTTATTTTATTTATTTTTATTTTATTCATTTATTTCCAAATTTTAAGCGGACGTTCGAAAAGAGTTATTTTCGGTGCAGTAATTTGGTGCCAACTCAGAACCCTTCCCAGTTTGTAGTGGAGTCAAACAAGGCTGCGTACTGGCTCCAACACTCTTTGGTATCTTTTTCTCGATGCTACTGCGACATGCTTTCGAGAACATTCATACCAGGACGGATAGAAACCTATACAATATCAGCCGGCTCCCTGCGAAGAGCAAATTGGAAACTGTATTAATCAGAGAGTTGCTCTTCTCGGATGACGCAGCCCTTACCTCACATACAGAGATAGGACTGCAACAGTTGGTTATTAAGTTCTCTGAGGTATGCAACGATTTTGGTTTAATGATTAACCTCAAAAAGACCAACATTATGAGACAAGGCACTGACTGCCTTCCAGCAATCTCCATTGAGGGAAACACCTTGGATGTCGTCTAGGATTTCACCTACCTTGGCAGTAACATCAAAAGCACACTCTCTCTCTGGAAAAGGAAATAGGAACCAGAATCGGTAAGGCCGCATCATTAATGGCTAGGCTGAATCAAAGAGTGTGGAACAATGCGAGGCTCACAGATAGGACGAAAATCACTGTGTACCTGGCCTTCGTACTCAGCACGCTCCTCTATGGAAGCGAGTGCTGGACGACCAACGCCAAGCACAAAAAGCAGCTCAACAGCTTCCACTTACGATGCTTGCGTATGATTCTACACATCAAGATGGCAGGACAAGATCACCAATGTCGAGTTACTCAGAAGAAGACATATGCTGAGTATGCACTCAATTCTGAGTGAGAGGCGTCTGCGGTGGTTGGGTCATGTCCACAGGATGAGCTCGGAACGCATTCCTAGAGCCTTGCTTTACGGTGAGCTGGCAACTGGTATGACAAAAAGAGGTCGCCCCTTCTTGCTCTTCAAGGACGTCTGCAAGAAAGACCTGTCATTGGCACAGATAGACCATAAAACGTGGGAGACCATTGCCGAGGAGCGCACCTCCTGGCGGGCAAAAGTGCGTGAGGGCATTCACGTCGCAGAAGCATCCCTCATAGCTTTGAGTGAAGGGAGAAGGGCAAGGAGAAAGGGGAGGGGGGCAGAGGAGTAGGAGTACACGCCATCGTCCCATGAGGACGGACGGTTGCCATACCAAACCAAATTGGTGCGCTGCTTTCTAAAATTAGTAGCATGAAGAACAGACGAACCTTCATAGCAAATTATGTATATTGACTAGTGTATTACCCTTCAAAAATGACGGAAGTTTTCAAAATGAATACATTTCAGCTGAAATCGATTAATTTTGAAAAAATACACATCAAAATAATAACGAATGTAATACAGAACTTTAATTTAATTTTATTTGATTAATTTATTATCATATTGAACAATTTTATGCTGAACGTTCGAAAAGTGTTATTTTTGGTGCAGTAAATTGGTGCAGCACTATAAAACAAAATCGATGGCAGCGCCATCTAACTATAATTACATCCATACATACAGACTACGGGAATTATGTATATTGGTGATTGGATTTCATGGCATACAGCTTTTGAGTAGTGTTTAATGTTAATGATAATTTGTTACATAAATTTTCATGCGTTTTTTGCAAACATTTATACCGACTGTTCTAATCTATTTGATTTATTTATACTACACAGTACTGAGTACTGTTCAACTTTTTATTTGAATCAAATCACAAACAAAAGAACACATAAGAATTAATTTATACACACGTTCAAAATAAAAACAAGTAATAAAAACTCGAATGAGTATTTAAACGCAATTTCCAACAAAGAATTTCGATTTTTTTATTCAAGGGAAATCATTCTAGATTACATTAAAAGTTGATTCGAATAGGTAATTCTGAAACTTATAAAACAATATGACGTCATATCCCCTCACGCTACATCACACCAATAATGTGTCAATATAATGCGCACCACGCAACAATCTAACATAAGCCTTCACAAAGCGGGAAAACCCCATTAACTGTCATTCTAGATTACATTAAAAGTCATTTCAAATCAATAATTATGAAAGTAAACAAAACAATTGCAATGGGGCCGTCCATAAAGTACGTCATGCTATTTTTGACAATTTTTACCCCCCCCTCCCCTCTGTCACAAAACTGTCACAAATCTCGGACTTAAAGTACGTCAAACTTTCGAACAAAAATTTTGTTTTTTATTAACAAAATAATTAAAATTTGATATAAAACATCGTGACGTCAGACATGGCCGGACCCCCTCCCTCCTGTCACAAACTGTCACACTTTCTTACACCCCCTCCCCTACCCCTCTGGAGAATGAGGTACTTTATGGACGGCCCCTATCTACACATTTCTGCTAAAATTACGGGAGTCGAACGCAAATAGATTTTTCAAAAATTCCTTATCCAACATTGTTCTAAATAATATTAGCTATCGTTTGGCGTTTGTTTCAACCCTATAGCTGTATTATGGTTGGCGAGAAATTGACAAAATACTGAAATTGTTTGGTTTTATATTTTTATTTTTATTTTCCAGGGAAATCCAGTAAAGCTTTTCGGTATTGTTTTGGCCCTTGCACATCCTTGAGACCTCCTTAACATATTTGCAAAAGACCCCGAACCCTCTATCTGGTATGGCTCAGGGGGAGTTGCAGAATCAAATGAAATACAATTGACTCATCCAATACTTCAACACCCTCTACCAACACATACACTTTTTTTTTAAAAAAATAATTTTAATTGCTTCTTATCCTTAACACACTGAGGCAAAGCAATATGATTAATTTGGACGTATGTGTACTCAAAGAATGGATGAAACTCTAGTATTAGCCTGAAGATAAACTCTATCAGCTTATGATTCATACAAGCCTAAATGTAACTTATTTTTAAAAAACTAGACATTGTACAGGTATCACTGAAATATTACATACAAGAATATTGCATTACAACAAGTCAATAAGTGCTGCCAAAATAAATTTACTTTAATTTGTACACCCATCACTTTGATATCACATGAAACAACTCATAGGACACGATTGGGCTTAAGTTAAGCCTTTGTTACTTAACTAATACTTACACAACAGGAATTTATAGTTAGACATTTTAAAAAATATTTAATAAAATTTAAAAAAAATTAAATTGCTCAACACTTCAAAATTGTTTTGGAAATAATGATGACAGAAACATTGTGCTGTTGGTTCAGATGAAACATTACGAACTAACGTGGACATGCGGTGACATAAATACAAGGTGATAAATTACACGCACACACTAGCACTTGCAAACTCACGACTTACTGACACACGCTAACACTTGGTTATATTTTACTCATGGAACTCTCCCATACAGCGTAATACATGGAGCATTGAATAATCAATGCTAACACATTGCACACACAAAACGATAAGATATTATTAGGCAAGAACTGGCACTCACCAATATAGTTCTAATTCCAGACACCATTCATGAAAACATTGCAACATTCAATGTTTAAGTTAAGGCATGGGAGCACAACATATTAACGTCAGATGCCACACAAAGAAGGGAGGAGCGGGCTACTTTCTTGCCGACAAGCACCAGAAATTCTGGCACCGTTACACATTTGTTCATTAAAAATTCTACCGCGGGGCTACCGTGCATCGTACAACGACAGAGTGGTTGCCGGGAAGGTTGGTTGGGGTGGGGCGGTGTGGAGGTGGGGTCAGAGATGCTGCAGTTTCCAAGTGGTGGCTGACACAGTGGTCTAAAACTGGCTTCCCAAATCAATACCTGACAGTCGAAAGACTTGACGTGGAGGAATATAGCACGTGCAGGAATATAACACAGGAATATAGCACAGTGCCACATGGCATAGTTGTGAGATTACTTTTGTAGGCGACACATCTTGTGTTATAGAAGCGCTGACATAAATATAAATGTTACATAAACAAAAAACGTTAAAAAAAAACAAGTTTTTTACTTTAAATCCTTTACATACGAGACATAACTAAAAGAATGTATAATACGCAGCGCAAGACAATCTAAAAATATTTTTTTTAGTTATGTCTCGTAAAAAATGTTTAATATAATGGGCACCGATCAGGAATATATTTTTTAAAAGTATCATCAATATAATACGCATGTTATTGCGCGACAGGAAAGTTTGTTCAATATATTACGCACCACGACACCATGGCACAAAAATTAAAATGTTACATAGAGATAAATCTAAAAATGCATTTATTTAATTACAGTAAATTTGATCGATCTAAAATTTTGATACATCATTTTTATCATCAGCACGAGTCTGCCTGCATAATTTCAGCTCGCCAGCATTCGGGGAAGTGGGCTAAAAATCAATCCAAATTTTTTTCGGCACTCATGCAGACACCACGAGGTAATGTAAAGGATTTAAAAAGAATTCGCGTTTTTGGATATCTCATGATTTTTTTTTAAACCATTGTTTGTATCTCTCAATAGACAAAAGCCATTTATTTTTCAATAGTTCTGGAAGACCTTCGATTTTGCTCTTCATACGATGCAATATTTTGAAATCAAAAATATACTTGAAGCGGAAACAAAAGAGTGCATCTTTTAAGTTATTTTGTAATTATTTCTTTCATTAATTTTTGTTTATGTATTGTTGTCAATTAATGAATAAAAACAATGCTGTGAAGCTGGGAACTAGATCAGAATATGTTTTAAAGCAAAACATAATTTCAAGGCACAAATAAGGAATAGTTTTCAGGTTTTAAAGAAGTAACCTTTTTTCCCCGTAAATCACAAAACGTGTATGTTGCCTCGAGTCGCAACAGAGGTGGGGTATAATTTTATACCATCGAGGCAATGAAAGAAAAGTCATCCAAACCAACTGGAATATTGGAAACCAACATGGACTGCATGTAATGAAAGAAATGAATTACTAGTCTTTGGTTGCCTTGCACTGGGATAAGCAAATGAATTTTTTACAAAATAAAAAACACTGATTTCTGGATAAATATACCGTTGGTGGGTGGATGGATTAAAGGGTGTATGGATGGATGGATGAGTGGGTGGCTGGCTGGATGGATGGATGAGTGGGTGGATGGATGGGTGGGTGGGTGGCTGTATGGATGGATGAGTGGGTGGATGGGTGGGTGGGTGGGTGGCTGGATGGATGAGTTGGTGGATGGATGGGTGGATGGATGGGTGAATGGATGGATGGGTGGATGGATGGGTGGGTTGGATGGGTGGATGGGCGGGTGGGTGGGAGGGTGAAGGGGTGGGTGGGAGGGGAGGTGGGTGGATGAATGGGTGGGAGGCTGGGTGGTTGGATGGATGCGTGGGTGGTTTGATGGGTGGGTGGGTGGGTGGATAGGTTGATGGATGGGTGGGTGGGTTGATGCGTGGGTGGGAGGGTGGATATGTTGATGGATGGGTGGGTGGGTTGATGGGTAGTTGGATGGGTGGGAGGGCGGATGGATGGGTGGGTGGATAGGTTGATGGATGGGTGGGTGGGTTGATGGGTGGGTGGGAGGGTGGATAGGTTGATGGATGGGTGGGTGGGTTGATGGGTGGGTGGGAGGCTGGATAGGTTGATGGATGAGTGGGTGGGATGATGTGTAGTTGGATGGGTGGGAGGGTGGGTGGGTGGATGGATGGGTGGATGGATAGGTTGTTGGATGGATGGGTGGTTGGATGGATGTGTATCTATGTGCGCACATCATTGTTTTTGTGCTTGAACGATCGTCGCCGTATCTTGAGGAATGAAATTCTTTGAGTCGTTTGTCAGTGTAAATCATTATTTTTGTTAGACATAATTTTAACTAGTTACAAACCTTATCAGTGAATATCAATTATCAGTTATTGCAATTCACATTTCTAATGTTGAAGGTCTCAAAAGTGAAGAAAATACTTGTCAATTTCTCGAGAGCATTCACCCCACTGCAGATGTCATAATTACATTCATCACGCCACACGGCAAATGGGAAAAATTAATCATTGTCACCTTTAAAGATAAGATTACTTGTAAACACATGGTAAATTCTGGTTTAAAAAACAACCAAAGGTAAAAGGAATGTTTTCCATTTTAACAGTTAGACTGAGAACCAAATCAACTTCAGATTTAAAGACATAGTTTGTAAGTAAACCATCTCAATTATTTTTGAAACGAGTGACTTTTTCCTGCTCTTTTTATAATATTTTTTCAAGTAAAAATATAAGACCAGCAGCGAATTGTATATTTATTTTATTATTTTTTTTAATACTAGATTTTACTGATTAAAACGTTGACCACTAAAGGCAAGTTATTAGAATTAATGCAGATTAAAAAAATAATGGTGATTGATATTTTATTTTGTCGTCGAAACACATACGTGTGACAGAGTTCCGGTCGCCTGATGGCGCTGCGTATTGTAATGAACATTCTTTTAGTTACGTCTCGTACATAAAGGATTTATTGTGAAAAACTTGGTTTTTTACGTTTTTTAAATTAAATCCTTATATTAACTCGTGGTGTCTGGTTGCACCCTTGCACCCTTGCTTGTCGCAAAAACTTTGGATCAATTTTTAACCCACTTCCTCGTAAGCTAGCAAGCTGAAATTTTGCAGACAGTTTCGTACCAATGATAAAAACATTGTATCAAAATTTCAGATTGATCGCATGTACCGTAATTAAATTATTAATTTTTTTGGATTATTTTATTTATTCCTATGTATCATGTTATTTTTTGAGATAGAGTGTCGCTGTGCGTATTATATTGAACAAACTTTCTGTCGCGCAATAAGGTGCGTATTTTATTGACAACTCTTTTTATAAACATATTCCTGATCGGTGCGCATTATATTAAACATGTTTTACGACACAACTGCAATTTTGTATTTTTGGATGGTCTTGCGCTGCGTATTATAATGAACATTCTTTTAGTTACTTCTCGTACATAAAGGATTTATAGTCAAAAACTTGGTTTTTTACGTTTTTTTAAATTTAATATGCTGTGTATTTATTTTGAAAACTTCCGTTACTTTTGACGGGTGATACGCTAGTTGAAATAATAATTATTTTAAAAAATTATTCGACAAAATCAAGTGTTAGTTGTCATCCTGTACAATAACGAACTTTCTGGAAAATCGAATTCCGTCCCAGAATCTATTTTATATGTATATTAATATTATTTTTTTATATTTCCTTTTGAACAATCCAAATATGTTATAGTTATGAATCTTGGAAAATACTTGGAGACCATTTGAATTGCCAGTATCATGCCACTATGTCTATCGTTTTCACAAGATCAGACAATACATTTATTACCAACGTATGCGAGACGAAAACCCAAAAGAAAATATAATTTCAAAATATTTTAAAGTTATTTCAAAGTATTCCTATAACTCTATTCATTTAGCCCATTAAAGGGAAACGTATGGCATTGAAGTCACCAGCACCACACATAGATATTGCGTAAAATTCAACACACACATTCCATTGTTTTCTGGATAATGATAGTTATGTTTATTAATTATTTATTTGCCAAATAAAGTCTAGAATAATTCATTCTTGTAGGTAGAACAGACACACACATAAAGTCTACCTTTATAAAAATTATATTTGAATATATAAAGGATGGCGATGAGATCTACAAAGTTCTCGTCCCTTGAATGTTGCTGACTGGGTGAAATGAGGTCAGGTGAGGGTGGACAGAGCACAACTAACCAATCACAACAGCCGAATGTTCGGAGGGCTTGACGAACTGAGCTAATCGATAAGCGTGTTATTTTTATCTTTGGTTCTCTTTATCTTTCTTGTTCTCCCTGCAAGTAACGAATTCGGTGGTTTTGTGGAGTTTAGTGGGGGTGGGGGACGCAGGGCGTAATTTACATAAACCGAACGTATAGTAAACATTTTTTTCCGTCTTTGAAACTCTGAGCAAATATATTTTGTTGTTAGATAAAAACTTTTCGAGAATGGATTCCAATAAAGTTTCCAACCTACCTGGAGCTTGCATATAACCAGTCCATTGTGACATATTTACCAAAATACGGATACGAGATTGTATTTTCTGTGTATTGACTTTGTTAATAATTTCTGGGATTTAAAACGATTATTATCTTTAACTCTACTGTGTGAACAAATAGTAACATACATTCTATTTAGGTAATTTTATATTATGCATGATTTGAAATCGGTATTTAAAAGAGATTCCTTAAGAAATATCATCTGAAAAGGAACTTCTATTTGAATCTTGATTACATAAACTAAATGTGTTTCTCCATTTGCCGCCGAAATATGTCATATCTTCTGTAGGAATCATGAAGAAGTAAAAACTGTATTATATGTCATATCTTCTGTAGGAATCACGAAGAAGTAAGAACTGTATTATATGTCATATCTTCTGTAGGAATCACGAAGAAGTAAGAACTGTATTATATGTCATATCTTCTGTAGGAATCATGAAGAAGTAAGAACTGTATTATATGTCATATCTTCTGTAGGAATCACGAAGAAGTAAGAACTGTATTATATGTCATATCTTCTGTAGGAATCACGAAGAAGTAAGAACTGTATTATATGTCATATCTTCTGTAGGAATCACGAAGAAGTAAGAACTGCATTATCTGTCATATCTTCTGTAGGAATCATGAAGAAGTAAGAACTGTATTATATGTCATATCTTCTGTAGGAATCATGAAGAAGTAAGAACTGTATTGTTTCAATCGATGAAAGTAAGAGTTCACTTTTGCTTTTTATTTTCTTCTGCAAGGAAAGATTTATAATGTTAGAATTACAGATAGTGTAAAATGTATTTTAATGGAAAGACAACAAAAGACATTACAGAGATCTCCATGAATGCCCAGCCATTGTTTCTGTCCAACTTCTTGTCTGATGTGCGGTCAGCTGATGAAGGTTAATGAATTCCCATGCATTAAATTCCCACGATCTCTCTCTCTCTCTCTCTCTCTCTCTCTCTCTCTCTCTCTCTCTCTCTCTCTCTCTCTCACACTCTCTCTTTCTCTCTCTCTCTCTTTCTCTCTCTCTCTCTCTCTCTCTCTGTCTCTCTCTCTCTCTCTCTCTCTCTCTCTCTCTCTCTCTCTCGATGTCTGTCCACTCTCTTTGTCTTTCCCATTCTCTAAAACTCTTAATCTCTTTCTGAATCTCTCAAACGTTGTCTGTCTTTTTCTTTCTCTCTGACACTCTCTTCTATCGCTGTCTGTTCTTATCTATATTCCTTCTATGTCTACCTCTCTCTCTCTTTTTTTATTAATCCCAATTTCTCTTTTTTTCTCTCCGTGTCTCTCTATCGATGTCTGTATCTCTCTCTCTCTCTCTCTTTCTTTCTATCTCTACCTCTTTAAATCTCTTTATGTTTCTATTCCCCTTCTCTCTTTCTCTCTGTCTGATTCTTTGTCTTTCTCCTCTCTCTTTCTTTCTTCTTTTCTGTTCCTTGTCGCTATCTATCTCTTTCTCTCTCTTTCTGTTTTTCTCTCTCTTAACGTTTGTCCAAAGAAAGTTTGTATTTGCTGATTGTTAATGTTTGATAAAACGGTTATTAAGCTTAGGATTATTTCAAGACTATTTTTATCTTTCTCATTCACGATATAAATGTATTTCTTTGAAAAAATATTTGGGCTGGACAACTGCCGGTGTCCCAAAATAAATCCTCTCCTGTAAAGAGTTTCCCCCCAGCGGATTGATTTTAAAGTAAACTCTCGGGGAGAAAATATTTTTCACCAGATTAAACTAACATCTCACTTATTTTTAAAATGAAGTCTCCACCAAAATAAATCTGAGCCCATAACATATTCAATACAATACATTATCATCACACAAGAATAAAGCATTATTATTATTGTTAAGGTCACAAGTGTTTTAATGGGATATATGGCAGTGTCATGGCAAGAGAGGTGGGGGGGGGATGAAAAGGTTTGACGCCATGCAGTTGTTGGGTAAATAAAGGCAGTTGTTGGGTAAATAAAGGCAGTTGTTGGGTATGTAAAGGCAGTTGTTAGGTATATAAAGGCAAGTGTTGGGTATATAAAGGCAGTTGTTGGGTATATAAAGGCAGTTGTTGGGTATATAAAGGCAGTTGTTGGGTATATAAAGGCAGTTGTTGGGTATATAAAGGCAGTTGTTGGGTATATAAAGGCAGTTGTTAGGTATATAAAGGCAAGTGTTGGGTATATAAAGGCAGTTGTTGGGTATATAAAGGCAGTTGTTGGGTATATAAAGGCAGTTGTTGGGTATATAAAGGCAGTTGTTGGGTATATAAAGGCAGTTGTTGGGTATATAAAGGCAGTTTTGGGTAAATAAAGGAAGTTGTTGGGTATATAAAGGCAGTTGTTGGGTATATAAAGGCAGTTGTTGGGTATATAAAGGCAGTTTGTGGTATATAAAGGCAGTTGTTGGGTATATAAAGACAGTTGGGTAAATAAAGAAGTTGTTGGGTATATAAAGGCAGTTGTTGGGTATATAAAGGCAGTTGTTGGGTATATAAAGGCAGTTGTTGGGTATATAAAGGCAGTTGTTGGGTATATAAAGGCAGTTTGTTGGGTATATAAAGACAGTTGTTTGGTACATAAAGGCAGTTGTGGGTATATAAAGGCAGTTGTTGGGTATATAAAGGCAGTTGTTTGGTATATAAAGGCAATTGTGGCGTCTATAAAGGCAGTTGTTTGGTATATAAAGGCAGTTGTTGGGTATATAAAGACAATTGTTGGGTATATAAAGGCAGTTGTTGGTATATAAAGGCAGTTGTTGGGTATATAAAGGCAATTGTTGGGTATATAAAGGCAGTTGTTGGGTATATAAAGGCAGTTGTTGGGTATATAAAGGCAGTTGTTGGGTATATAAAGGCAGTTGTTGGGTGTATAAACACAGTTGTTAGGTATATAAAGGCAGTTGTTGGGTATATAAAGGCAGTTGTTGGGTATATAAAGGCAGTTGTTGGGTGTATAAAACAGTTGTTAGGTATATAAAGGCAGTTGTTGGGTATATAAAGGCAGTTGTTGGGTATATAAAGGCAGTTGTTGGGTAAATAAAGGCAGTTGTTGTGTATAAAGGCAGTTGTTGGGTCTATAAAGGCAGTTGGTACTACTTCAACATTTTTATTTTTCAATTCAGTTGTTTTCTAATAAATGCCGAAGAATTAGCCATCCCTCTTAAAAGTATCTCTCGGGGCAGGCTCAGACTTGCCTTCGCCTCGTAACGCCTCTGGCTAAACTCATTATTGTTGAAATTTGAGTAATGATGCAAAACCATGGTCACTGATTTACAAAAAACGTTCTACTGGCGGATATGTAACAATTAAACTCTTTAGGTTAATGATAATTTTATCGTCAGCTTTTTATGCAATTTTAAACACGTTTTCACCAAAAGGTCGTTACTTTGTTATTAATCTATTGACTTGGCGCTAGGCTGTCCCCATGGCTAGGATTTTGTACGTATCTAAGGATCGTATGCGGGTGGATTGATGTGTGTTTGTTAGCGGGCTCTCCCATTCGCATGGGCTTGATTTTGTTTTTAAACCTGCTCTCTCCATCTATTTTATAGTGCTAAACGCTAGTCAAGTGAACTTGCCAGGGGTCGACCTTGTCAGCTACTCCGGCTATGTGACCGTGGATGAGGCAAACGACGGCCACCTGTTCTTTTGGTTCGTCCCAGCAACTGAGGTATAATATTGTTCCTTTAATTTTGATATTATCTAAGCGTCATTTATATTTCTTTAAATTTTCTCTATTTTCTATTTTCACGATTCTTTTAGTAGCTTAAGGCAGGGGTGGGCAAACTACGGTCCGCCAGAGTATATTTAGCGGCCCGTAGTCATGCAATCTTATGTCGATGTTATTTTTTATTTTTATTTTTAGAATTTTTACTATATTTTAAAAATTTTATTCCGAGTAATTGATTCGAATCTAGGGATATTAAATCGGATTTATGTATCCAGAATTGATGAATGATCATTAATCTTTAATTGTTAACATCCGTATTCGAAATTGCATTTCAGGGCAACCGTAAGTAGCTTTTCTTTACGATTTACAAATTAGTGGTTTTGTAAAAATTGTAATTTAAAAATGAATAGAAGTTGATTTAATCATAAGTGCTGCCAAAAAAAGAAAGATTGAGGATGAATGTCGTGTTTTTAATGACGAATGGACCACTAAATATTGCTTTACGAGCGTTGGCAGCACAGCAGTTTGCTTGATGTGCTTTTAGTGTGAGAGCGTCTTTAAGGAGTACAACTTAAAAAGAGACCAACAAACAAAACATTTGGATTTCGGGCACAATTTAAAGAACGAAGGGAGAAAAGGGAATTGCCAGGAGTTGGTTAATAATTTTAAGAAGCTGCAAACTGTTTTCACCAAACTGTCCTTAATACAAGATGCTGCAACCGAAGCCAGTTTGGTGCCGTCCCATGAGATTGTAAGACGGAACAAGTCTGTTTTCTGACAGCGATTTCATCAAGGAATGCTTGTCAGATACAGCAAGAATTGTGTGTCCAGAACAGAAAACCAAAATTTGACAGCATTTCTTTATCAAGGAGAACTGTAGTCAGGCGTGTTGAAAAATTTAGCGACAATTTGATGCACCAACTTCTATATGTAAGCAAAAACTTTTTGTGGTACTCTCTTGCGTTGGACGAAAGTACCGATGCGCAGGACACAGCACAACTGTTGGTATTTATACGGGATTACTCGTTTTGAGATCACCAAAGAATTACTTAGTGTTGAACCAGAGAAAGACACAACTATAGGCCAGGGTTTATTCAAAGCTCGCTATTGAGAAATGTGTTAAAAGAATTGGGTTAGTGTGGAACAAGATAGCAAGTGTAACAACCGATGGAGCGCGTGCTTTGAGTGGAAAAACGTAGGTCTTGTGAAGTTGTTGAAATTTAAAATTAAAGAAGAACATCCTTACCATATACTCTGTCCTCTCAACTGTGTCATCCATCAGGAAAGTATGTGTAAAGCTGCGTTGAATATCAAGCATGTTATGGACCCAGTTGTCAGTCTGATAAACCTCCAGGGCACTGTTTTAGATTTCGAAACTGAATATTATTATATTATCTACCACAGCAATGTCCGCTGGATGACCCTGGGCAAGATATTGAGTCGAATGTGGGATCTCAAAGAAGAAATAATTATGTTTCTGGAGTCGAAGGGTTTTGTTTGTGACTTTGTTACTGATATTGTTAACGAAGAGTGGAAGTCAGACTGCATGTTTGCTATTGACATTATGGAAAAGTTGAATGAACTGAATGACAAACTTCTGGAGGGGGGGATAGCTTGTTTGCTAATGAAATGTATGTGCATGTTATATCATTTTAGGCAAAGCTCTCCCTGTTCTCCATGCTATCAGTTGAAAACAGGCTGTTATTCCCCTCTGCTGAAACAGAAAACCGTTTCTTGTGAAAATGCTGACAATTACAAGGCTGAGTTGGATGTCTTGGCTGTAGAATGTGAAAGGAGGTTCCAAGACTTCAAGAACCTTGAACTACTCTTCAATATCCTCAGTTCGCCATTTAGTGTAAAAGCTGTTTCAGGCCCAGAGGATATACAGTTAGAGCTGCTTGACCTAAAAGCAGATTATGACCTAAAGTTCAAGTCAGTTCTTCTGCTGGAGTTTTATGGATGTTTGCCAGCAGCTGCATTTCCACACTTTAAAAACTTTGCTGCCAAACTTTTGTAACTATTTGGGTCCACATACATCTGTGAGCAAGCTTTTTCTTGCACGAAAATAAACAAGTCTAAGAACAGATCGATGTTGACTGACTGCAATTTGAATGCAGTCATGCGAATCACAACCAGTAAATTGGTTCCACAGTTCAAGAACATAATCCAAAATTGTGAACAGATACATTCTTCTCATAAATTATTATTGTAATCTAAGGTGAGCTTATAAGTAAATTATGTTACTACTTCTTCATAGTTATTGTGACAGGTAACAATAAACTTTTGTTGAAATAATAATGAAAACTAAAATCTTATTATCAAATTAATTCGTATTTTAAAATGCAATGTACATGTGTAATAGAGTGTGAATGTAAAAATAAAATAAATATGGTTATTATCTTTTATTAAAATTTAGACATTGTCAATTGTAATTGAAGTAGACAAAATATATATGAGGCCCACCTATAACCATTAATTTTTCAATGCGGCCCTCCGTAGAAAAAGTTTGCCCACCCCTGGCTAAAGGGCTTTTTCTGTAAGTTTTTTTTTAAAAATTGTAACTTTTGAAGATGTTCTTCAGTTAAGTTAATTTCATTAAACGTATAAATGCTTTTATTTGTTACGCATGCATTCATCGCGTGATGGACATTAGTTTATTCTTAATCAAAACACCGATGTCAGGTTATATTCCAGCTTTCCATAAACAAGTTAATTTTTGGGCATTTGGGCTCTAACTGTAAAATAATCACATGGCAAAGAAAATATTTCCGGGTTGGTGATCTTTTCCCCAATTAACGCAGTTAGATGATAGTTCGATGTTATTTTAGATGATAGATGATGTGCCACACAATCCCCTGATAGCCGTGGTGGGTGAACGCTGCGTCACTTGCCAACAGACGGGCATCAGAACGTAGGACGCAAGAATCTTATTCAATATAAGGAGCGTCGGTAATACTTTTTAGGAAAAAAATTTATTAAAATATAAAAAGAAAGTTTCTTAGCATTAAAATCTCAGTCACCTTTATCCTTATTGATTTTTTTTTACAGGCTTTTTGCTTAACTGTGATTGCCTATACACTGTGCGTTTTATTAATATGGGATATTCTGCAAATGTTTATAAAATAAAATGTATCCAGAATTTTTTTGTGGCTTTGTTGTTTTGTAAAGTTTGGAAGCCAATAGAAAAAGTGTTAACCACTAGATAAAATAAAGAAGGAAAACAATATCTTCTTAATATGCAACTAATTTCATACATGAATTATTATTTATTTTTTAAATTTTATTATTTATTTATTTTTTGCGTTTTAAAATAGTGTCCCTTGTTTGAAACAAAAATGGCAACCATTTTTCTCTGCCAAGACACCTTGTCATTATTATACTCAAAACAAAGAAAAAGTAGCATAAGTTATTATAAGGGAAACAGTTCACATAGGCACACACTGTGATTAGAGTACAAGATTTTCTCTTTTGAAAAGATTTCACATGAGAATTCTCCGCTGATCGTCTATCTGAATGGTGGACCTGGTAATTCGTCACTCATAGGTCTTTTTGAGGAAGTTGGACCGCTCAATGTCAACGCGGAAGGAAAGGGTAAATATCTTGAAATTGTAGAGAAAATTGGAGTAAGGATTTTTAAATTGTGAGAGTGATGAAAGTAGTGTAAGTTTAATAGTGTGGGTCATTTCTGACTTTGGATACAGAAAATGGTAAGTATGTTTTATTTTTTTAACTTCAGGACATATTCTTTTTTTTTAAGTTTACTGTCAAAATAGTGTTCACAATGTATCGTGAAAACTACAAAGAAACAGCATAGCCACCAAAGCTTGTTAACGCCAAGAAAATGAGTGTTTGCTTACGCAACTTGTAAGAGGCTCTGCTCTCAGTTGTATATAAACTCTGATGGGAACCAAGTTGGCAAGATAGGAACCTTTATGGCCATCTCAAAATTAATGCCAATTAAGGTCCAAGTGTTACAATTAGGATGTAGGGGAGATTTTATATGTTAAAATGGTGCCACATGTTCATAATAAATTATACAAAATACCGGTATGCCAAATTTATATATGACCCCAATGTTTGTTTAATACATTATTTCATATCTCTATCGTATAGTTTGTAAAAAAGAGATACACTGGACACAAACATTTTCAGTCATCTTCGTCGACAATCCAGTAAGTCTTTATGTACACCAAAACAAATATCTTTGATTTATTTATTCTCTGAACAGCTAATGGCAAAACTTTATTTTCTGAAATTCGTTGACGTGGGCCAAGTGACAAAAATTTGGTAAAATGTAAATATGTGGTTAATTTTGGCAAATAAACTTTTTTTATGTTTTACTTTTGCTATTGTTCCTAAACATGAGTAAATATGACTTTTTTCAAATAAAGACTTAATTAAATGACAATGTAGAAGTCATTTTTTCAAAATATAAAGAAAATTGTTAATATCTTAAAACGCAGTGCACAAAAAATGTTGTAAACGAATATTACAAAAATGTATAAAATTAAGTGAATGTTAATTTAACTTTCGTCTACAATAAATTAAAATCTTTTGGTTACATTTTGTGCTCATCTCCGGTTCTGCAGTCTTTCATTCTATTATGTGTCTCTGATAGAAGGACTTTGTCTGAAGTTTGGTATTACACGCAAGTGAGTTATAGGCTACGGCTCGCTTTAGAGCAAGCACGTGAGAAATTTTATTCTGTTCGTTTAAGAGTTACCAAGTGTTAGAAACAGTTTTACGTGGAGTGTAAATGTTATTTTCTAAAATACAGAATTAATGTTTGCAGGTTGGTGTTGGATTCAGCTATTGTGAACCTGGAGGAGAATCAACCACATTACAATCTGTCTCTGACAACCTTTACGTGTAAGCTAATCAGAAAGTACTATGACAGTTGTCTCAACCTTTACATGTAAGCTAATCAGAAAGTACTGACAGTTGTGTCTGACAACATTTAGATGTAAGCTGATCAGAAAGTACTGACAGTTGTGTCTGACAACCTTTACATGTAAGCTGATCAGAAAGTACTATGACAGTTGTCTCTGACAACCTTTACGTGTAAGCTAATCAGGTAACGATTCGCTGTATAACGAAGTCAATAGTGCGCTCGCCTCACCAGCTGAGGGGCGTGGGATCTAGCCCACGTTAAAGCCACAATAATAAAACAAACCCGTAAAAACAAAGTTTTTGACTATAAATCCCTTTTATATGAGACATAACTAACAGTATTGATTATTTTCAAACGCGACAAACTTTTACAGACTGAATCTGTCTAACTCAACTTTGCTTCATAACCCTGGGAAGGGGTGGTGGGGGTGGGAGAGGGGGAAAAGTCTGGTCACCGATTCGCTTGACCAAGCTCAGCGTGGCACGTAAAATGTAAACAAAAGCACGCCGGTACTTCGATGGGTCGCCTCAACGCGTCCGTGTGCCAAATTTCAGTTCGATCGGATCATGGGAAGTGGGTAATTTTTGACTTTTGTTTTTCCGCCCGCCCAAGACAGAGAGAGATGACGACAGACAGAGACGGCCGTGAAGTTAATATAAGGGATTTAATAAAACAAACCCGTAAAAACAAAGTTTGTTTTTAAATCCCTTATATTAACTTCACCGCCGTCTCTTTCTCTCTGTCTGTCTGTCGTCATCTCATGGGCGGGCGGGCGGAAAAACAAAAGTCGAAAATGACCCACTTTCCGTAATCCGATCGAGCTGAAATTTGGCACACGGACCCGTCTGACCTAACAATGCATCGTATCAAAATTTCAGATCGATCGAACGTACCTTAATTAAATTAATGCATTTTTAGTTTATCCTTATATAACGTATGTAATTCAAATTCACGGTTTGTTATTGTTTTTTTCCCACGTGAGAGTTTGAGTTGACGCTTTGACGTTGACCCATCGAAGTACCGGCGTGCTTTTGTTTACATTTTACGTGTCATGCTGAACTCGCCCCCCCCTAGGGTTATGAAGCAAAGTTCAGTTAAAACAGATTCAGTCTGTCAATGCTTGTCGCGTTTGAAAATGATCAATACTGTTAGTTATGACTCATATATAAGGGATTTATAGTCAAAAACTTTGTTTTTACGGGTTTGTTTTATTTTACTTTTGTTTTTCCACCCGCCGAAGACAGAGAGAGATGATGACAGACAGACAGAGAGAGAGACGCCGGTGAAGTTAATATAAGGGATTTAAAAATGGTGAATGACTAACGCTAAGAAAGTCATCCACTGACCTGGAAGGGAGATGGGGCGCCCACCAAGGTCTACCAAGCCCCTAGTAAGCTCTAATGGAAACATTAGGACCCCCTACGACCATCGGTTTATGGGACTTTTAAAATTAAAAAAAATAATAATAATTTTTTTTTAAATCAGAAAGTACTATGACAGTTTTGTCTGCCAACCTCTTACATTTGCTTTCCATTTTAGATGTTTAAGAACTATCTTCATAAAATTTAAATAATAATAAAATTATTTTAAGTTATAATTTTTTCAATGCACTAAAATGGTTATTTTATCTAAAAATGTATTAAATTCAACTTCCAGTTTCTTGACACAATTCCTGAAACTATATCCTCAATTTCAAAAGAACGATTTATATATCGGTGGGCAGGTAAGGATTAAATTTGTTTTGTTTTTTATCTTATGTTCATAGTGTATAAAATACTGTTTAATCAGAGTGTGGTTATGGTAATTTTTACAATAAAATGAAATTGCTTATATTTAAAATAGTATAACATATTTATTACATGAAATAATCAGTGCTCCACTAGATTAGCTTTATAAATTTTTTTATAAAAAATGTTCTCAATTTTCTGTTAGTGTATGTATATATGTATAGTAGGTACGACCCGCGGCGTAGCATACGCAGCAGACTTGCTCATAGATAGTGCAAAGAAGGGGGGAAAGAACGGACACAAACACGAAGAAATGGGAACAACGCGAGTGAACGTTGCGGGGACGCCGACGCATTTTTGGTCTCGAGACATGCTCATTTTAACCAGGGGTCAAATCGACAGGGTCAAATTGTCCAAAGTCGAACAATCCCTGGGACAAAACATCTAAACATAGGAGTCGAATGGAGTGGATTTAACCGTTCGGGGTTGAAGTAGAACCGTCCGCTAGAAATGTCCATCTACCCTTATTTATTATGTTATAATTATTTTAATACTAGCCGGGTTACCCGGCGTCGCACGATTAAAATAATAGTCAACAGATTTTAAAAAAAATTTTATTTCAATTCATTCATTGAAAAACAATTTAAAAAATAAATTGAAATGTAATTAAAAATAAGTACATGTAATTTATATATTGCTTATATTAAGGCTTGTCGATAGACTATATTTTTGGTTTTTCCTTCTGGTGCAAAAATGAAAAGATTTGTTGGTGACCCAACTCTAGAACATGCCACATATAGCTGTCCGTGGGCAAAGCATGCTTCCTCAAGTACAATGCCTGCCACTTTTAAAGACTGTCCCTGTGCCTTGTTGATAGACATGGCAAATGCAAGCCTGATTGGAAACTGGAGGCGCTTGAAATCAAAAGGCATATCTGTTGGTATGAGTGGAATTCTTGGGATGAAGACATCTTCTCCCTTGGCGCAGCCTGTCAAAATTGTGGCTTCTATTACATGAGGTAAGAGATGCTTGATGCTCAATCGTGTTCCATTGCATAGTTTAGGGGGATCCAAATTTCTCAGAAGTATGATAGGAGCTCCGATTTTAAGTTCCAAGTTATGTGATGGCATGCCAGGAGGATCTAATGAATTCAAAAATTCTGTTGGATAGTAAACAGCTTGGGCCGGATCTGTAACCGTATCAATAGATTTGTAGTTTTTTGAAATGCCTGGTAGAAAATTGTGAATTTGAGAATTGATGCTGTTGACACTTGAATTCTTTGGAGCAAGAATGGCCCTTTCGCACAACCACTCAGGATTTTTAAACTGGTCTTGGATGTTTGGAAAAAACGGCAAGTTTTCAACTCTTCAAGTGACTTTGCTACAGTGCAAAAATTTGATGGGAAAGAAACTGTTCCTGATGCTGGGTCTACCTGCCACTTTCCATCGCCAAGTTGAAGCAATTGATGTGAGAAGTAGCCTGCTGCATTATCTCCATGTAAATGGACTCTCATGTTGGTGGTCAGAGTCATTTTCTTGACCTGTTTCCACAGAGTTGAAGCTTTGAGGAAGGCATTCAACTCATCGCTTGGTGTTGACCTTGGAATGACAGGCAAAGTTTGTCGAAAATCTCCAGCTAATACCACAACTGTTCCTCCCATTAGTTTTGTGTTTCCTTTTAAATCCTGAAGAGTGTTGTTCAAGGCTTCAAGAGCTCGCTTGTGTGACATTGTACACTCATCCCAGACAATGAGAGAACACTGTTCTAGTACCTTGGCCTTTCCTGATCCTTTTGATATGTTGCAGGTTACATTCTCAGAATGGTTCATGTTCAAAGGTAACTTGAAGGCAGAATGAGCTGTTCTACCCCCTGCAAGCAATGTTGATGCTATGCCAGAAGAAGCAACGGCTAGAGCAATACCTTTGTCTCGTCTGATTGTAGCCAAGAGCAAATTGATCACAAATGTTTTACCTGTACCTCCTGGAGCATCAAGGAATATGATTCCACCTTTTTTTGAGGTAACCAGTTCTAAGATGTGAATGTAGGCAGCTCTTTGATCCTCAACTAAACGTGGTTGATTTTCTGAGACATAGGCCATCAATTCATTTGTGTTATAATTTTGTTCTCGTAGAATTTCACTATTCTGAAGATTGTTTTCATTTCTTTGAGGCGTTGGTAACCCAAACTGGTCAAGGTTCCTTCCTGACATTGATACACACAAATCCTCCAACAACATAAGACACCTGTTGTAAATCTCATTAGAGAACTCAATTAGCAGTGTTTGATTCTCTCTCTTGGTTTGCAACATAATGTCCTCACTCAAATATGTTTTAAATGTATCCCAGAGAGCAAGTGGATTAGAAACAGAGCATGTTGTCAGCAAAATTGAAAACAGATGTCTCAAACGGGTAGGTGATTGAGATGTACATGCCTCCTCCATGGTCAAGACCCAATGGTGATCGTTTTCTAGTAGCCCTTGCATTTGGCAAGCTTCCCTAAATGTAGCACACACATGACCATCAACAGTTTTTAAGTCAGTGTAGGATGTTGGTCCTCTAACAACATGAAGTAGCATCCTCAAAAAGAAGCATTCTGCATTAGATGGGTGAACGGTGTACACACGTCCCAATGCATCTGAAGATTTTATCCCTGGATGATATTCAACATCTGCTCCTTGTTTTCGGCGTTTAAATAATTTTTGAGAAGCATTCCAAGTATAGTACCTTGGAACCACACAATAGAGAATGGTTTTTTGCAAAGTCGTCTTGTTGGCACAGTTGAAAAAAAGCTGTCAAAGTTGTTCTTGGTGGCTCCAGAATTTGATGATATATATTTTCTTGGTTGAAGTATACTCTTTGCCCATTTTCAAGATGAACACTCAAGTGAACAACTGTTGGATACCGTTCATGAATTTGGAAATTCAAAATTCTCCAGACTGCTTCATTACTGCTGATGTAACGACCCATTAGAAATTTTTGCACCTCATCTGGATTCTCTTGGTTTCCTTCAAGACCAAAAACGGCCTGGTCACTTCCTTTATTGACGTACTTGCAGATGTATTTGATGGCCTTGACAGATTGGCAAGATTCGACATTTATGTGAGCTTGAAACATTTTTGTCAAAATTGGAGTGTAGGGAACCACCCATCTGTTGTCCATTTCTATTTCTTGATATGTTGAACCAACCTTCATTTTGATTTTTGCAGTAAAACCACCATCTCCTGGTTTACGGCGTCTGTACACAGGATAGCCATCTTCACCAGTTTTAGTTTCTTGTATCAAATTCCTTGGATATTTTTTTGAGCATTTCCCATCAACCATGCAAGCAGAGTTTCTGTTCAAGTTTCCACAGGGTCCATGCAGCATATTTTTCACAACAATTTCAAACAAAAAATTATCTTGTGTAGAGTTTGGTATTTCTGCTGAGATTACATTGTCAATTTGATTAGGTCGTAATTTTTTCATCAGCCAGATTAGGATGTGTGCATGGGGTAAGCCTCTCTTCTGCCATTCAATTGAGTACATCCAGCATCTCGTTTCACCATAGACATGACTTTTTGTAATGACTCCCATTAATTTTGATAGTTTTCGTTTGAAGACTCTAGCAACCAAATCATGTCGATCCACTGCTGATTGGCCAGGTAAAAGATGAGCCTGAATTTCTTGCCATAGTGGATTGCATGTAAAGGTGATAAACAAATCTGGCCTTCCATAATTTCTGACATAAGTCATAGCATCTTGAGTGTACTCATGCATGTGTCTTGGACTTCCTGTAAATGTTGCTGGCAAGATAACCATTTTCCCCAGATCATTTGGATTGGCATCATTTGCAATGGCATCTCTGAGGTGAATGTAGTCTTCAACTCTCAGCTTCTTTTGATTTAGACGGATGTAGAGCAAGCGTTCACTTTCAATTTTCGCGTACATATCTACGATGAATTGATGGAACAGCTGTCTAAATTTCAAGAGATGGTTATCTTCACCACTGCGAATCATGATTCGATATGCATAAAAGTCCATTGCTGTAACCTTTTTACCCAAAACATTGTTTCCCGTGTCTGGGTTTGTCTGAGGAATGCCAAAGGAGTACCCATCTTCACCTTGCCAAAACATTAGGGGGTATTGCAGAGCATCATAAGAGCGATGAGTTTCTGCAACTCTTTGGAGAAGGTTGTTTCGCTTTTGAAGGACAATGTCACGTCTGTCAAATTCATTTCCTACCATGACAATGGCCACTTCATCAAATGTTGGTACATTGAACCGCCTTTGGTGTTCATGTCTTGGTGCTTTGTCAGCTCGTATCACAACTTTGTATTCATCAGTTGGCATTCTTTCTAGAGCTGTCTTAAAAATGTGAAGGTAGGCATTGTTTGCATGTAGGAGTTCTTGCAACTCCAAAACAACATTTTGTTGCAAGTCTGGAAAGTTTGCACATCTTTGTTGGACTTCTCTAGCTTGGTCTCCCATGAAATAGATCTGCAGAAACTGAGGTTCGCCTTCAGCTGGCAGCAGAGATCCAGCCCTGTGATAAATTTGGCCTTGAACTTTAAATGTTGGCATGAATCCTTGTTCACGAATTTCTTTGCTGGCACCAAAAGATGTCATTTGAAAGCATGAGTTGTATTTTCTGATGTTGGCTAGGAAGCGTTTAGACGTTTGAGATACACCTTGAAGCAAATGATCAAGTGGCTCAGGTGGATGTTGCAGAGTCTCTAGTTTAACTTTGCCATTGGAACAGCACATTCCAGGGTGCTCATCTTTCCATTTAAATGCACTGCAATGCTTGCAGATCAAGTTCATCTCACCAATGTTGACCTTTTCATGTTGATGGTATGGAATATCTGGGTCATATTGATGAGCAGCACCTTTTAGGTCTTCCTGAATTTCATTTCTTCTTCTGTTTAAATTTCCATTTCTCTGGTCTGCAAGTCTTATTTGGGTTTGTTCATTTGTTGCATTTGCTCTTCTCATTGAAGATCTGACTCTTTTTTCATCAAGTCTTGCCTGTGTTTGTTTATTGGTTTCATTAGCTCTTCTGATTGAAACTCTTTCTCTCTCATCATCAAGTCTTGCCTGTGTTTGTTCACTGGTTTCATTAGCTCTTCTGATTGAAACTCTTTCTCTCTCATCATCAAGTCTTGCCTGTGTTTGTTCACTGGTTTCATTAGCTCTTCTGATGGAAACTCTTTCTCTCTCATCATCAAGTCTTGCCTGTGTTTGTTCACTGGTTTCATTAGCTCTTCTGATTGAAACTCTTTCTCTCTCAACAGCAAGTCTTGCCTGTGTTTGTTCATTTGTTTCATTTTCTCTATGTAAGGCTTGCTTCTTTGCCGTTTTAGAAACACGACCTAATTGAGTTTTTCTTTTTGGGGGCATGATTTCTCTGAAGAAAGATTGGAACATAATAGCTTATATATTGTTTTAGTGTACAACTGCTTTTAATTATTTCCCTTTGTTAAACTTTCTTCTTAAATACCATACTGAAGGTTTTTTCTCCCCCCCCCCTTTTAGCATCAATAAACTTATAAGTAACTTAGATAAATAAGTAACTTATAAGTAAATTATTAAATTAGTTTAAATTTTGCTACCCCATGACTATTTGTTTAATTCGGACACATCAATTGTGTTTAGACATTTGTAAAACAGGTGAAGTGTTAATTTAAGTTTTGGATATATAATTTGTTTAGTGATATTTTGTATTGATTATAAGATCCAAAAAAATATTCAGAAGAGATATATATATATTAATTGAACAAAGAAATCCTTCAAGGCAAAATAATAACAACACTGTGCGTGCTCTCCACTACAAAATCGTCCCTCTAGCATATCTCTCTCTATTGACGTCATCCCACACCAAACTACGTCACACCAAGCATGTGTCAAAATAGTGCGCACTGTGCAACAGTCAAACATTGACATTCCCAAAGCGGGAAAACCCCATCTAATATATAAAGATGAAAGTTTGTTTGTTTGTTTCTTTTGTTTGTTTTGTTACTCATAGAATGCCACACCGTTGGACCTAGGTGCTGAAATTTTGCATGGGACCCTCATTTGACCCGGGACAGGTCATAGGCTATGTAGTTTTTTTCTTATATAAAAAACTAACTCATCAATAATTGAATTCTCCAACTTCGCGTGTAGGTAGAAAGCATGAAACTTTGCGAAGTTGTTGAGTAGCCTCTCACGACGATCATTTGTGTAAAAAAGTTGCAATTCAGTCATGTGGGCCGGGGGCACAAAGACGTTTTTTTTCATTATATGGGCTATATGAAAATTGATATTTAAATATTTTTTTTGCTCGTTACCACCACGGAAGTGTACTTAACAACCACCCAGAGTTTTATGCTTCTAACTACACGGAATTAGTGATCTTTAGGTTCACTTGTGTTAAGTTTAATGACTTTCTTAATAAGTTCGTTAGCTAAAGTTTAAATAGTTAATTTGTTTAGCTTATGTAAACATAAAATTATGTAAACATGAAATGACAACATAGGTCCTAGGCCTTTATATGCATGTCAAGATCATTGATTCTTAACTTTAATAAGTAAGTTTATAGTAATGAGCAAGTTTTATTATGTTGTTGAAAATATTGAAATAGTTATTTGTTAAGTATGTATGTGTATGCACCGATTTACTTTCTTCTTATTTTTTTGTATTTCTCTTGATTAACTTCATTTAGTGCCCTCCCCTTTTCTATACTAATAAAAGCCTAAACCCACTCTCACTAATGGTCCAACTTCCCATTTGACTAAAAGTCTTTAAAATTTACGAATCATACTAAAAACAATTAAGCACGACTGAACTCTGAACTAAAAGTAATGAGTAAAAATCGCCCTTTATCTAATTTCCAGAAACAAAAACAGGAAAATTGTTTTTACAAAATATAATGTCTTATCTGAAAACGGAAATCAAAAAAGAATTGAATCCCTTGGTGAAACAGCAACATATAAGATTTTGGAATCCATCGCTAAATGGGACCGTTTTGTAGAAAGGGACAAAAGTGAAAAAATTATAGTCAATTTTTAGTCAATGAAAGTTAATTTAAAGGCGGGCGCTTAAAATGAAGTCTTGTAATGCAGTACTGCTCCAAAAATAAATTGTATACTTTTTGATAGTCTTTGTTTATTAGTGTTTTAATATGGAAATGATATATAATGCTTTTTTATATTTGTCTCTATGTTATACTATTTAAATTTACTGCTTTTATGTAATAGGTATAATTTTAAAAAGGAATTCAAGTATGTTTTTGACCATGTTTCCCGATGGGACATCATAGTTTGTAAATTATATTTCAAACACCAGATTTAGTTTCTGAAAAATAAATAAATTATTTACGAAATAGGAAAAAAAGATGCTATATTTGACTAAACATCTATTTTTAAAATGGCTTTTGTTATTCCGCTACAGCGTGATGACCATGGCATATTCAATACGCCGCCCAACTTAATTAATTGCTTATAGGTTCACTTGTATTGAGTTTAATATGCTTATGTTTATAAGTCCGATAGAAAGGTTTAAATTGTAAATTTATAGAGCTTATGTAATAAAAAAAACACAGCATTGGTCGTAGGTTTTTATATGCATGTAATAATCATTGATGATTAACTTTAATAATTAAATTTAAGGGATTGAGCAAGTAAAATAAGCAAGAAAAATTAATATAGAACACGCAACAAATTTTAAGAAAAACAAACGTTTAGTTCCTCTAAATTACGATTAAGCTTTTTTGACTTGGGCAATTTCTTTCCACATAAAATACCCTCACATAATTAGTATTTGTTTAAATTAAAATTTGAGTCATTAGAAACAACATAAAAAAACTCTTAATTTAAAAATAAATACCATACATCGTGTGACAAATGTAATGAAATAGTTTTAACAGATCTATAATATATCAAGAAAGTATTTGTATAAAGGGCCACTGTTTTGTACCGCAAGGCCAAAACAAATATGAATGTTATCATAATAAAATTACACTGCTCACTTTTAGATGCGTACACGAAAAGGTGCGCACCGTAATTTGACAATAAAAGATTTTTGAAAGCTCACAGCTAAAAATAAAGTATTGTAAAAAATAACGCACCAAAATGAACTCGTTTTGAATGCCCGCATGAAGCTGTTCAATATCAAAATGAGAATTTATTTTGTCTTTATTTGGCTCTACATTTTCTGATTATGGGCTCCCTTACCCTAGGGGTGGTCACCTGGGGTTGAAACATAGCTTATGACATGTCCCGGGTCAAATGAGAGTCCCATGCAAAATTTCAGCATCTTGGGTCCAACGGTGTGGAATTCCATTGGTAACAAACAAACAAACAAACACACAAACTTTCATCTTTATATATTAGATTCATTATTTTTAAAACAGCATTGTTTTAAAACTTTGCTTAACTTTTTGTGCTTCTTCGAATATTACTAAATAGCACCCTCTAAGTCAGGGTCGGCGAATAGGGGTAAATAACCTCATTTGGGGAAAAGGGGAATTCCGGGGGGAGGGGGGTAGTACACACTCATATAAAATCCGCTATGTATATTCAAAATCCGTCATGTGTACGTGTACGCTTGGAATATAAGCCCACTAATGAACCAGTTCCTTCCAGAAAAACATTCCATAAATAAAAAGTATTTTTTTAAAAGTACATTCTTTTCTATTCAGCTTGATGAGACCACTGATGTCATTAGAAATGCGCAGCTTATGTTCACTACACAGGTTTTCAAACATCAGCAGAGTATATGTTGCTTTGTGATTTACGTTATCACACCAATGTACGGCGGCTTTTATGCGACAATATTCTGAATAGCGGAACTTTAACAATTTCTAGCTGGTCAAAAGTAGGCTCTAGAAGAGAAGTTTGAGAACTGTTATTGGGTTGCACATCTTGCATACTTAGCTGATATTTTGAGCATATGAATCAGTTGAACAATGAATTGCAGGGTACAAATATCAGTATAACCTCAGCAAGAGAAAAGATGGAGCATTTTGGATTAAAGCTTTCATATTGGAAACAAAAAAAACAAAAAAATAAAACAAGTTAGCGTCCTTTTCAAAGATGGCCTTCAACTTGGAAGATTTACCCGATGAACCTCAAGGGTTGGCAGTAGCTTTTCTTGAACTTCAATCCACATATTAGGCACACATTACATTTGCAAAGAAAGCAGATCTGACACATTTTTGGATGTCACATGCTGCAAAGGCTTTCAACCTTGCACACGAGAATGGCTTTCTCAACAAGGATTTCCCACTCTGGTTGAAAAAACAAAGCTGCGAAATCGATTGGATCCTGAAGGCAGCATCCAACTTGCCCTGACATCAAATGCCCCAATTTCGATGTAATTGTTTCAAAAATGGAACAACATATTTTCTCACAGATCTGAACAGTAAAAATATTTAAAGAAGAAACCTGTGTTTAATAGTAATTTATTTATATTAGATTTATCATTTCTGTTACTTTTTAAAGTCACTTTGTGTTTATCCGACTTAATCGCATTATGTCTCATTTGTCATTATTATTGAATGGCCAGTGCTGTTAGGCCTTTAAAGGTAATAACCGTTAAATTCGACTGTAAACTTGTATAATTGTATCAAATAAATTCCCCCTGAAATATGAACCCTCCGTGTCGATTTAAGTTAAACGATCTAAGCATCATACTTTCCAGGTTCATTTTTAGAAACTTGTCAGACTTCTAAAAGTCACCAGATTCATTTTCGGTTGGGACTTAGTCAAGGAACCTTGGGAGAAGGGGGGGGGCGCACTACAACGCATCCCAAACCCCCGAGTCGTGTGGGCAGGGCCTCTGGGGTAACGTCAACATAAACTTTTATATTTTTGGGTAATGGGCAAAAAGTTCTGCTGACCCTTGTTTTAAGTATATATGTTAAAAAATATTTTTAAAATAAAAGCGAATTCAAGATTTTTAATTTGCTTTCTAAGGATTGTTAGAACTTAAGCTGTGGGGGGTGGGGGGCGCGGCCCGTCCATGAATGACGTCACGCACCTAAAAAAGTGGGGGGGAGGGGTCACACATTTGTGACGATGTGTGACGAGGGGGAAGGGGTGTTTAAGAAATGTGACGTTAGATAAAAAAAACGCGCACATGTAAATAAAAGTTCCACTTAAATATGTGATTATTTACAATTTATTTAATGGCGATTTACATGGCTTCACGCGTGTTACGATTTAGAGTGCAGTCTTACACTAAATACATACTTAAATGACAAAAAGTGATTTGAAATACGCTCATTTTCAAATAGTAAATACGGCTTTTAGGGAGGGGGGTTTTAACACATTGTGACGTCATATTGGACGAGGGTCTAAGTTTTTGTGACGACGCGTGACGAAAAAGGGGGGGGGGTGAAAAATCGGCCAAAATCGCGTGACGTCATGGACCCACCCCCCCCCTGGTGCGATTGATTGATGCAAAATTTACACACTGGATTTATATTTTCGTGTTAATTCTTTTATTTCCTTTATCGTTCATTCCATATTGTGCATATTCTCCGTATTCAGTCTTATGCAGGGAAATACATCCCAGCGTTAGCCTACAAGATCCATAAAGAGATGAGTATTGGGAAGAATTCTAATTCTGAAACAATTAATCTGCGTGGTATATTTATAGGTGGTGGCCTCTGCAATCCAGGAAAGGTAAACCCACGACAGTTTTCATGTTAGTAATGTAGATATTTTATTGTAGCCTATGGTTCATGCACTTAGTGGCCAGAATTACATTTTTAAATAATATTTTTGGTTATTTAAAAAAAAACTTTGTTTCGGGTTGTTCCGGAGAGTGAACGAACTCTATTACCATACTATTACCCTAATCAAACTGTAGAGACACATTGGAGCACACAGGGTGTGGTCCACCCTGACCCGAAATGTCAACCATTATTTTCTACAGGAATCTTCCCTTAAACTTAATCTTATCTATACAGACGCTCCTTCTATGCAGAAGATAGTTGCGTCCACAGACCATGACAGATGATCTGTTGGCAAGTGATGCAGCATTCACAAGCCACGGCTTTGTGGGTTCCACGCATTACCCAGCCTCCTAACACTTTGTAGTGTTAGGTACCCATTCGGAGCGGGGTGACTCAGGGACGCCCTAGGCCCCGGGAACAAACCCTTGCCTTCACACGGATTCGAATCCCGTGACCATCGGTTCGACAGTCCAGTGCGCTGCCACTCGACCACCGCGTCCCCAGCCAATTATACCATCTTATTAAAGCCCCCTCCCCAGTATTGTCCCCTTGTGGCAATTAATTAATTTTGTGAGTTTATGCAATTCCCTGCAGTTTGTGTTTAATTATAGCACTGAATCATGGAAAATAAACATTAATTATAGAACTCAATTACAGATGATTAAATTAAATACATGGTTTAATTTTCATTTCTTCTGGGTACAGAATCTATTTACATTACATGAATGAAGTTAAGTCAATGATTTAAGCTATAAATCAATTGTAATTTTTTTTTATTCCTCTTATATTTGTTTTCACAAACAGACAATTATTTTGCAAAATTTTTCATAAAAATGCCTTTCTGTTGCAAAATGAATTTAAAAAAAAATTTAAATAAGCTTAAAATATTTAATGCATAGCATCTAATTTTTTTCAAAAATAATGTGTTTTACACAGATGTTACCTCTGTTTCCAATGTTCCTGACTTCTATGGGAATGTTAAGTGAAAGGAAAGGGAAAGCTTTGATAAACAGAATTGAGAACGCTAAAGATAATTGTAAAGATTTGGAAAACTGTGAAGACGCTGTATTGGTAAAAAAAATAAAAAAAATAAATTCTTAACGAATCTGTTGTTTAATTCAAAATTAATTATCTATTTTATATGCAGAATATTTGCTTCATTAAGAATGAAAACTTTTGAAAAATTGCATTAATGATCCTTGAATTTAAAAATATTGGAAGATGACGGGAGTGTGTAAGAAATCTGTATAATAAACAGACACAAAGCACAATAACATAGACTGAGAGACAACTCTTGCTGATAAAATTTAATGTGAAATGTTGTCTCATAGAGTATGATTTAAAAATAGATGCAAGTGTGTATTAAAAAATAATATGAGATTTTATCTAATACTCTGTATGTACATGTACTAAAAATGATATCAAAGTGATTCATCAATACAGAGAGGAGTCCAAATTTATGATACCATAGATTTGAAATTGTTATTAAATGATTAAAATAGATTAGTCCTTTTTTGCCATTTGCTAAAAGTTTGTTTTAGATATTAATTATGTTAAATTTATTAAATGTTGCAGTTCTTTTGACAGTTTAAAATATGAACATTAAGAAACTCAATACAATTATGTTTTACTTCGATAAAATACATTCAGGATGTGATTGACTGTGTCTTTGGTAGTACTCAGAAAAAACTGGGCTACAAAGAGATGGATAATTTGTTAACAACAAAGGTGAAAGCTTCTTCATCAACATTATATTAAAATTACAACAAATGGAAAGATAATATTTTAATCAAGTATTACCTTTGATTGTCATATAAGAGGGAAAAATTATGTTACAGTAAATTAGGAATTTTATCCCTTAAAATTTAGTAAAGAGCTATCAATGTTATAAAAAGTGACAAATAAAAAGTATAAAACCAATATTAGGATTCTTCAAATTGTTAATTATTTTCAACAGGAATATGGCTGGAAGTTTGAAAGTTATCTTAACCTTCCTGAAATTCAACAAGCTTTACATGTAAGACAAACACATTATTCAAAGTCTACTGATAAAATACTCCTCTCAATGGCGAAAGACTTCTGGAATGGAGTCACTGATGAGCTGACACTACTCCTTGATAATTATAAGGTATTTTCAAGCGTCAATGTACTTGTAACTACCAGTGAGATATAATAGAGTGAAATTAATACTACCTCTGCACACATGTCTTTCTTATTTGAGAAGATCATTGAGTTCTTCGAAGCACCATGTTTTAAAGAGATTTCATTTTGACACCAAAATTTAGGGGACAGTTGTTCTATAATTTTTTGTAGCTTTTTTTAAAGGGTCTTTTTTTATGCTTTTTTTTAAAATTTAAATTCTTATTTTGTATTATTATTTGGACTTGGAAGTGAAAGTTGTAATATGAGAGTAAGAGGCGGCTAAAATAGATGGGGCATCCATGCAATACAAATACATATTTTTTAAATTTCGATTATAATTGGAAATAAGTTATCAGTACATAAGAAAATGTAAATAAAACATGTACCTTTTACTTTCTGTTCCTGAGACACATGCCTATTTGAGGGTAAGTGGAGGTCACTGGTGACCTACTGATCATATATTATTTTATTTGTCATTGGAGCTGGGAAACTGTTAAAAGTTTCAGCTTGCTTGGATATCAGGTCATGGGTCAAAACTGAATAGCAAAAATCTACCACAAATAGATGTGACAGAGAGAAAAAAAGCATGTAATAAAAGATTTGCATTTCTTCCTGTGTATCAACACAGATAAGTGATGTTGGCATATTTTTAAAATTTATTTATCAGTTCTTCTTACAGGTGCTGGTATATGGAGGACAGATGGATATGATAGTCAGTCCAACAATGACCGAAGGTCTTTTAGCTGACCTTCCATGGTCGGGTAGAGAGGATTACTTAAACGCGGAGAAACTTACTTGGACAGATGAGCAGGGAGAGGTGAAAGGTTATGTTACCAGGGTCAGGAACTTTACAAGGGTAAATAATTTGACATCATATCACTTTAGAAACTTAAAGTTAATGTCAAGAGACATCACATCAATATGACAAAAGTTGCACATTTAATTTCAATTTCATGAGACTTGAGGAAACTTCATGACTTATTGGCAACTTACTTTGATACCATATATATACAATTCTCTCTGAGTAATGATGAAAAATAATTTTCAATATATTTCTGTGTCTTAGCTCCTCTGTTTATTACAAATGAAAAGTGATTAGAAAATTAATGTAATATTAATTATCTTCATTATATATTACTTAGTAATATAAAAATAATTCAGGTGAATCAAGGCACAATCATAATTTTAAACTTGACAACATTTTTTTCCTTGTATGCATGTCCTAATACTATGAACTATAATAAACAATGAAATTTGTTAGACCAATAAATATTTCAGATTGTAATGAGACAAGCTGGACACCGGACAGCCATTGACCAACCAGCCTGGACCTTTGAGATGCTGCATCGATTCATTCATGATATAAGCTTTGATACACCTTTGGGTATCACATGATCTTGAAGATGCCACAGGCTTTTACTCTGCAGAGTTACTCATTATGTATGTACATAAATTGTGTTACATCTGAAAAACTTAATAGAGACACAAAACATAGTAAATGTTGATTATTTTCTTTAAAAATCTTAATTAAATACCTTGACATTAACAATTTTTTTACAGCCGTATGGCTAGTAGATTGTAAGAGGTGCAAATAATGTGTGTAAATAAACAAAAAATGTTTAGATTTAATGATATACCTCATACAAGTAAAGGTGATACAATATTAAAATTTACAATACCAGTAGTTTAAAAAATTAAACCTTAAGAGAGCTGAAAGAGATTTCATTAAAGAATTGAAATCCATAACAAAACGCCTACCTACACACAAAAAATAATTAAAGGTGTTAGCTAGCATATTACAAAAAAGGTAGTTACATTATTTTGTTACAATTGATTACTCTGAAGTCTAGAATTTCCTTGGGTTTATTCATGTAAAAATATATAATGCTGTATTGTTATAATGTATGCTTCAGACTGTTTTATCTATGTAACTTCCCCATTTCTTGGTGTTGATCTAATTGCAACTTTGCAATGACTTTAGATATAATGTTGTAAAGGCAGAGCAGCTCTCCAGCCTCTGTGTAACTGTTTGGACAGCACTTTGACCAGGTCAGTGCATTTTTCAAATAAGGCGACATTGTCAATCTCATCTGGATCTAATGACCTCAAATAAAGTTCCGTCCCATACAGCTCCTCCCACTTGATTGTGTAATTGCTTGGGTTGAAACCAACCCACTCTGTGTAGTGAAAGTCGGGGGTCCACATGCTGTAGCCCATGATCTGGATGTCATTCAGATGAGGTTTATCACTGTCATCTCTTGGTTCAACTGATGGCCTAGGATACTGACTAAACACAGACTTTTTCCATTGGAATTCTGAATCAGATGGAATAAATATTTCATTGCAATTTTTTGCTAAATGGCTTGTTACAAGGGAGTCCACAGTTTTAGTCTGAAATTTCCAATCTCTCTTAATCCTTGCAGATTCTGTAATTTTGTTTACATCAGAGGAGTCAAACTTTTTGACTTTATCTCCACTGGTAATGTTCTTAATGAGGGGCAGCAGGCTGGTGCCTTCAGTGCACAACAAGATATCAAATGGATTCTCTGGGCACTGTGGGAGAGTAGGTAGATCTGCAAGTTCAGCTAGTGTAGGAAACAAATCCACAAGCTCAACTAAGGAAGCACTTCTGTAACCAAGGGAGTTGGAGTTATTGTAAACTGATAACCTTATTTCAGATGCTGAATTTTCAAAAACTCTACCTAATAATGTCCCTTCATTAAAATAAAATTCAGATTTTTCCTGTAACACAGTATTTTTTTCTGCATCAAAATTTAAAGAAAGTTCCTGATCAACTTTGTTTTTTTTTAAATGTTCATTGGGAATTTTTTTCTGCCCAAGACTGGTTGATAAATCATCTTTCAATGGACAAATAAAAGGAAAAATTGTATTTGTCTCATTTCGTTTAGGGTGTGTAATCCCTGGTATGTATAAAATAAAAGGAACTCTTGCAGCCACATCAAAAACACTGTACTTTGACCATTCTTGGTGTTCCCCCAGTGCCCAACCTAAAAAAAAAGAAGAATTTTTTTTTAAATATAGACCAAGGTGACTGAGCACTAGTACATTCTTTTTGCAGCCAAAATAAAATCAAGATATTTCAAAATGGCTAAACACTTTTTCTGATAAAAGTTTTAAAAGTGGATTTTTAAAAAGAATATGACATGGAGTATATTCATATATTTAATGACTTGTATTAAATTCAATTAGTTAACATTAAGAAGAGTTTATTGCTATTTTATTTTATTTTTTTAATGTTAAAATCTATATAAAATAAAAACCCTTTTTATATTTATTGTGAGTCCGTGATCTTTAATTATTTTTATAAGTCTTTTATCACATGCAAAATGTTGATTTAGTTTTTATTCTATTTGGTGCATGTAAGTTGACTTCATTATTTTCTGCCACAAATGTAAGGCAAGGCAAAGGTGTGAGTATATTCATTCATATATAATATTTCAAAGTATTCTAGTAAAGTGTTTTTTATTACATGTTTTTTTTCATAAAATTATTTTACTAACCAAATTAGTACTGAAATTAATATTTTTGTATGAGTAAATGTTCTGTTCAGCAAATAATAGCATAAAAGAGTTCAAAGCCAGAATTTTGTTTAGTAAGTTTCTTAAAATAACCCTTCCTCACCGTGATCACCAATAAATGAAATGATTGTGTTATCGGCATGCCCATATTGCTCTAGTGCTGACAGAACTTTTCCTAGTTGGGAGTCCATATAAGAAGTGGCAGCATAGTAACTCTGTCTGATCAACAGCTGTAGGGGGTACAGAAATTAGTTCAGTGGACATTACAAACAAAATGCATAATGGGCGATCTTGGATCAAATGTTAACTTAAACTTACCTAAAAAAGAAAAAAATGTTCTAATAAATTATGCAGGTTTTATGCCTAGTGATTCTTTTTAAGAGATGATAAAATTATTTTCAAAGTCCAATGTTTAACCTTTTGGCATACCTGTGCCAAAGAGGACACAGCACTTTTTAAAAAGAATTAGACATACTTCAAATTATAAATTCCACAATTATGCAAATGTGTCAATCTAATTTGCATAATAAATGCATGAATTTTTTTTTGATGACCTGTGAATAAACTTGATTTACCTATATTATCTGTGTGAATTTCTTGATGGTTAAAGGTTAAAAAAAGCTATAACTTGTGTTTTGGGAAGCAAGGCCCATGGGAGCCTTCAGACACATTATACACATGATCTCTATCAAGTTTATAATCCCTGATACTAAACCAAGACTCCCCTATATTATTGTTCTCATAATCCAGTTGATCTACATCACATTCCTGTTTATTTTCATTGCTGTCAAATTTACTAGAAACCAGAAATTAATCAGAACAACAAAAAATATTTTCATCAGACTCACATTTTTACATTATTACTAGTCACAAAAAAAAATTCATTTTTAGAAAACACACTTGGGGAAACCATCACTGCAGGCCACCATTTTAATAACAGGAAGTACAGTAAAAATAATGAAAAATCTGATTAGCTGGTACAATGACCAAAAGGGAAATTAAAATGTCTGTCTAAATACTACCTGATAATCTTCAGGTACTGGACCAAATGGGAAACTTAAATTAAGTTTTTGGACATCATCTCGTTCTCTCAGGTCTGTCCATGGATTCCATGCCACAAGAGGTAAACGCAGAGGGTATTTGTTGTATTTAGCTAATTTGATTTTGGACAAAGGGTAAAGGTCTGAAAACATAGGAGAGAAAACATTAACACAAGTGTTATAATTTCAAACATCAGTAATAAAGAAAAGTATTCAGATTTATCAACTGAACTTAAATAGTTGCATTTACAATGAACCAATTCTCTTATTTGGGTGTTCAGATGTTTAATTTTAAGTAAACAATAATATTAAGAAATCCATGGTATTGTAGAAACTTTATTAGCCAAAAATAGCTTTTGGGCTATCTGAGTTTCCTATTTTTTTAACAAAAATGAACAATACCTGTCCACAAAGAAATTCAGCATAAACATGAGTCCAATCAGAGATGAGCCTACACTAAAAATACTTCAATGTGTAGGCTTATATAAGACGATTTCTATTTAAATTTTCTTTATTTATATAAAAATCTGAAATATATGTTTGTAGCAGTTGTTTTTTCCTATTCAGAATTAACTGCTTCGTTTATCATGTTTTCTGTAGAATTGCTAAAGCTTTGTACTTTAATTTTTATTAATAAACATCACTCCCCAATCTATCAAAACTATATTCACAACTTTCAACATATTTTTTTCAACACATTGCTTCTTCAGTTAAGTTTAAAGCACCTTTTTTGGAAATCTGATTCATGATAACTTTGTTTCTGCATCTGAAAAAATTCACCTCAAATCTCAGTATCAGAACTGAAGATATTAGTAATACATTACCGAGTATCAGCGCAACTGCTAACTGATGTTGCTGTTTTATGGAATGTATCATCTCTACTGAATTTGATTTTATCTTCAACTAGTTTTTTTTTAGCTGACTGGAAATGTCTGGTAATGTAAAAAAATATATATATGTTTTCCCTTTTTCTTTCCCTCTCAAATTGACAGCAACTCAAAAGCATTTCTTAAACAAAGGGAAAAAACAATTATTTTGCAAGGATAAATCCTGCTTCTTCCAATCTTAAAAAGAATTGGTGTGATTATATAACTAAAATGTTTCACAATCATTTCTTTCTAGATGGTAAGTTGGTTTGAATATTGTATTGTCTCTCTCAACAGTATGAGAAATGTAAATCTGTGGCATCAACTATAACAGTAGTACTCTGTGCACAAGTAAGAATTCATTCCAGGGATATTACGTTCCAAATCTTATTTTCCTTTGTTTTAAAATTCTGAATAAATACATATGTAACATTTCTATAATACTGTCATATCAGGAATAAGATGTTTTTTACTTTTAAAATACTATGTGACTATATTTTATATTCTTTACTTAAAATTTATTATGAAAAAAACAAAAGTGAAATTACTTGAAGTACCATACCAAACAATAGAAATCAATTGGTTAATTAGCAAAAAATACCTAAAAACTCCTTGGGATATTTCAGTGGAATGTGAGGCTTTTGGAAACCGAGACCTAAGAAAAATGGCTGCTTTATCACTGACATGTTTTTTAAAAACTCAATGGCAAACTCTGCACTCTGAATGTCAGGAAGTGTACCCTCTGGCATTTTGTCCACCTCTACTGGGCATACAAGGTTCATCCCTAGAGTAACATCTGAATTAGGACATACCTAGGAAATATAACTGTCTACTAGAGACTGCTTTTAAAAATCTTGAATAAAATAGCAGTACAAATCTAACTCTATTAAATGCAGTTCATGGATAGAAATTTGATTTTTTTTAAAAAGACAAGCCAGTTTGGCCTACAATTTTTTTTAAAACAAGAAATATAAATTTTAGCAGTGTGAAAATCAGGTTTATCAAACAAGTACTTATGTCATGTGATATAACAAGTACTTATGTCATGTGATATAATAAGATACAAAATTATTTCTGTTAAACAAATTAACAATATGATATTTGTTCCCTAACACTCCCCTAATAAATTACATACACCTGATATTAATTAATAAAAAGTATCTTACCTTGGCCATTTTATATTTTTCAGTAGATGGGTGATAAGGTATGTTGGTCCAACTGTATGGGGAGTCATCACTGAAGTTAGAGGCTAAATCTGTATGTGTGCAAAAGATAACAATAAAAAAAAAGATAACACAATCTTACGATAAGATGAAATTTATGTTTTTTAAGTTAGTTTGTTGATGAGAAGCTGCACCCAAAATGTTTCGGGCTATTAAAAACATAGCATTAACAAGTATTTTTGACATTCTGAATTTAAGCCACGCCCTTAAATGAAACACTTATTGTGCCCATGGAAAAAAGTGCTTCCTTTGTTCAGGACAATGTTACCTTTTTTCTTTTATATTAAATATTTAAATGTTTTTAATGTAAAAAAACAGGATTCTCCAGGAACAACCAAATTTACCTGGATGAAAAACTTTTCCAACAGATTGTGTTATGTAACCATTTTCTTTAAAATGTTGAGGCAGTGTAGTAAAGTTCCCTGCATGTACCCGCCAGTAGGAATAGAAGTCATACAAACGTGTTGTGTCTGGTCGTCGGCTTGTTAAGAATGACACTCGACTGGGTCCACATATAGCTTGCTTTAAGAACACAGCAGACCAATAAAATTCAATATTGTATTAAACCATAATTAAATTATTCAAAGCACGCTTTAGGTTAAAAATTATTTAGTATTATGGTAAACACTTTGAATTAATGACTTCTTATAAAAATTTGCAGGAATATTTCAAGGAACTCTTGAATTATCTCTTCTTGACACACGAAAAAAGCAGAAAGATATCAGGACATTCATTGCCAAAGATCTACAGAGGGAGAAAAAAAAAGCAACACAAATGCAAAAGAAGAACCTGATGAAATACTTAATATATGTAGCTGAATTTTTGTATGATGTTTTAATTATGTCATAAATATGTGGATTCCAATATAATTTTTCATTTGTTACTAGCCCTAAGTTCTTGGTATCTTTAGTTTTCCATGAATGAAGTGGTTTGCATTTATTTGTTTCTATTTATTTGATACACTTAACAGTTGACACTTTTCTGGGTTGAAAGAGATACTCCAATTAGTTTCCCATTAATGTAAATCATCTAGGTCTTTTTGTAAGATTCCGATACCTTGTTCTGGCTTAATTGTTCAGGCAACCCAGGCTAGAGTTTGCAGAAAGAAAGGAAATATTTAGCAGCCACAGCTCTGATTTAAATATGTTTGAAAACAGGAAAATGTTGGTAGAGAAATGCTGAGCATCATTTGGGTAGTCAAACAGACAAAAATGTGCAAAATAAAGCCTTTGTAACAATAAGATATTATTGTGAACCAAATTTTACAAGAGGATGCAGTTCTCCTGAAAAAATCAGCCAGCAGCAAAGTCCGTCATTTCCATATGGCCTCATGAGTCATCTGATGAAGCTACTCTCTTGTCTCGCAACACCAAATTTATAAATACAGTGTACAAAATTTATAAAATGCATTTAAACTTGATGATGCTTGATTTACAACTTATAAAATGATAAAAATATTTATTTAAAACAAACAAATTTTCAGAAACATTGACTGGTGAATTTTTTTACTAACCTGCACATACGCTTGCTCAAATAAGATTGATTTGGTGGCTAAGTTATCTACATTTGGTGTACGTAGTAATGATTCTCCATAGCATCCTAATGTGGGACGTAGATCATCAACAACGACAAAGAGCACATTGGGCTTTAGCAGCGCAACTGTGTTTACTAAATATGCTGGAACAACAAAAGAATTGACTTATTTCTGACATTTCAAATTCAGTTAATTTTCATTCATTAATTCAATTTAAGTTTGTTCCAAGCCACAGATCCTAGAGCTATTTAAACATCCCTTTCAAGGCTTGCTGTTAAGAGTATCAATTATAAAAATCTATTTCTTTCCCAGACCCAGATAAAACGATACCATAATTTAAACCACAAAATTGTTTTGTTCTTTTTTAATTAATAGTTATATTACTTGATTTTATTGACAAAATAGACAATAGATGTTCGTGGTATGTCAAGAGTGTGTTAAAAAAAACATTACAACATTAATTCAAGTTTTAATATTATGTAAGGTAATAGTATGACACATAGCCTACATTTATTTCAATTCTTTAAATGATTAATTAATTAAAACCTACAAAGACTACAAGTATATTTGCTGTTTATTATTCTTGAAATTAATCGTTAACAGTTCAGTAAGTCTCTCTCAGTCTCAATGACTTACGGTTTAATAATTGAAATAAACTACATGTATGTTAATTCGATGCTTTTGGCTAAAAAACTTGTGAACGTTACATCACTTGCCCCATAGTCCGTCATGGACTGGAAAAGGGGTCATTAATACTAATCAGGTGTGATACATTTCAAATAATTATTTTTCTGCTTTAAGACCAGAGGTACTCAAAGTCTGGCCCATCGTAAAATCCACTAGACCAGTGGTTCCCAAAATTTTTTGGCCTACCGCCCACTTTCCAGAAAAATATATTACTCAGTCCGTCCCCCCCCCCAATTCTTTTTATTGTAACAGAAATTAAAAAGAATTATATGTATATTCATGTTTCTGTCTTTTTTGTAATATATAGTAAAGAAAGGTGTAAATTAGAAACATTGAAGTTTGAAATTATGAAACTAGTTATTGAACTCACAATAGAAAGGTAACACAAACAAAAATTAAAACATTCGAAATCATCTTCATGAGGAGAAGGAGAATGAACCTGGTGTGCTGATAACAATTTAGTAATCCTCGGCTCTATTTTCGTCAGCAGTAATCTTAAATCACTGTGGTTGACTTTGGTTTATTTTTATTTTTTTTGGTACACTGAAGCCACTTTCCACTAAATATGATGAAGGAAATGTAATTTAGAACTTATAAATTACAACCCAAATTTCAGGATAAGCCGTAGGAATCTTGTTTTCCAGCCAGAATTGTTGGTAGCCGCTTTTGAATTTTAATTTCAATTCATCATTTGTAATTACTTCAATCAGTTCTTCTTGTAACCATGGAGATAATTCTGTGTTTGCACTTGAAAAGGGATAAAAAATCCAATCAGGTATGTTCATTTTCAAAGTATCATCAAATCGTTGATTAAAATATAAATGGAGAGCATCACAATAAGAAAGTATGTCTTCATCATTTTTTCTTCTGCTCCTGATAAATTTGGGAACTGGTTGAATTCCCCGCATCCAAAATTTCTTTTGTACAAAAGAAGTTTTTTCACAAATGCAGAAATAACAGATTTTATTGTTATTAAATTCAGTTCATCATCATGGAGTGAAATATTCTTTTAATTAAATTTTTGAAACATGTCTGTAAAGTAAACAATGTCACTTTTGAATTGAATTAAATTGGATCGTAAAGCATCATTTTTATCTTTCAAGAACTTCAGCATCAAGTTAAAGAGCGTATAAAATCTATAAACAGGCACCCTTTGACAACCAACGATCTTCTGTATGAAGCTGTAAACGATTAAATTCTTCATCGTTTTCAATACAAAGCTGTTTAAATAATCTGTCATTGAATGATTTGCCTCTGATTGTGTTGATAGCTTTAAATTAGGGCTGTTATCGATTAATTTAAATTTAATCGTTAAATTTTGAAAAATTATTGATTAATTAATCGATAATTTCGATTAAAGCCAAAAACAGAAATTTATGACGTCATTAAACTGAACATTTCAAGGGAAGTAACAAAAACAGGTAATTGACTTTCTTTTTATTTTATTGAGTTATTTCCCTTGTCTCAAAGACATTGACAATTAAGAATATTTTGAACTAAATTTTATGACAATGTGTTGATACTCGATCGGATGTTTGTGCTGAAGGTGGTACGTCAGTGATGTATTTGATCCTTTAAAAGAGAATTGTTTATGGCAGTGAACACAGTAAACTTTTTCACCATCTTCGACTTTGCAATCCGCAGTTATCTTAAAAACAAAATTTTTGCTCAACTTTCCAGTTATGTTTAAATTTAACTGCGCTGATGCTGTCAGCCATTTTTTAGTTGACGTCTGCCGGTCCTCATAAATTAATAAAATAAATTATAATATTACGCGGGTGAAGTTTGTACGTAAAAAATATATATAAATTATTATTAATTACTAATAATTAATTCTTTATAAATAAAAAATTTTTAAAATATTATAAATATTTTATTTAATTTTAATCGAATTTTTATTGATTAAAAAAAATTTAATCGATAAAAATTTTTCACGATTAATCGAGAAATTAATCTTTAATTTCCGCAGCCCTACTTTAAATACATCTTGTAATGAATTATGTAGGCGTGCACTAAAATTTTTGACAACTAGATGTTGACTATGGATCATATAGTGTACTGTGAATGCATTCAGCACCTCCTTTTTAAAAAATGCAAGATCACTCTGGTAGAGCCCTACCATCGCTGGAGCACCATCTATGGCTGCTGATAAATATTACTTCAGTTTGCAAATATATAGCAAATAATAATTCCTGGCAAATTTTTTCTTCCTTTGTGAACCGCATGTATGAAGTTAACTCATCAAGTTGAATAAAAAAACATTCATGTTTTTAAATAGCAATTCAATGAATCTTCAACACCTTGAGCCATTTCATCAATTCTTATTAGCACTGTATTATTGCTAAACACATTTTTCTTGATAATATCAGATGTTGGTTTGTGTTATCGGCATCCTTCCGTCTTGCAAGACGATGGTGCATCACCGTTGGGTTGGGTTGCATTTCCCCGAGTGGCTGTGCAGTCCTATCCTTGAGTGACAGTCTTTGCCACAGCATTTGCACACGTGTTCTATGCTTTCCAATGTTTTCGCCTTTCTCCTAGCTCTTCTGTCTGTAGCCTCCTCCATCCTTCGTTCCTCGGCTACCATGACGCCCTCTTTACAACTGTGCGCCACGTAAATCGGTGTTCTGCCTTACACTCCCAGTCGCTTGTGCATATTCTGGCTGCTTTCATGTCCCTTTGACAGACATCTTTAAATCGCAGACCTGGGCGACCTGTCTTCCTCTTTAATGATGCCAGTTCTCCATATAGGAGGTCCTTGGGTATGCGGCCAGGGCAATTCTTTTTACATGTCCTAGCCATCTCAGGCATCTTTCACTAAGGATTTAGAACATGCTTTGGATATTGGCACGCATCAGGACCTCACTATTTGGCACTTTGTCTTGCCATTTAATGCCAAGGATGCGACGCAGGCACCTCAAGTGGAAGCTATTAAGCTTGCGCTCTTGGGATGTATAAGTGGTCCATGTCTCGCTCCCGTTTAGCAGCGTACTGATGACGCAGGCTCGATAGACACAAAGTTTGGTTTTCTCCATTAGCTTGGTGTTTTGCCAGACCCATTTATTTAGTTTGGCCATTGTGGAAGCTGGCTTGCCAATTCTACTGTTTATTTCGTCCTCATAGACAGTGTATTGGACTATTGGAGACCTTGGACCCCAAGTAGGTGAAGCTGTCCACAACCTCCAAGTTTTCATTGTCGATATTGATAGTAGGAGGAAAACCTGCCTTGGGCCATGATGTTTGTCTTTTTCAAGCTGATTTGCAGACCAAATTCTTAACAGGCGTTAGAGAAGATTGACACGAGTTGTTGCAGACCAGTTTCTGTGTGAGCTGTTAGTGCCGCATCATCCGCAAAAAGTAGCTCACGAATCAGGACATCTGTCGTTTTGGTTTTAGCTCGGAGGCGGGCAGTGTTGAAAATTCCTCCATCAGCTCTGGTGTGTAACCAGATTCCATCACTGCTATCCTTGAATGCCTATCGAAGCAATACAGAAAAGAATATTGTGAACAGTGTTGGTGCGAGTAAACAACCTTGTTTAACTCCGTTGCTGACTGAAAAGGCGTCTGACGTAGCTCCATCAAACTGCACTGTGCCCTGCATATTTTCATGGAACTGTCTGATGATGGCGAGTAAGTGAGGGGGACAGACACTTTTTTCCAGGATTTGGAATAGCCCGTTACGACTGACTAAATCAAAGGCTTTCGTAAGATCAACAAAGGCAATGTATAGTGGCATCGGCTTCTCTCTGCATTGTTCCTGGAGCTGCCGTATGGAGAACACCATGTCTATGGTAGACCGACCAGCCCGGAAACATTTGGTTTGTGTAGCACAGTACGTATTACCTCACTTAAAGCCGGTATAATTTGTTCTTCACCAATAGTATGAGGTTTTCCTGATTTGGCAATCATTAATGAAATATTGTAAGAAGCAAGCAAGCTATTGCAATCTTGTGTGATTGCGGTTGAAAAGAGTTTTGTCAATGTCGGTTGTTTGATAAATTTTTATTTAAGTGTTTGACTGGCGTACCGATGGTCACGGGTTCGAATCCATGTGATGGAAAGGATTTGTTCCCTAGGGCGTCCCTGAGTCACCCAGCTCCCAATGGGTACCTAACACTAGTTAGGCGGCTGGGTAATGCGTGGAACCCACAAAGCCGTGGCCTGTGAACGCTGCATCACTGCCAACAGATCATCTGTCATGGTCTGTGGACGCAATTATCTTCTGCATAGAAGGAGCGTCTGTATAGATAAGATAAGATAAGATCAAATAAGATAAATCCTTATCTTTTTATCACCGTTAATTTTGGTCAAATGTTCTTGTAGTCTGAAAGTGTGCAATTACACATATCTAAATGCAAATGAGGGAGTATGCGGGAACCAAAGGAACATCTAAACATTTTTCAAAGAAAAATTAGGCGTTATGAGCAGAATACATACATCATTTTTGTCTAAATCTTCTCTTCTTTCTTTTATGTGTTCACCGCCCCCTTACAGTTATTCACAGCCCCCCTGGCATGCTTCAGCGCATCTTACGTTCTTATAAGAATGCACAGAATGTGCTGGTCTGTTGGCAAGTGAGGCCGCGTTCACAGGCCAGGGCTATGAGGGGATTGTGTGGCATTATGAAGTAGTTTAAATTATATATTAATCTTCATGCATCCGCTATACAACTAACATTTGTTAACTATTAATATGAGTTTACTTACCAATAATAAATATGATACTATAAATTTCATGTTGCATTTTCATTTAAAATCTTATGTAGAAGTTGACTGGAACTAGGCCCAAAGTTATAGATTATGACTATGCATGTAGTATATATTATACAGGCATACAGTTTTATTTGTATTCTATTTACCATTATTATACTTATAAAATGAAAAAAATCATATTAATAATTTTATCATGGCATTGGAACATGGCCCTCTTTGAAAAAATTTTTGACACCCCTGCATTACTGCAACTTCAATGAACTTAAGTGAAGATTCAAAATTCAGCAGCCTATGTAGCCTATAAGTCACAGGTTGTCACGGAGTCTGACGTTCGGAAGTATTATGTATCTTTATTTATTAGTAGTTTTTTATATTATTTTTTTAGCCTACTTTGCAAAGTGGACAGTTTTCAATTATTTTAAAATGTACCTATCCGCTACATAATTACTTTAAACTTTACATTTCCTGAAAATTTTTTTTTGGTCACAAGGGTCCTCACATTATATAAATAATAACTATTAATGATGGAAAACTCCCAGGTAACTCTAAAATTGACTTTTCCAACTAAATAAAATTAAAATGGTGACCCGTCAAAACGGCCCCAGACAACTTTTTTACATTTCTTAATGCAAAATTTACATTTTTTGCATTTTAACCTTTTATTTACTTTTTCACCCTTAAAAAAAGTGGTCAAATTGTAAAATTATTTCTTGTGATGTTATTATTTATTTCTTCTCAACAAACAATCGTGACTTGGTACCATATCGAGTAACTGTTATTAAATTGTTTCTTGTGATGCCATTATTATTGTTTCTTGTGAACTAAACCTGACACTGAATCGGTGAGTAAAAATACTAACATAATAAATTAATATTTGATTGCATTTTTTACTATTAGTCCGGGCTGTTAAATTGTTTCTAGTGATGTCATTATTATTGTTTCTTGTGAACTAAACCTGAATCGGTGAGTAAAAATACTAATATAATATTTGATTGTATTTTTACTATTATACTATTAGTCCAGGGCCGTTTTGACCAGGGTCGTTATGTCGGGGTCCATTTGTAACGGGCCGTTTTTTAGGTGAACTGCCCTTAAAATGTATATAGCATATCTAAAAAAAATCTTTTAAAATGTAGGCCTAATTTAACAAATGTAATAGAGATATAAAACTAAAATGCTACCTCACTTTGGTGAGACCTGCACTAGAATATGCATCTTCTGTATGGGACCCATCCACCAAAGAAAACATTGATAAACTAGAACAAATTCAAAAAAGAGCTGCCAGATTCATTACTGGAGAATATTCGAAACTGACAAGAGTAACACCATTAGTTAAATCATTAAACCTTGAAACACTAGAGGATAGAAGAACCAAGAGCAAAGTAGTAATCATACATAAAGCAATTAATTCTAATTTAGAAATACAACACAAAGATAACTTAATACAACCCTCAGATAGACATAAGGATAAAAACACCTTTCTTATTCCGTACGCAAGAACAAACACATACAAGTTTTCCTTCTTCCCGTCCGGAATTCGGGCGTGGAATGGGTTGCCTGAAGAATCCAGGAAAACCAACACTTTATCAACATTTAAATCTCTAATAAAAATGCAGGACTAAACACAAACCATAGATAAGCGTAGGACGCAATAATCTTCTGTATAGAAGGAGCGTCTGTAAACAGATAAGATAAGATAAGATAAGATAATGTTTTTAAATTTTTATAATATTTTTTACATTACTTTTACTATATTTTCATTTTGTGTACATCAAGTAAAAGACACAAAGATTAAGATTGTAACAAATAAGAGGTCTCAGGGGTAAACATTTTTAATAATTCGACTTGAGAACTGTCAACCTATCAAAATGAAGTAGACTAACCAAAAATAATAAATAAATAAAAATACATATAACTTCTTGACCTCAAGGTGCAAGGGTCAAATTCCATGAATATAAAAAATACTTTTATTTTAATACAGTGTGGTACCCAAATAAACAAAAACATACATTAAATAAATTAAGTAGACATTAGATTAATTAGAATTTCAACAATAATTGAGATTAAGTTTAAGGCAAGGCTAGGCCAGGCTGCACTAAAAGTTACATATTATAATTATAAGTCTATAACTTATAGTATAAGTATAGTTTAAGTTACTAAACTATAACTATAAAAATACAACTATAAATTAATTCACAATCATTAAAATTAAAAAAAATGTCATGAGTCATATATAGTCATAGTATAGTCATAATTAATAAAGACTAAAGACTAAAGACACTAAAGTTCACTAAAGAGTATTATTTATTATTAGTATTAATTACAGTATCCAAATTAATTAATGAATTTAGTAAAATTCAATGCAAAAGAAAAATAACTATTTGAAACTTTTGTGATTCCCTATCTTCCTTGATAAAAATTGAATAAAAACATTTTCAAAATGTTCTAACTGTAATTGTTTTCTATTTCTACATTGGCAGGAGACACTCAGCTGTTTGGTTTTAGTTTAGTTTTAATTGTTATTGTTTACCGGTGACTATCGGTCCGACAGACGTACCACGTGACCACTACTCAGGATTGCTGCAAGCGCAAGACATTCTTAGTTAATCAGTTAATCATTTCATTTAAACCACGGTTCGCCGTACCCAGAGCCGTCTTTACACCATTTTGGGCCCCCGGGCAAAAGAAATAGTGTTGGACCCCTCCCCGTAGGAATAAAAAAATAAATATACATAATATATGTAAATTAACATATTCCCATGGGGCCCATATGCTCGTGGGCCCCGGGCAAATGCCCAACGGGCCATTTGGTTAAGACGGCCCTGGCCGTACCTCATACTGAATATTAAAAGTACTACGATAAATCTTCATAATAATATACAAGATACACAACTAATTTTTTTATTGAAATTATAAATCAATGCTTTATTGTGGATTATTATTATTAATTGTTATTACACAGTACAAGTCTAAAAACAAGTACAAGCAAAAGTTTCGGCTAATGGCACTAATGCCATTATGAGTATAAATTAGTTAATTCGCGTATTAAAATTCAAATTATATATTACATACTGTACATACTTAACCATGGTAAAATAATAACTAACTTTATATTAAAAAGAACGGTGGGCACGTACATGTACTTGCCATTATATTCCTCCCGTCACCGGACCTATAGCCTGTGGTGTATTAGTCCGGTCGCCGGATCTATATCCACCAACATTGCTTTTTTTTTGACGTATGTATACAGATATCTGTAACTGTATGTATCTATTTATCTATCTATCTATCTAATCTACAGGGGCTTGACTCTTCATCTCTCGTACTCAAACAAAGACGTCGATAGAGTAATTAATTCACTTTATTGAGCATAGGTTTTCCTTCTCAATCAAATTCGCTGGCTCTACTCTTCTATCTGTCTCTCCGTCTACTCGACCCTTTCGACCAGTACTGGATTTACCTATTTGCGAAACAAGCTATAGCTTAGGGCCCCCGCTTTCTTTGGGGCCCCCGGAATATTTTTTTCCATATTTAGCTCTGACATTGTATATCTGGATTTCAAAAGGGCCACCATATCTCAAATAGCTTAGGCCCCATCTAAATTAAATCCAGCTATGCTTCCGACAGTCCACGAATGACCAGAGTCTTCCACTCCCTTCTACTTCTCCCATCCAAATGACCAGTCTCAAAATTATCCCCCCCCCCACTTTTATTGCTCCCCGATGTCAGACATAAATTGTTACGCTGACATAGTCTTCATGTTTAGACTGGCTCGGAGTCGGACCTGACCTTAAGAGCATTCCTAGCTCCTTTCATATACACAATAGCTTTAAAAGCTTTATTGCAGTACCATTCTATATGATATATACACAATAGCATTGGTTTCTCTACACCCCCAATCCCCACAATTATCCCGCCCCAGGTACTCCACAATATTAATTTTAATTCAACAATTATGGTACATAACAGGAAAACTGTCAACAGTCAACGACAAGACTACTCAAATTTGAGTACCGATTAATCGTTCCTTCACGGTAGCAAGGCAAATTTCCGATGTCCAGCACACGACTCTTGTAATAGTCACCCTTGCGGTGTTGTCCTTTGTTTACATCAAAGTCGTTATAGTTATGAACGTCACCACCGCACTGTGTGCTAGCGCTGGTATTATGCCTTGCAACTCAGCGAATTTAAGAATAATTATTCATTAACCAAGCTCCACTAAAAGTGATGACGTATTATTATTATTATTTTTTATTCCTGAATTTAATTAATTTCTTATTTTGGCATTTCTTTATTTCATTAAAATTTATTATAACGCTTCAAAAATTAGCTAATTAACAACGAGTAACTTGCCGCCGCACAACAATGTGCCGCTCGGGCCATTCGACAGTCTCATGTTTCAAATTGATAGGGTACAGTAAGTTTTGCGTTTACGACAGCAGTGGCTGTCAAATTTTAAGAATCAATGAAGGTACCCCCACATCAGTTTCGCGTTCTTATGCTTCTTAAACCTCTGGTTTTTCGGTACAGTAGCATTAGTATCAGACAAATTTATATCAAGTAAGGAGCTTGAAGTTTTGGCAGTTGAAACGTTCACATGCTTTAGGATAGTTCCTTATTTCTTATTTGGCTTTTTCGTTTATTTGGATAAATTTTTAATTTCTAGACCTAATTAACGTCTCGAAATTTGCCACCCCTGGTAATAAAGTGCCACTCGGGGTATTTGCCCCCCCCCCTGCCACGACAAGGGTTAACAACCTTACCATATACCAGCTTATAAGTAACGCGGTGGTCGAGTGGCAGCGCACTGGACTGTCGTACCGATGGTCACGGGTTCGAATCCGTGTGAAGGCAAGGGTTTGTTCCCGGGGCCCAGGGCGTCCCTGAGTCACCCCGCTCTGAATGGGTACCTAACTGTAGTGTAGGCGCTGGGTAATGCGTGGAACCCACAAAGCCGTGGCCTGTGAATGCTGCATCACTTGCCAACAGATCATCTGTCATGGTCTGTGGACGCAACTATCTTCTGAAGAGCTCTGTATAGATAAGATAAGATAAGTATATAAGACGACATACCACAAAAATAAAATATATATAAAAAATCCCGGGTAATAAGAACCGGAGTAATTGAAGTTAATGCCAAACGGTCCACATTTAGATTAAACAAGACCGTTCCGGATCACAGGAAAGGTGCCGGAGGGAAGAGCTGACCTTTGCGAAGTCCTATGGATGAGTAGGTTATGCGAAATCCGAAACCAACAGTCCAGACGTACTAGTACTACGTAAAAAGTCGAGTCGAAGTCCGGTTAGGGTTACGGTTAGCTAGGCAGGTAGTCAGATGATTACAGTCGCGGTACGCATCGTAGACGGGGACACTCGTGGTGGAGAATGTCCCCGTCGATGATGAAAAGCATTGTACCCGCGTTGAGGGTCGGGTCATCGAAGCGACCGTTTCGTCCTCCTTTCTGGCTATTTCAGTGAACGGCATTATTTAGAAAATAGTACCGTGAAGAACTTTGGTCGGACGTCAGCTCTGAGGTGACCTTCCTAATGGGGATGCCCTTACCACAACATTATGTGGTTGGCTATTGCGGTTGCCCGCCCCCACAATGATGTTTCCCCCTATCTTGCGACAGTCCTCGGTTATATAGACACGTATTCTGCACCATAGTGGCGCCGCAGCTATGGCAGGTCGAAGTAGGAAAAATCCACAACCTCCTGTAGTGAGCGGTAGACTAGGTCGACTTGTGCGGCTGCCATCTGCCCAGACGACCCCCTTTTATAGGGGACCGTCTCGGGGGTGTCCCCGTCGGCTAGCTCCCCTCGGGGGAGGGGAGAAAGTCGCTGGGGAATTTCCCAGGGAAACCTATAAGAGTCTTAGGGGTCGTCCATAAATGACGTCACGCACCTAGGGGGGAGGGGGTCACACTTTTGTGACGATGCATGACGAGGGGAGGGAGGGGGGTTGAAGAAATATGACGTCACATCATAAGGGTAACTTTAAATAAAACTTCCACTGAAATATTTGGTCCCTTACAATTTATTTAATGACTTTTTTTTCTTTTTTAAAATCAGTGCTTCTTAATGTGCCGGTCGGTAGGCCATCAGACGCTGGTGGGCGTAAGCTATCAAGACACGAAAATTAAATCTAATTATAATCCTTAAGTTAAAATTTGAGAATCCACAAGATTACATATGAAATTGTTACACTGCGTCGTTTGATGTTGACATCAAAGCATTTGTGATGTAACCACAGCTCCGTTTGGTTCTCTCATGGCAGGAGTCGTCCAAATGTTTTGCCAGTTACCCCAAAATATACAAGTTTATGTGTGCGTTACCCCCCCCCCAACCCTCAGACTCTAGGTCCTGCTCACATGACTCGGGGATTTGGGGAGCGTCGTTAGCCCCCCCCCCGAAAATGCTACTGGTGAGTTTTACAAGCATGACACGTGTCTAAAAATGATCTGAATAGGATCATGTGTAGATATTTTAAGTCAAAAGACACGGAATATCCTTTTTCTTTAAAAGGGGAGGGAGGGGGAGGGAATCTATTTGATAGAATTAAAAACGTTTTAAGTTTGATATAATTGTTCGAGGGTTTTTGGTCAAACGCCCCTGGCCATTCTAGTAGTCTAGTCTTCTAGATATAATGGTAAATGAGCTCATTTAAAATTAGTCAAGTATTCATTAACTTTATTGAATGCAACAAATTCTTGACATTGCAATTCGAGAGGAGTACAAAACAACTTTTCTTCTTAGCTCAGTTTTTAAGGCATTAATTTTAAATATCACAGAAAGGATACATCACGCAAGTAAGTCATGTGGATTAAGATTATTGTCACTCGTGTCAATATAAATGAAAGTATGGTAGATTTAGGTGTCTTCGTATAGTAAGTATACGGGACGCGGTGGTCGAGTGTCAGCGCATTGGACTGTCGTACCGATGGTCACGGGTTCGAATCCGTGTGAAGGCAAGGGTTTGTTCCCGATGAGGTTATTTACCTCTGTTCGTCGACCTCTTTCATACGGAATGCACGTCAGTCAATTGAGGGATTTTTAAAAAAATACATTTTAAAACGTTATTTTTAAATAATTTTTTTTTCTAAACAAAGACGTTAACCGTGATGATTAATAGTAAAAGTTTAATTTGTATGCATGAAAATAAAATATAATCTAAGGATGTTAACACAGTTCGTTTTCTGAAGGCCGGTTAAACGTTTTAAAAAAATGCTTCACGCGGGTTACGATATTACAATGTAGATCTTAACTAAATAAATAATAAATACTTTAATGACAATAAAAGTGATTTGAAACATACTTATTGTTTTGTTTTTTTAGGGGGGGGGAGGGTCAAAGATTTGTGACGTTTTAGAGGGGGGGGGTCTAAGTTTTTGTGACGACGCTTGACGAGTGGGGAGGGGGGGTCAAAAATCGCGTAACGTCATTTATGGACGGCCCCTTAGTGACTCATGGTCATTGAAGCCATCTCAAATGTCACATAGGAAAGGGGAACCGTTAACAGCCATATTGCAGTTTATTTTTAAATTTTAAAGGATCAAGCATCTCAAATCTCACGGAACGTTTTTTCCGTGCATAGTTTGTGATATACAGATATTTGCGCTCTATGTATGATATCTTTTTGTAATAAATGTGTATTGTGCATGTTGTAACTTCTTTAGAGGAAAAAAAAAGATGGGTGCCAACAGTTATATTATATTTAGAATTATCTTCTTAAAGGTGTTCCAGTCTTATGTTGTATTAGTGAAAACAATATTTTAATGATTGCTCCAGAGAAAAGTGGTATGAAAGTGGAAGTAATGAACACAAATTTAAATGTTGCTTTATGGCAGTTCTTCCCAAACTAGTTTTCGTTAACTGCCCCTTGTTACCTTACTGGCAGGAGAGAAACCCATCGATTAATCTAATTAATTTTCAACACTTACTTCATGGGAGATCACAGTTGGGACAGCCAAAGATTGAATTCATCATATAGAACAGCGGTTCTCAAACTTAACAAAATTTCCTGCGTGGGAGTCTCCTTTAAAATTGGTCTATAGTTTGCGGACAACTTTGATAAAAAATATATAAAAAGTATAGTGAATTATGTCCCGTTTTCAAAAACAGTTATGTAAATATTACATTTACATGTTACCAGTTGTTAAATTTGAAAATCATTTTAATGGGATGGATCACTGTGTTTTACCTCAATTGGTTCTTCTAATTTTCACCTAGACTTTGGCCAGTGCAATAACTCCCATGTAATTTGTCGCGTGTAATAATTTCGAGATTTTGTCTTGATAGTAAGTAAGTAATGTAGAAAAAGCCAACTCATTCTCAAAAGGTGGTTGTGGATGGAAGCAGGACTCTTTGCATCATCGGGATAGGACGATGTCATTTCAATCCCAAAATCACTACAAGTTTCATGGAAAGCATTTTTTTGCACCCCGATCATTTATCAAATTAGTAAAATTTTTCCTGTATTAAATTGTCCTCCGCAGGCAGATCCCAAATGGAAAGTTAAAATTTCCAATGGGTTAGTTAACGATGTTTTAACTTCTCGTAGATCAGGAAAATAGTAAAAAATGTCTTTGCTAAGAATGTATGCAAGCTGTTTCATCACTACAAGGATATTGCCATCAACTTCAAGCTTAATTTGATCAGTGTTCAGCTGTGGAAAATGAAATTGGCATTAATCTTATTCTCTACTTTTTTTTTAGTACAATCCATAGTTTGAGTACTTTGAGCTTCGTTTTAAAAGCAGTCAATTTTTCGTGACAATGTAGCAGCACCAGATTGATAGAATTCAAAGATTCAAATATTGTCAACCAAAGTTTGAAACAAATAATGGCACCCAAGCATTGCTGGAGCGCCATCACTACACACGCCAGTAAGATGTTCCCATTTGATATCAAGCGCCTCAAAGAATCTGATCTGTCCACTTTATCAAATTCTTTTTTTTTATTTTTAATTCCCAGATTCTTCAAAAGAACCTATACTATAATTGTAATATAAATAAATAAGTGTTTGTTTTTCGCAGTCCTACTGAAAACACTTTGCATCCACTGGGTGATGCAGACCCACCTTTGAGAACTGCTGCTATAGACAAACACATTTGAATAAAAGGAATTTTTTCAATATTTATAATTTTGATGTGGCTGTCAATTTAAAAAAATTATTTTTAGGGGTTGGGAGGAGGGAAGGAGCATGAAAAACCGTATTTCAGTGATCAATATGACTTAATTCCAAAAAAGAAACATAGGTTTACAATCCATGTTTACTATTAATTCATTTATTACCGAATATTTAGATACAAAGACAATGACATGAACATTTTTTTCGCATTTATGTTTCTATAAACATATTTAAAGCATTAATAATTGGCAACAGTTTTACCATATGTACAAATATGAACAGAATAACAAACAGCAAATTATCAATACCTATCTTGAAAATATTCTTTATAATGATAATGTGGTCTCTGTATATTAAAGAAATTCTGTTAAAACAATTTAATAGAGCAATTTTATAGAGCCATGCATTTAACTTTGTACAAGCAATGCCATTGTTGAATCGAATATTAAAATGCACATCTGTCAAGTCAGTCGCCAACATATTTTTAAAAAACTTTCACTGAAGCTTCATTTGACATTTAGCAAGCCTCTAGTGTTAAGTGGCATACACAATAATGTATCTGAGGGACTTATAGATAATCACACAGTTTTATTTAAGCATCTGAGACATAAAGTAAGGAAATTCTTAAGTTAAAAAAAACCCTTAAAATGCATAAATTTTTATTTTGACGCAAATACTAGATTTAATTTAATTTCTGTTTAATGAAGACAAAACATTTTTACTTAAACATCAAATAAATAATGGTTTAATGGGATCAATCCTAGAACTGTCTGATGGAATTTTGTATACAAATACTCGTTCAATGGAATCGCAAGTTTTAACAATTGAAAACATGTTTCCTGTAATTAATAGCACGAAAAAAATGTAGAATGCAATCAAACAACAACAATATTTTCATCTATATTAATCAATTGACAGTGGCCTTTTTTAAGAATATGGGGTAATATTCACACATCAGAAAATCATCTGATCAAATTAAAGATTTTTTTATATTAAGTAAAATATTCATATTTTCTATACCAGTGGTTTTTTTAGTCACCTAAAAAATGAATGGCTAAAATAATGAAACTTTGCAAAATGTAATATGAATTTTTAAAGATTATATTTCTCATACAGTACATTATGATAACTTTTTTAACACTGGTCACTTTAAAGTTGGCATTAAAATTGTCATAACAATTTTAAATACAAAAAATTTAATATCATATCAAAAATATAATCATTCCATTCATTGCTTCCCCTTTACTGATTAAATGTAGCAATGGATAATTTTAAGGCCGATGGTAGACACCACGTAACGCGCGGTGTCCACTCAGTTGGGTGGATGACACGCAATACACAGTCTGTTTATTTTGGTATACCCAGTCCACCTTAATATTAATAGCTTAAAGATTTATGATTTTAAAATTAATTTGGTAAAAGCAAAGAGAACGGTGCGCTCGATAAATCATATTTTTGGTTGCTATATAATATTTGTTGTTTTTTCTATTTAATTTAATTTAAAAAATAGACAACTAAACCTAACCCAGACCCTAAAACTGAAACTACAACCTTAAAAAAAAAGACTCAGACGAAACTCTTTTTCTATTTTAATTTTAAAAAATAGACAACTAAACCTAACCCAGACCCTAAAACTGAAACTACAAACTTTAAAAAAAAAGACTCAAACGAAACTCGAACCTCCACCGGACACCTAGAGTTCAAGAATCTAATGTCCTAACCGTGAGACCACAGAAGCTCATGTACCGTTTGAATTTTAAAAAATCTTATAAAGTAGTAAGAGCAAAATGTGACGCCACGTTTACGCGATACCCAAGCTTTACAGTGGATGCCGCGCATTGCGCGGTGTCTACCCACTTCGTAATTTTAATGGTTAAAATCATTACCATAATAAATGTACAATTTCTTGAACTTTTTAAAGATTGCTAAAGCATTTGACCTTACAATTTGTTTTGGGAATAATTACATCTCTTTATAACCACTAAACTATAACCAATAGTGTTCAGGGCATAGGGCAAATTCCTTTCTATCTCTAAATAATTATGAAAAAAAAATATTTTAAAAAGTATACATAAATCTTTACCCAATAAAGATGTTGCAGCTTAAAATAAGGAGCTGATTATAATCTGTGAATTTTAAGGATCATAAAATACAATTTAGCTTTTTATTTTATTTGATATGTTAAATAATTGTTTGTAATTGTATTTATCCATCAAACGTGCTGGATTTCTATATAGTAATCAATTAACATTTATTACTAAAAAGGAACATTATTTTTAGTTACGTGTTATGCCACTTTTTGTGTTCACACAAATAATAATTTTTTCAAAATTTCATTTGGTAAAATGTGTTCTTAATTGTCATAAATCTAACAGCCCTGGGGTAAACCAAAAATATAAAATGTGGAAAGTTCTGTTTATGAAAAGCCATGAGTTATGGATATGATTGTTAATTTAAAAAAATTGTCACTATCATTCAAAAGATTTTCTCCTCCAATCACCAAACAATACCTGGCTTTCAGTATTTTTCTGTTACACATTCTTACAACATAATTTAAACCCATTCAGAGCAAGTATATAATTGTTAATACTTAATTATTCAACTTTTTTTTCTGTTTCTGTTTTTTCCTCATCCTCTGTATCACTGTAATCTGTTGGCTGTTCTCCTGGCTTCAGCAGCTTTCCAACATACACATACTTTTCTGAAATGGCACATTTTAAAATCTGATGAAAGATGTCATAAGAAGATTATAAAAAATTATATGTGAATGTACTTTTGTCTAAAACTATATATTATAAATAAGTATGATATAAAATTCCAGATTGTAATTATTTAAAAAAAAATACAATTGCTTTTCTCGAAGTCTACGTCAAAGACATCATCCAGCTAAGCCATTGTGTATCTCTTCTATTTAACCATTAAAATTCATTATGTTCAAACATGATACTACCTTTTTAGATGTATATTTGTCAAAGCAAGTATGAATAAGGAATAAGGCTGTGTGATTAGATATATTTGCAAAGTTTTATTTAAATGGGATTTGCAACATAAAACATCTTGAGCAATTTAAGGATTTTCATTTGATGTACCAGTAAATAAAAAGATTTGGTGATCATCAATTTTCACAACTTGATAATCTAAAAATTAGAATCTGACAGTAATGGTCAATTATTAAGACTGCATAATATTATTGTGTTCATAACCCTGTAGATCTACATCATTTTCCTATCTATATATATAATTCTCTTCATCGCCCAACCATGCGGGACACCACCACGCAAGTATGAGCAAATGAGCATGACGAATGCCCCTCGCTGGGGTCGACCAATGTCTTGAGATATAGTTCTCTACGTTGCCCAACTATGTGGGACAATACGTACGCACGCCGACTCTCTGACCCTCCTCCCGCCCCCTTCACCAAAGCGACTATGTGCAAACGAGCATGACGAATGACCCTTGCTGGGGTCAACTAACAACTCGAGACCAACAATTGTCCTCGCATTCACTTGCATTGTTCCCTCACAGAATAACGTGAGATTTGTAGTGTACTGGTTATCACGTCCGCCTTATACGGGGAAGGTCCTGTGTTCAAGCCCCAGCTAAAAAATTGTTTTTTTTTAATTTTAAAAATTGTCTGTTTGTGCCTGTTCTTTTACCCCTTTATTGCCAACATGGCTGACCCTCGCTAGGGTCGGCCAATCACAGTTTATGGTTGGCAAGCTAATGTGGTAAAGGGTGGTGGGCAGGTAGATAACCACAGTGCGAATGTCTCGAAACCAACAATGAGTCGGCAGTTACACCGACGTTCACTCGCGTTGTTTTGATTTCTCCGTGCTGTAGTTTGTTCTTTCTCCACTTTGTTTGCACTCTCCATGAGCAAGTCTGAGGCATACGCTATGCAGCGGGGCGTCTAGTTTCTTTTATGCAGGCCGCCATTTTAATAACAGGAAGTATAAATAATAATGAAGCAATCTGATTTAAAACTAGCTGTTACAAATAATAGCTGGGAAGTTAAGGTCCACAAAGTATCACTGCCAATCCATCTTCCTTTAATCTTTCTGGCACATGAGCCGATAGAATAGCCCCATCCTCCAAAAGGTTAGGATAAAGCAAGGAGAAACAAAAACAAAGTTGCTTCCGCACAAAATTTCTGCATCTATACCCAGCACTCATTTTGAAAAATTTGTTATGACTATTTTTCATCAAATTACTTACGATTAAGTTCAAAATATTGCTGGCAGACAAACATAGAGGTAAGTGGGTTGAAGAAAAAAAACAACACTTATTTAATAACATAAAAATGATTTGCAATATTAGATTTTCCAATAAAATCTAGTCTAGTTAATACCTTGAAACTGCATTTCCCATTCCCTGATACTTTCCATTTGAAGACTGTTGAGGTCACTTAGATCATCATATTCATTCTTCAAGGCGTCCTCTCCTAATGAGAAAGTGGCTAAGGCTCTAGAGGCATCATGACCAGCAAATAACCCATAAGGGCCACCTATACAAAAAAAAATATTAAATAAATATCATCTACCTACCTCTTTTTATGTAAGATGTATGCAGTTTTGCAGATATTTTTTAGTACACAGGTATAAGTCAAAAAAGTTATTTAGCTGTAATTTTAGCATTCTGAAAAACTGCATTTTTATAATACGAATGTGTGGAATCTGAGATGGAACTGTGACTTCGTCTTACTCGAAAAGAAACACAAAAAGAGATGATATTAAATGTGCAATTCAAATTAATTGAGAAATGAATAATATTTGAAAAATATAAATATGTTCAAACCACATTCATTTGTTTAGTTGTTCCAAGAGTGAAAAGTTGCAACATAGAAAATGGACAGTCACAAAATTCAAGGAATTAGATGGCTTAGTAATAAAGCACATCATGGCACCACCCATTTGGGAACAAAGCTACATACTAGAATGTGGAAGCTTAGATGAAACAAATTTATAAAGATTCATAGATTTTTACAGCAAATGATAGACACCTTAAACAATTAAAGTGCCAAATAAAGGTTATCATAAAAGTAACCTCATTAAAGCATTTATTCATTAAATTGGATGAAAAAATATAACATAGTTTTGCAATAAGCACACCCTTCAAGACAGGCTAGTAGGCGAAAAAAAATTCAAGTTGAATACTATACAAAGGAATGTATATACTATTGAACCTTTAAATTGAATGTTCAAATTATACTAGGTTTATACATTCTGGAAGTCACCAGCAAATGTTTATAGAAAATGATGATAATCTCGGCATGACACGCAGCAAACCTAAAAAAAAATTATTGACAAAATTCACTTGACTATCAAAATATCTGTATCTATAAATGAGATTCCAATCGTGTCTTTGTTTCCACTTGGACTCTCATTTCCCTTAAACTTGAACTATCTCTTAACCCGTCGTTGGGTCACCATCGTGAACTGCTCATAACCTCATGCCATTTGTCCCGGTCCTGTGCTGCACTTTGAGTCGCTTGAATGACAGGCCGGTCCACTCTTTGATATCGCGCCGTCTTGCGGTGATTCCCAGATTGAGCGATACTGTGCCTTTGACTTTCCTTACAAGCTACACAAATAAGTAAACTACACATCTCCTCATTGTCCCCGAACCATTCTCTTCCTAATAATCTTCTTTGGGTCCGTCCCGTCAGGTTACAATGGACTTAGAATTCCTTCGGTAACTTTATGCTAATCGGACTAACCAACAACAATGGTGTGGGAGATTGAGAATGGGGGTGGGTAAACTGTCTGTAGTCTGTTATATTATATATTTTAAAATCTGGGGAGCCTTGTTTACAGTAAGCACCCTATGATTTTTCGTCCCATCACTAGCGTTAATAAATAAGAATGTACATGCACATGATTTTCGAGGTTTTGTTTAAACAAAGGCGTTGTCGTTATTTGTTTATCATGACCTATATATGACTCATAACAAAGCGAACTCTTCTCAATAAAAGTGTACAAAAATAAATTAGGAACTCCTTTTGAACCTTCAACTTTGATACATTTTAATTAATTCTAACCAATAGTTAAATGGCTTTTGCACACGGCCACTTCTTATGAATGAAACAATGAGAACAAAGCAGTAGTACAGTACATGTAATAGTCAAAATGAGGTTGAAGGATGAATGGGTGCCAATGACAACAAGTCTGCACACGGTACATTTTGTTATTCCATACGCAACGAAATGTTTTAGACATGCGATTCTGCGTGCATCTTTGCTATTGGAGCAATTACGTAATACTCGGCATCACTTACGCAGCCGATTGCCGAGTATCTCAGAGTATACGAAAATCGGCCGATGCCGAGTAGCCGAACCGATCGGTTCAGCCCTATCGATAAGAACATTTTCAAAAGCTGGTGATTTAAGTTAGTAACACAGCGCTGTGAGCAAGTGGGCTGTGACGTCACCAGCGGGGCAGACTTTTTATGCCTTCACTTTGTTTAAAAAAATCACATCTAACATTTTCAAAAGCTGGCGATTGGTCATGGGGATCGAGATAACCAACGTTTAGTGGCAAATTTGACCCTTTTTTGTGCTCGTGTTATGAGGTTTCGGCGACTTAAAAAAATCGAATTAAACGACGAGAAAATGCTAAGACAAAGAGAGAATTTGGCGGTTCCAATAAAAAACGTCGACATAATAGGGTGGGCGAGTTAACAGAGCTCGAGATAAGTGGGTTCGACTGAATTATTATGTACTTTTATTTATTTGTTCATTCTACGTCTACGTTAGTCTACGAGTCTATGTCCTGTAACTGTAACAAAGTGCCAGTTCTCAATTATTTAAAAATGTACCTCTTGGCTACATAAATACTTTAAACTTTCAAGTGTCTGCTGCTACGACTAGTCGTAGTTTACTGGCTAAAGTTTCGACTAGTCGTAAAAATATGCTGTGTGCTTACAGTTACGACTAAAGCTGTATTTTAATTATGCTAATACTAATACTAAACATTGGTTCTCATAATCAAATTTCATGGTTACCAGTTAAGCCGATTAATGAATTTTCAAGGTAAAAAAAACGTGAATTGTGTCCATTTAACGGCAAATAGTTAAAATTTTTAAAAAATCGTTATTTAACATGAGCACCTCTAGATGAAGTGATAGGCGGGTGGATGATTGAATGTTGTTAATACTGATGTGTGGTTCAAACCCCGAATTTTCTTTTAATTTAATTTTTTTTGTTTAAAACCACAATGAGTGGACGAGAGTAGACTCCCTCGTCAGGCCTTCATATGGGCACCAAAAGGCAAAAGAAAACAAAGAAGACCAAAGGAAACCCTACGTAGAACAATCAAAAGAGAAAGCTCAACCATGGGTCTAAGAAATAATCAAGACCTAATACAATTGGCGACGGATCGTCGTAAATGGAAATCCATGACTTCTGCCCTATGTGCCGTGCCGCCTTCGGCCCGAGAGGAATAACTAACTATTCTGATACGTTTATTAAATATATTTATATATATTTAGATTTTAGAATTAATACACACACAAATAAGCCCAGGCGTATAAAATATGCAGTTTGTTAAGATGTTATAGCGATTTAGTGTCTGCTGCTACGACTTGTCGTAACAATGCGAAATAATTTTATTGCTACGTCGTAGCAGTAGTTTACGGGCCAATCTTAGGACTAGTCACAACACTAGCAATATCCTTAAACTTTACGTTCCCTAAAGTCATTGTGATCATGGGTTATATGAATATTTAATATAGATTACTCCCCAGTGACTCTAAAATTGACTTTCCGTCAAAGTAAAATGTAATCTTTTAAACAATTTTATTTAAAAAATTTTTTTACATTACTTTAACTTTATTTATGATTTTGCTCACATCAAGTCACAGGAATAAAGATAACAAATTATGGAAGGCTTAGTTAAAGTAATTTTATTTAAAGTACAGTCGAACCCACTGAACTCAAGCTCGGTTAACTCGCCCCACCCTATTATGTCGACGTTTTTTATTGGAACCACCAACTTCTCTCTTTGTCTAAGCATTTTCTCGTCGTTTAATTCGATTTTTTTAAGTCGCTGAAACCTCGTAACACGAGCACAAAAAAGGGTCAAATTTGCCACTTAATGTTGGTTATCTCGATCCCCATAGAAAATGTTAGATGTGATTTTTTATAACCAAGTGAAGGCATAAAATTTCTGCCTCAATGGTGACGTCACAGCCCGCTTGCTCACAGCGCTGTGTTACTAACTTAAATCACCAGCTTTTGAAAATGTTCTTATCGATAGGGCGGAACCGATCGGTTCGGCTACTCAGCATCTGCCGATTTTTTAATACTCTGAGATACTCGGCAATCGGCCGCGTAAGTGATGCCGAGTATTATGTAATTGCTCCAATATCAAAGATGCACGCAGAATTGCATGTCTAAAAATTTACCAAAAGTTACCTGGTCCATAGAATCGTTTCCCTCTAGTAACATCGAAGACTTTTCCATTAACAGCAATTAATACACGACCATCAGGTCCTTTTCCATCATATTCCCGTAACTGCTCCAATGTGAAATCTTGTTTTTTTAACGGAGGAAGCTCTGGCTCTTTGGCTGGTGTGGAATCGGTCGACCGTCTGCTAGATATTATTTTATAAATAAGGAAACCACAAATACCAAGCAAAGCGAGATTCAGAGGACTTCCAAATAATTCTGAAACTATCCTCATTATAAGTCGGCTTCCAGTTTGTTCCTCACTTTGTGGTGCATCATTGTCGGCCATGTTTCCTGTGCCTGTAACGTGACGTGTAGGTGATAATAGAAAGATATTTAAAAACATGGGTCAAGGCCATCACACATGTCCCGCTCTATGTTTTGAAAATCATAAGGAAAAAATGTATTTTAATTATTACATTAAAAGTAAAAGCTAGATAAAAACATTATTGATAAAATTTACACATTATATGTGTAAGATATATTGTATTTAATATATACTATAGTCCTAAATATATTTCTTATAGGAAAATTCGCTAAAAGTAAAAAATACATTAATAGTAAAAATAATTAATATAAATTAATAAAATAAATTAGTAAATTAATTTTTAAACAAAAATATCAATAGGTTTAGAGATGAATCACTGTCAATGCACTGTCGTGTAAAATTGGACTAACAAATCTAACTTTCTATATTACCCGTCGCGCTTATCTGCGTTCTCAGAAGAAAGCAATCTTAATCAACCCCTGGTCCATCTGGTGCGTAAACGAATCAATCAGAAGATTTAAAAACAACTGCGTTCTATCCCAAAAAATAAATGTACAGAATTTTGCATAACATCTCAGAATAAAGTGGATACAGTATTACTAAGGGTGGTGGGTATAGGGGTCGTTCATAAATGAATTCACGCGATTTCGGCCGATTTTTACCCCCTCCCCCAATGTTCTCTTTTAGGCTCGTTGGTCCGTGTGCAAAGTAAAAAATCCTTTGCAAATTTGCCCAGCATCCATTTTTTGTGCAATATTTTACAAAATTTGCTTCGCAAGAATTCTAAACTGCTGCGCGGCGTCGGTCAGCTATCTGCGTAGCCGCGTAGCTGCGCAGCTTAAAGGGAATATCCCCCCCCCATCATCACAAAAACTTAGACCCCCCCCCCAATAAAATCTGTATTTTCTATTTGAAAATAAGAATTTTTCAAATCAATTTTTATCGTATAAGTGTGTATTTAGTGTAAGCCTGCACTCTAATATCGTAACACGCGTGAAGGCATGTAAAACATCATTGAAGAATTGAAAGCAATCAAATATTTAAGTGGAACTTTTATTTAAAGTTGCGAATTTTGATGTGACGCACATTTCTTAAACATCCCCCCTTCCCCTCGTCACAAATGTGTGACCCCCTCACCTCTAGGTGTGTGACGTCACGTAATTTATGGACGGCCCCTATACGAACAGATAAATAATAAACGGCAGAAAGAACTGAAAAAATGTTCTTGAACGAGTTGTGGCAGTCATAATTAATAGCGGTATTAATCTTTCATATGAGATATGGAAACATTTTGCTCGCCTCACAATGGCAATTTCCTTGAATTACTCGAAATTAGAGCAAAATTTTATCTTTGTCTAGCAAGCCATATAAATAAATTATGGAATTACATGAATTTATCCAAATTAGGGCATATAAAGAACGAGAAACAATCTTTAATGAACTTTTTATCCTGCCTGTTAAAATCCGAATTTAAAATGATGGCAGTTTTTAGCCGTACCTACCAAAAGGCAATAATGGTGAACTAATAGTTTAATACACTAATAATATTAATCATGGTCATGGCACCCTGTGTTGTTTTGTGCGTGTAGGCAAGAGAATGTTAGTGTACCTTCTAAATTTTTTTGAAGTTTTAGTTTTTTCCCTGATAGTTTATTATCAATGTCTTGCAGAGGAACAAATCGAATCCAAACAGCAATCTGCTCATCATGTACAACGCAGGTGGGTACTAAAATACACAAACAAATTGTGTAATGAAAACAATAAATTTGAGCTTTATTTTTAGACTGATACGACAGTAAACGTTTCGGCTAATGCCTTCATCAGTACAACATAAAATACATTCTTACAATACTTACATAAGTAATAATAATAGGTGGGTACTAACTAACTAAGACTAGCCTAAGCCTAAGACGCCTAAGTTATAAAATATCCTTAAACTTAAAGTATTAGGTATACAATACAGTTTCAGTTGAGTACAGTATACGAGGGGCCGTCCATAAAGTACGTCACGCTCCAGAGGGGGGGGGGAGGGGGTGTAAGAAAGTGTGACCGTCTGACGGGGGGGGGGACCGGCCATGTGCGACGTCACAGTGTTTTATATTAAATTTTAATTATTTTGTTAATAAAAAAACTTTTTGTTAGAAAGTGTGACATACTTTAGGGGGGGGGTGTCAGAGATTTGTGACAGGGGGGAGTTAAAATGGTCAAAAATAGCGTGACGTACTTTATGGACGGCCCCCAAGTATAGTATAAAACTAGTTAATACGGTACTTGTCTGTTATCCGACCACCAAGATTTTTAAAATTATTTTTATTTTTTGTATTAACTGTTGTAAATAAAAATGTATATTATTTATAAGCCATGCTAATACAGTATAAAATAAATTATACTTAACAAGATTGTCTGATTGACTATATTCACTTTATTTTTATTAATTTAACTATATTGAAATTTGACACGAATGAGAACAACACTGATTAAAACAATCTAAACGATAAATGAAAGAAAGTTGCCATTAAAAAAAAACGGGCTGCCTTATGTATTATGAATTGTAATATAATATAAATATTTTTTTTTAAAAATTCGGCATGTAGGCCAATGTAGGCGAACAGACTGGGATCGAGTTAACCAACGTTAAGTTGCAAATTTGGCGCTCTTTTGTGCTCGAGATACTAGGGTTTGGCGACTTAAAAGAATCGACATAACCGATGAGAAAATGCTAAGACAAAGAGAGAATTTGGCGGTTCCAATAAAAAACGTTGACTTAATAGGGTTGGCGAGTTAACCGTGGTCGAGTTAAGTGGGTTCTACTGTATGTAGCCAAGAGGTACCTTTGCAAATAATTGAGAAATGTCAATTTTGAAACAGGAAGTAGACTAAGTACTAACTAAGTTGACTAAAAAAAAACAAAAAACTACAGAATACTTCCCGCCGTCTATTGCCGTTATCTACCATTTAAATATCAATAGATGACAAAGATCAAAATCCAATTCCAAATGTGGCTGGTTATGGTTGTCGTGGCCAAGATAGCGGCTCGGGATTGTGACACGCTATGGTTGCTATAAAGAAGTTACATTTTTGTTTTTTCCCGATTACCTCCCCTTGCCATAAATCTTGGTCTTCATACGTGTAACCTGTCAAAATAGAGAACAAATGGGGTGGGGTTAGGGGAGGGTCCACCCGGGAGGGTCCACCCTCCCCACTTTTAATTTTTAATAAACAATTAATGAAAAGGCCGATCCCATAGTACAGACAAAGCATGAGCAAGGAACCAATGGACTATTTAGTTTATTTTGAAACTTAGCACCTTAAAAAATCAGCTTTACAAATATATAAATGAGCGCAAAAATAGTAGAGTGCCAAAAGCTATTGGTAGTTGAGTACCAATAGCCGCAGCCTTGTTTATTTGCCACCAGGCCAATAAGCCAATAAAATATAGGGCTTAGTACCTGATATAGAAACCATTTACTTTACACCAGTTGTAAAGTCAGCTTCATTGATACTGTTAGCTAGGCCAATTCATCACTGAGTGGGGTACTGTGAGTGGAATTAGTTCTATGCACAGTCGACATGACATAATATGTCATAGTGATGCTAGACATTGTCATAGACTATACTATACCCTATTTATGTTTAGAAGTTTATTAACAATGAGGAATTTGCCACCCCTAACAAAATGCCAGCCAAAAAATCATTTGCCCCCTAGTCTCCTATTCATAGACTCTGTCATGAAATTAGTGCCTGTGGACTGTTATATTAATTATGAGAAAAGAAATTTAGTATCGTTACCTCGTTAACTATTAAGAAGATATAACTTTTTTGAAGTTAAAAAATTAAACTTTTAAAATTGAGAACTTAGTATAATAAACTTGAAAACTGTTTGCATAGATTTCTCAATTTTTATGAGTGTGAATTTCATAAAAGCATTGTTTAAAATATTCACATAAAAACACTATAAAAAAAAAGTTAAGATTTCATGTCTAAGAAACTACTTCTTTCGGTATTGACTTCTCCAAGATTCATATTCTATTGCATATAAAATTATGTTGTTTTTTTTTATAAAAAAGAACATTTTACATGTTTTTTTTAATGAATTGTTATTAGGTGTCCTTATAAGCTAAGGAAACTCTGGCAGACAGATGTTAGCTCATTCCCATTTGCTGCTGTTCCGTTATTGACTGATGTAGATGGGGATGGTGGTTTGGATATAGTTGCAGCTCCATTTGGAGAGACATTAGCTGTGATTGAAGGAGAAACAGGGAAACACCTTCATGATTCAGGGTGGCCTCAGCACAACCTTGATAAATCTGTTCATTCATCTCCTTTGCAGGTGAGTTCCAGCTGGCAGTAGCTTAATAACATCTAAGCATTTCAGTGATCTGAAATTTTCATTTATTTTTATGCATTCCCATTAAAGGGTTTCGTGTTGTCCACTTAATTAGTTGTAAAAATCCAATTTATATTCTCACAAAATCAAAGCTTCTGTTAGAAGGTATTGTATATGCAATTTTAAAGCCTTCAATGGCACATAAGGAAAAATTAGAATGCAAAGTGATGACAATATAAATAATATATAATTCTAAATTTTAAAAAAAACTTCACAGTCTGTTTTTGTGTAATCCTAATTATTGTACTTTAGATATTTTACTGTTTAAAAGTTTGATTATTTTCAGTATGACATAGATGATGATGGAATATCAGAAATTTTGTTTGTTACTACACAAGGTGAAGGATTATTTTATAGTGCATTAGGACATGTTCTTCCCATGTACTCCTTCCAGGTAAAGTAAAGTCAATTTATTTATGTGATATGTATATGTATTATACATGTATTATATGTATAACAATTAATTGTTTAAAATGTTAAGCATTAAAAGGTGAAAAAATGGGTGATCAATATCAATTGTTAAGATAATATTAAAACATTTTATTGTCTTAGTACTCTTAGTGTCAATAAAAGTGTAATTATTTGCTTAATTATAATTTAAAAGAAAAGAATTGAAATATCATATAATGATTTACAAAAATAAATAAGATGCAGTATTTTATTTTCAGCTTCAATCAGCATATATCGATTCAAATTCATTTAAAGAAGTAGAATGGAAAAATGTTGATTATAAAAATATACACAAATATATTTTGAAAAAAGAGGTGAGTTGCTTTATAACAAATTTGATAATGAAAACTGATGTGGAAAATATAAGGTAATGTCCAATGTTCCCTTTAAGGTTTGTTGGTTAGTGTGCAAAGTAAAAAAAACCTAGTGTGCAAAGTTGCACAGCATCCATTTTTAAATCCTTTATATTAACTCGTGGTGACTGGTTGAACCCTTGATTGCTTGTCGCCAAAACTTTGGATCGATTTTTAACCCACTTCCTCGTAAGCTAGCGAGCTGAAATTTAGCAGGCAGTTTGGTGGCGATGATAAAAACTATGTATCAAAATTTCAGATCGATCACATGTACCGTAATTGAATTATTGATTTTTTAGATTATTTTATTTATTCCTATGTATCATGTTATTTTAAGAGATAGAGTGTAAGGGTGCGCATTATATTGAACAACCTTTCTGTCGCGCAATTAGGTGCGTATTTTATTGACAACACTTTTTATAAACATATTCCTGATCGGTGCGCATTATATTAAACATGTTTTACGACACAACTACAAATTTGTATTTTTGGATGGTCTTGCGCTGCGTATTATAATGAACATTCTTTTAGTTACGTCTCATACATAAAGGATTTATAGTGAAAAACTTGTTTTTTTACGTTTTTTTTAATTTGTGCAATATTTTACAAAATCTCCTGCGTGATAAATTCAATTGCTGCATGACATCTGTCAGATATCTGCGCAGCCGCACAGCTTACTTAAAAGAAACATTGGTCCTGTCACTTTAAAATTTTAGTCTTTAAAATGGTTTGTTTGTTTTAAAAAATATAAATTTCTCATTTAGTTAATCATCATCATCATCGCCTGTTATCACATCTGGGGCTAAGCCACAAAAAAAGGCTTTCCAGGCACCCCTGTCTTCAGCCAGTCTCTCCAGCTGTCCCCAGTTGTGCCCACTCTTTTTTATGTCTGCCTCCAGTTTTTTTCTCCAAGTTATTCTGGGTCGACCCCTTTTTCTCTTGCCTTGGGAGTTTCAAGTGAGGGCTTGTCTCGTGATACTGGTTGTGAGCTTTCTGAGGTTGTGGCCAATCCATCTCCATCTGCACTGGCAGATTAACTCTTCGACTAATTCAATTCAGGCTAGGGCTTTTGGGCTTAAATTTTTTTTTGTAGTTTCATGATTTTATAAAAGTTTGTACTACATGTATATACGAAGAAGACGTCGTTGTGGCAAAAATTTTGCTGTAGAACAAAAAAACCCAACTGAATCGATTAATACAGAATACACCAACCAATTTTTGTGAATTTGCTCTTTATTGCTAAGATCTCTTGTATATTTGTTTGATGTTAGCTACGTCCGCTCGTATTAGTAGGGAAATCAAAGTTGAACAGTTAAATGCATTTGTGCTGTGCGACTGTCACAGTTGTAACAATGTTGGGCAGTGGGGTACATATGCCCCCGGCCGCTAAGGTACAGGGGCACCAAAATGAGGCTAACAGCATAACATAACGGTGAATTTTGATTAAATGGGACATGTTGGGGTGGCATATTTATGGACTCATTTTTGGGACATGTTTTTTATATTCATTTTTAGGAACATTCCTCCGCAATTCCGTAAAATGAACTTAGGCTCCTAGATTTTTTTACTCCGTGCCAGTGCACTGACTAACGGAGTGTTCATCTGGACCTGATCCATTCTTTATGTGTTTGTTGCCTAGGGCCCAACATATCTTCCCAGGTAGACCTGAGTATCTCTTTGATGACTTTCCAATTTTGGTTATTTGTTTCCCCATTGCGTAGTTCTTGTAAGATCTGGAATTCGTTTGTTGGATATTGTAAGTTTGGGTCTGTCTTTAAAGAGATTAGTGTTAAAATGTTGGGGCTTGCTGCCTTCCTTGTCCAGTTCTTATTCAGTTTGAGCCTTAGTTTGGCAATCAGGAGATGATGGTCTAAGGCTACATCTGCCCCTCTTTTTACCCTTACATCTTGGAAGGATCTTCTAAACTTTTTGCAGATACAGATATGGTCGTTTTGTTTAGCCGTTGACATATCTGGGGATATTCATGTCACATTGTGGATATTTCTATGCATGAAGAGGCTTCCACTGATGACCAGTCCATCTGTTACACATAGATCTGCTAGTCTATTTTCATTCATCTCTCCCATGCATCTTTCATAGCCATTATTGTTGCTGCCTATTTTCACATTTAAGGTCGTACATGAGTATAATCACAATTCTCTTAAGACAGTTTTGGATAAGGGTTCGCAGTCTGTTGTAGAAGTCCTATTTGTCCTATTCTTTACTATCGTTGGTAGGAGCATATACCTGAAGAGTGTCCATATTGACTTCTCGTTTTTTGGTCCTAAATCTTGCAGTGATTATACAGGAACCATGAGCTTCCCACCCTATCAGGGTGTTCCGTGCAGTTTTGGAAAGCATGAGTGCCACTCCTTGGTTGTAAGCTGCATTTTCATCTTAGTGGCCTGAGTATAGCAGCAGTTCCCCTGTTCTGAAATTTATCCGACCCTAGCCAGTCCATTGAGACTCACTTATTCCTTAGATGGAGAGTTTGTATCTGTCCATTTCAGCAGCAACTTGGGCAGTTTTTCCAGCTTTGAACATGGTTCTTACGTTCCATGTTCCTAAACTAGTGGTGGTCTTAGTGGAGAGGATGGTTGTCTGCCGGGTATTTTCCGGTTGAATTTGGCGCTTCATTAGTTCTCTGTCATGAGACCCATCTTTTCCAAGGTTCGAGTTTCCTTTTGTAATCTTTGTTTGTGATTTTTTAGCAAGGCTTTTTTTTACAGGTAAGGGATGCTAGCTCTTAGCCCAACCCTCCTGCTCTCTCACCCGGTTTGGGACTGGCTACGATGGAGTTACATTTAATTATTACAAAGGAAATAATTGTAATTCTGTGCAAAATTTTCAGCTAATTTTCAAAGCATTTTTACTTCTAAAATGTCACAAATAAAATTAATTTTAAAATAAATTTTACAATCATTTATTTTATTTGAAAAATACACTAAAAAGTTTTTATAAAATAATTTGTTTGCCTACTGACATTTTTACATTATTAATTGGATTAGATAAAAATCATATTGTGGTTGCTTAAGTTTTTAAAAAAAAAGTAAATAAATTTTAATCTTCTTAAAATTACTATACCACCAAACGAATAGAAATTACACAAAAAGAAAATTAAATTAAAACATAATAAAATAAAATAGCCCACACTTTCTGCTTTCTTTTATTACAATTTGCAATTAAAATTATTTTTAAAAAATTAATTTTATTTTGCCACGGTTTAAAGTTTAATTTATGGAATGGAACTAAACATCCTTAATACTTTTTATTTGGGTTTGTTTAAAACAATTTTTGAAGTGACAAATTGGTTTGAGATGTTAAATGTTTTCATCATTATTAGAAACCTGATTGTACAGCTGTTGATCCACATGTTCTAAGTACACCTGTACTTTTTGAAATGAGATATCTGGCAATACCCATCTCATATTTTCTAAGTGATGATGATTATAAGTAAGTTCTATAGTTAACTGTTGAGCAATACCTATTATCATATCCAGGTTACCTTTGGGTGACATTTATTTTAGAACTTCATCTGCATTAAACATGCAATTATTTTTTTTCTCTCAACTCCGTGAGAAAATTAATTAATAGTAAACTTTGTTTATTTTATAAAATACAAGATACACAAATGAATAGTGTAATTAAAACAATAAATTAAAGCTTTACTAATGCACAAATACATATTTAAATGTTTCGGCAAATGCCTTAATCAGGACAATTAGTAAACACAATTATTTAAATTAAATTTAAATTATAATTATATATTACCTAATATATCATGAAAAACGGATTTATAAATATGTATATTTAGTATAACTTTATAGACATGTATTTTCTTTTCTTATACAGTCATCAGAAAACTGAGGAATATCTTGGAAATGCCAGTTCATTGTCAAAAGTTTATATCAGTGCAGTTGCTGTTTTAGATTTGAAAAAATTACAGACTTTCGCTGATACATCTGTAGATAAGAATAAGATAGGCTCAGAGCCATACATACAAATATTCTTTTTAGAGATTTCTATGGTAATTTATTTTAAAATTAATTAAGAGTCTAGCTTTAAATAATGTCATCTCAATAAAGTTTCACAATGCTGGTATGTTAAAATGATGTATTGTTGTCAATTAAAGGTTTTGAATAAAGTTATTGGATGTTGAAATTAACTTTTAGAAATGTCAGTTTTGATTTTTAAGAATAGTTATTAAGTTAACTATTTAGCATTTTAATCAAAGCTATTAAGTACTTTTATATAAAACAGAAATTCAAAATGATTTTGCTTTCTTTTAATTTAAGAGAAAAGTTTCACAACTTTAAAAAAATTACTTCAATTTTATTTGAACATTTAAGTGTTCTAAATTATTAGGCTCCCGTCTTCACCCTGTTCACACCAACTGTACTTGATCTTGATGGAAACTTTGGTCAACCAGAAATAGTTATTGGACTTACATCTGGTACCCTGTTTGTGCTGTCAATGGAGGGAGAGCATCGGGCGGGATTTCCACAAGCATTGAAAAATATATCAGGCACAGTATGAATTTAGGCCTTGTAGCCGAATTTATTAATTAGTGCATATAAAAGATTTCACTTATCATATATACTTGGTCTAAAGCTTGCAAGTTGACCCTCCTGTAAAAGTGTGGGTAAGGCGCTATGCATCAAGTATTCCAAATTTTTTTAAAAAAAGGAATATGATGTATCAAGAATATAGTCTGCTATTATTTCCTATATTCCTTGTTGGCTTAAGTAAGGATGCAACTCAAAACCTTTGCATGGTTTGAAAATTCTCATCAGTAAATTTAGCTGAAAACTTTGATTTATTAAAGTTCACTTGATTAGAGCTTGTCACACAAAAAGTGCTCCTAAATCTAAAATGACAATGACCCACTTGATCATTCTGTAAATCTCTTAGCGCAAGTCTCTTATAAATTGTCCTAGCTTGTCTACATTTCCATTCATCTTTCTAAACTAATCTTTGAGTGAAAAAAATTGCTCTGCAGATCAATTGAGTGTTATTTGAAGCACATATGATGCATCTTCCACAATGACAGTGCCTCTATTTGTAAAGTCTGCAAACATGTGATCAAATTACGTATAAATCCTTGAATTGGCATCTGTATACTTTCTACAGACTGGTGTGTCTGAATCCATGAGACCATATTGAGAAACCGTAGAGCTCTGCCTGAGAGAGCTAGTCTTTCCATAATACATATTTCTGGAGGATGACCCTGGACTAGTAAGCTAAGTCCATAAGCCTTTCGGGGTCATTTAGTACTGGATCAAACTCGTCTTTCTCTATGGAGACTTTGATTTGTGCACTCATCTTAGTAAACATTGAGTCGTTTCCTCTGCTCTACTAAACCAGAGTGTTTGTCATCAGGGATTCTCACAGTCTTCACCTCAATATTAATGAAATTCTTAAAGTCTTTTTCTAAAAAATTAGCAAATTAGTTTAGCCCTCAATCCACACTTCCTGTCAGGAAGGAACTGGTTTGTTAGTCATATAAAATTCAATTTCTTATCTTAAAATTTTTTTACACAAATTTGCTTGCTTCAGGTGGCTGCTGCCAATTTAGATGATAAAGATGTTGATTTGGAACTGGTGATATTGGATACTGGAGGCCACGTCAGTTGCTTGAGCTCTCGTACTGGACATGTTTTGTGGACAACTGAAGTGGGAGGTTCATCATTTGCAGGCAGTCAAATAGTTGATATGGATCTTGATGGCCAACTTGATGTTGTAGTTGCAACAGACCAAGGGTAAGTAACAGCTCAGTGAGAAAAAATTAGCTGGTTATCGTTTGACCTGTGCTCTAATTAAACTTTAGAGAAGACAAACTTTGGGCTCAATTCAAATGAGTTACCCAAGTCCTTCTTTTAAACTATTTATAAAAGTATTATTCTGCATGTTTAGTTAATCGTCTTTGAATCTAAAATTTGTTGTAGAAGTATGATTATTACTTTAATAATCCATTTCAATTCTTAATTTTGATCCAGAAAAGTGTTTGCTTTAAATGGTGCCAATGGTACGATTTTACCGAAGTATCCCTACAAAGTTGGGAGAAGAATTGCCGGCAAAGTACTTGTTACAAAGTTTAATGCATTGAGGGGACCACATGATCTTGTATGTTAATTTTTTACATCTGTATACGAAGCAATTATTTAAATTATGATTTCTAATCATCCAATCAGTAAAAATTGTTAATAAACTCATTTGAACTTAGTTAAAATTGCACTTTGTGTGAGCTTTGCTGAGTTTAAAAGCAAAATTTATATTAAAAATTAGCTATATATTTATTCGACATTGTTTTGCAGGTTTTTTTGTCAGATGATGGCATACTCCATATTATGGCTGGAGATCAGAGCTGCATATCTCAGACAGCATTAGCAGACACATCATTTGTGGATATTGTCACACACAATTTGGTTATGATGAATCATGGGATGGAGTTCATTGTCTCAACGTCTGATGGAAGCTTAATCTGTTTGGGATTAGGGAGTGAAAGTCCTGTAGAAGAACTAGTTGAAGAAGAATATAGGTTACAGTTTCAAAAGCTTGCTAACCCTTCAGATATTGACAGTCACAATACTTTCCTGTTCAGCATCAATAAGGTACAGAATTCATATTATTTTTAGTAATGCAGTGATAAATGAAATTTGAATTAACTGGCTCAACCTCCATCCGACCTCCATCCGGCTTAGAATTATAGGGTTAGCCATTGTGAAGAAAATTACCCAAAGGACATCCAAAAAAACTCTTTGCTCAAACGTTATTGATACATTGGCTGATCATATAGATGAGAGCATAGATGTTTCTGTAGGTCATATCAATCTGATCATATGGATGAGAGCAAAGATGTTTCTGTAGGTCATATCAATAATTTATAGACATGAAATTTTTGGTGTATTTTTCTTGTGCTGTACAAGGGCTATGCTGAGGAAAAGCAGCACTGGGAAAGGTTGAAAAGCAGACTCCCTGGCAAAAATCTGGTTGGCAGACCACTTTAGGAACATGTGTTACAAGTATGACTTCCAGAGGAGCATATGCTAACAAGCCCAAACCTTGCTAAAAAGATTAATAGTGGAATGTGGGTCGCCAACACTAGAATAAGTGACTTAAATGAGAAAGGAGCACTGTCCTCGTATTTCAACTGAAAAACTACAAGAGGGACTTGAATTGATGGCATGGCAGTCTAGTCCCTAAACAGTAGTGCACCTGTTGACGTCGTGCCGCTCACTAGACATAGGTGGGGGGTTAGGGCGGTGAGCATGTCCTACATTCAGAAAATGTTGTATGGCACGGCCCAGCAGATTACACAAATTGGCGAGATGTTAGCTGAAGCTTTAAAAATGTAATCTGAAGCTCTACAGAATATGTATGCTAGTTGCAGGTAGCTTAAAATGTCAAATATATTTAACAGCTGCACACAACAAATATTTTTAGAAAGGGGTGGCTTTTTAATTTCTAATGACACCAAGATATCTTTTTATCACTTAGAGGAGTAAAGATATTTTTCTTGTAATTATTTAAGTGGAATTATTACTTTTTTTAAAATTTACAATTTTACAACTAATTCTTGGGGTATAAACTAATAAAAAAAACCATTGAAGAAAATATTTAAAAACTATGAATTAATTTTTTAAAAAATTTTCAAAATAATATTGGATAGGTTGAGGTAGGTAGTTATGTAAATAATATTTTGGTCACTCTGGAATGTACTTTTGCACTTCTTCTTTAAAACAAACAAACAGTCCTTGTGACTCCATCCTGCTTGGTTTACATCAGGGGTTCCCAACCTTTTTGTACTCTAGAGCACATTCTAAAATATTGGTAGGGTGGCGGGCACCACCAATTTTTAATCGACAAACGCCTTCCATAACTTCTCATTTTCCCATAATTTATTTTCTTATATTCATAATTTGTTAATAAATAATAAACAAAAATGTTTTAAAATAATAAAATTATTATTCAAATTGCATACACACAGAGAAATGTATTTACAAAATGTAAACAAAGTAAACAAAAAACACAAATACAAAGAAAACATTTTATAAAAAACTATAATATCAATATGTGAAATTGATCTTTGCCATTGCGTATCATTAGCCAGTGCCTCACAATTAGGAGAGTATGACGATAATCCTGGTAGCAAACAATCATAAAGATGCTCATCGGTGAGTCGAGATCTATATCTTGATTTTATTAATTTCATGTTTGAAAACAATTTTATATGCCGCTTTTTTCAAAAATGGAAACTTTTATCTGTCCACTGTATTCCGAAAGTCAGCTGATATTATGGATTTTAACAAAAATATCATTCTTAAGGTCCAAAATTTCTAACTCTAGTTCTTCTGTCTTACCTTGAACAAAATATGCATTATACATGCGGCCATTTCCATTACATTTATTTGGCAAGTAAAAGGATTGATAAAGAAGGAAACAACTGGCTCGATATGTGTAAACTGCAAAAATCTCTCTTCAAACTGTTTTTCAACACTTGAAGATGCTTAATAAATAATGACCCGTTTATTCATTGTTACCTAGCATTTTCTTCACATGGGGGAAATGCACGAGAGAATGTTTATGAACAAATTATGTCTTGGTCCAATAGTGGCGGGCACATATGAATCGTTGGGAACCCCTGGTTTACATCATTGACTCATTAAGACTGATGCCTCCCCCCCCTAAGGTATATCCTTACATATTTAGCCCATCTTGTTTTTTTTTCCTTTTCAAATTCAGCCAATTGTTCTCATAGATGAAAAAACAAGGTACTTGAAAGAAGTCACAGGCAGCTCATTGGATCTCTACTTTACTGTTCATGGTGCAGCTAGAAGGGAGCAATTTAATCTAAAGGTATAATAAACTTGTAACCCACATTAAATTAACACATCTTTGTATTTTTTAAATTCTCAAAGTAGTTTATAAATTATATTTCTTTGTCAAGATAGCTTAATTTAATTTTATTATTTTAAAATTACCCATTTCATAATAATTTCAAAACAGATTTTTATGGGAAGCAATGCTGTTCACACAGAGCAGATACATGATGGGTCTTTTCCATCATTAATAAAAGTTCAGACCCCAGAGAAACCAGGACAAGCTCAAGTTCGTGTTGTTATTTATGACAGATATGGATTCGCTTATGGAGATTCTATATATTTCAAGTAATAATTTGCATCTTCTAGCTATTATAATAAATTCTATTATTTAACATTACAACTGTCAGTACAGTATATATTTTAGTTCTATTCAAGAATTAATGAAAAATTCAAGTTATTTCTTTTTTAGCAGCAATTGTAATTTTAAATTAATGATTTGAAGGAACCTTATATTGCTGAGACCTGAAGCAAATTTAACCATTTAGTATTTAGAAAATAACAGCCCACAATTTATATTTGTCTTCAGGTTCAACCAATTGATATTACTAGACCTTCAGTGGTTGGTGCTAGCCCCTTTCATCGCTATGGTCATTATTCTACTGGTCAATCATGGGTTTCCTGCCAAAGATCTTTTACCTGTCACATTTCCATTAAAATCAAAATGAACATTTTCAGCATAGGTCTTCATTATTTATTTGAATATTATTGTAAATGATTATTATATTTAATCAAGATAAAATGAGATTGAACTATTTATTTAATGGCTTTCCAACTAATTATTATAAAATTATAAAGCCACTACATGGCTCAATGAGTACCCTATATACTATATACTCAAGTATAATTCTAGGTATTTTTTCAAAATTTCATGGCCAAAACCAGGGAGTCGACTTCTACACGCATAACTCATTTTATAAACGCCATGAGTTTACTGTAGCGATCGTTGAAGAAATGTAAAATTACACTTTTCAAGTGATAAATCAGGGGTCGGCTTATACTATACTCAAGTGTATGCGGTAAATAGAATTGTTGAGGTTTTTAACGGTCCTTACCTAATCAAGAATATGCTCTACATACATTTTTCTTAAGGGGCCAACATTAAACAACTCTCACATATTTTTACAGATTTTGAAACCATCCTTGCAAATTATGTCACCAAAGTCACACTAAGCTTTACCCCTTGCCCTAAAAAAAGCATATAATAAACTTTTGACCTTTTCCACAAACGCTCTACCTCTACCCATCCTTTTACTCTGAAAAATTTATATCCCATAGATATCAAACCACTGTGTCACTGATGGTCAGTCATTGACAATACTGCTCATATATAGAGAATGAAAGGCAATTTTTATTTTTTTTAAATGCCATGGAATTTTTTTTAGATGCAAGTGCAAGCAATAGTGAAAAAACGAAAATTTAAAACAATTTTGAGAATACTTCTCATGCATTAACAATCTTGGTGAATTTTTGTGTTTTATTTCTCTTAAAAATTAATGAAAAGAAAAAATTAAACTACCTTAGTTATGTAGGTATTTTCATAAAATTTTTAACTATTGAATTATAATTTTTTGTGGGAGGAGAGGACAGTTTAAATTGAGAGGAGACAAAAAAAAAGGGAAATATTCCTTGCCCTAAACTAAAGGTTAATAAGACAAACTCGTGCCCCACTGTTAACCATTCTAACATTATATCCCCTTTTCTGATTACCCCCACCCCCCAGCGCATCTAACTGAAATGAAATTCCTCTCCGGTAAAAGATGCATGCCATCATTTATGGATAGCCCATAAAATCACAGTAAATAATGTTTAGGCCCATCGATTTGGCAAAAATGTGAAATATCTGCATTATCCTCTTGTGCATTCCATTTAACGTGTACATATATTGTACAGTTACTCTAAGATTAAATGAATAGCATACTTGATTGTTAACAAATGGTGAGACTTTGCTGGACTTGTCTTGGGGATAACGGATAATAAAAATCAGTTAACTACAGATAATTAAAAAATGGTACACGTTATTAGGTATATATGTGAAAATATGTGATGTACTATTTGTTAGAATAAATATATATATACAAGCGCTATGCCCGTACTTTGCTATGGGTTAAGCACAAAAAATATAACAGTATTTTGTTTTTGGCTATTATCTTTTCTTTAAATTTTTTTTAGATGAGTGGGATAGCGAGACTTCATAAAATAACAAGGGGTAGTCGAGAGCATAATGAATTTTAGTGATGCCCATCAGTGTGGTTTTTAATAATAATAATTGATAATTTATATAGCGCTGTATAGTAAGGGACCAGGCTCACAGCGCTTTACATGGAGATCATAGCATACATATAAAAATAATAATTGATAATTTCTATGCATATGTTCTTTACCTTTAATAATGCTTGTTTATATCTAACTGCTATGCCAGAATAACAAAGGTCTGCACTGGCTCATTTTCATTTCACATGAATCAAAAGATAAAAACCCTATCTCAAAAAAAAATTATGACTGATTGTCTCATTAAATTTTTAAAAGTCTAATTAAATGCCTTCCCGTGATCTTTCTTTGAAGTAGTGACAAGGCACACATGGGCAGATAGTTGTGGCACCAACATAGACTTAAAAATAAAAAAAATATGTGTATTCATAATGAATCTTATTTTTTCATTGTAGCATTTTTTAAGCGTAGAAAATGACATTACATTTGTATTTTGTTATATAAAACATAAACTAAGAATGCATCAGATTTTATATGAGAATGATTAAAATGATTTTTTAAAAAGTTTATACAGTTTCAGAGAACACTACCATTTAGTGAACAACGTCAACTACATTAAAAATCTGTCTTTAGGGGGACAATTCAAACTCACTGTATAAACAAAATGCTCTAGTAAAAATCATCAAAAGGCTTGTCAAAGTATGGTTTGCATTTTTTCGTTGCTGGATTCTACATATAAGTCGTGATACTCATATTTATTTAAACTAAATATACTTACACCTTGTACAACTATACAGTCAGTGCTTTTTTTCAGTGGGAACTCATGGGAACTGAGTTTCCATACCTTTTTTGGCCAGATGTTGGAAGTTGTTTTAAAGTCTAATACGGTACCAGTATTATAATACAGTAGAATACATTTTTCCACATAAACTATATAGTCAGGTCGGTTTTTATTATAAATAAACTCTTTGAGTCTCTCATTTTCTTATAAAAACGTTTATTTCTTTAAATATCTGTACAATAAAATTTGTGTTCAGTGGAAAATTCAATTATAGACTATTATAGTATTTTCTGACATAAGTTAAAAAACAGATGTGAAATGAGTTCCCAAACATTTTTCGCTAGAAAAAAAGCACTGTATCCAGTTATTACCCAAACCGTGTGCCATGCTAACCCATTGTTCTAAAAATGTACCAAATTTTATTTTAAAAAGTAAGTTTGATAATTCGCCTGCCCTTAGCTTTTCATATTATTCCTTTGGTTCACGCTCTCCGAAATATCCATTAATATAAGCTCAAACAATCACATCATGTCATATAATATTTTAGGCTGAGAAACACCCTCTGTTAATCTCGGCACAAACATTTTTATTATTTTACGTCTAAATTTTCAATAAAAAAAAATTGTGAGTTATCCCGCATAGTGATGACTGACAGTCGGGCCTAAGCGCATTATATAATAAGTAGGGCTGTTAACGATTAATTTAAAGTTAATCGTTAATGTTTGAAAAATTAACGATTAATTAATCGTTAATTTCGATTAAAGCCAAAAAGTGAAATTTATGGTGTCATAAGTACATTTATTAAATTACTTGTCGAAAATCGAAATAACACTGGGATGTCTTGTTTATATGACATCTTTTAACCAACAACGCAAAAAGACAAGTGTATTGACATTATTTGGTTCAAGTGATGAGCGGGTCTTATTGACAATATAACAAGCCGAGCTGAACAATCGTTCACATAGCTTTAGATTGTCTCAGCTGAAGTTTCCGATACTGTAGTGGATGTTTGGTTTGCAGGTGATGATATGTAAGCAAAGTGTTAGAACCATGGTAGCAATGTTCCCTTTAAGCAGCGTGGCTGTGCAGATATTTGACTGACACCACGCAGGAGTTTAGAATCACCGCGCAGCAAATTTTGTAAAATATTGCACCAAAAATGGGGCACACAATTTTTTTTAAACTTTGCACATGGACCAACGAAGCTTAGACTTAAAGGGAACATTGCATGGTAGGAAAACGATTTCTCTCAAGGGACACAATAACCTTTATCAACATTTTCAACATTCACGTCCGTCATTAGTTTAAAACCAAAATGTTAGTGTAATCGTCCGGAAGTTAGGTTATATTTATCGGCCGAAATATTTTACTTTTGACTTCCAGTACATTTATAAGTGGTGGGTCGATTAATCGTTAAAAAAATTATAATAGTTAAAAATTTTAACGATTAATCGAGAGATTAATCGTTAATTTCCGGAGCCCTAATAATAAGTCATACATAAACTTATTTTTTTGTATTTCAGCGGGCTTTTATCACTTTAATGTTAAATTAAAAAGTATAAAATTCAAGAACCAGCTGTAAGAAACATTTATGTCTAGATTAATTTTATACATGAATTTTTTTCTTTTAAAATATTTGATCTATACTTTTTTTCATTAATTTATTATTATATTAAATATTTATATTAGTTAATTGATTTATTTATAATTAATTATGAGTTAATTTATTAATTTATCTAGGTTATAGATTATGGTAGCCAATAAATTAAAAAGACACTTCATTGATAGGAAGAGTAATCAGTAAAGGCAAGAAAGGTGGCAGTGAAACTTGTGAACTTGTAAAAAGTAAAATTACTGTACAGTTTGAAAATTTAGGTAAATTTCGAAAAATTATCATTTTTTAATTTTAAACAGGGTAATGGTGCCAGGTGTAATTTATATTTATTGTGACATGTCACTGCTCCACCCTTGTCCCAAAAATTCTGACCCCCCATGTGGTCATTTTTGGGTGGCCTCTTGTGTTACTCAGACTAAACAATAACAAAACATACAACCCTAGATCTACCATATATTCCAGCACATAGGTACAAGACGAATGGGCGTATACGACGACCCACCCTACTTTTTCTGTTTAAATATAGGTTTTAAACTATTTTCGCCATATAAGACCACCCCTCTTCCAACACACTTAAAGTTTGAAATTAGCTTCATATTTCTTTGTTTTCGTTGGTGGTGACAAGATGGGGTCTTGACTGTTAGCCATTTGTATACTGTACTGTATTACGGTATTGGTGCTGTTCTGTATGAACAGGTACAAAAACGATAAGATGATACCCGGCGTATAAGACCACCATGGACTTTTGAGAAGATTTTAGAGGTTGAAAAGTCGTCTTATACGCCGAAATATACGGTGGAAAGTTGTGAACTTCCTACTTAATTTACTTAACATACAAGTTAAAGCAACGAATTAAATGAAAAATAAATTTGTACTTATGGGAAGTTTTAAGTGTTTATTGAACACAGCTTTACCACTTAGTATACATCTAGCAACTCACTATTTGAGTATCCCTTGTTGAGGTCGCTTTTTCATAATTAACTGAAATCCTATTATGATAGTTAACACCTGCTGCACAATAAGTAATAACAAATTTTTTTAAATTCTCCACTTTATTTGAAAAAATTATAATAAAAAATCAAATCATTACATATTGATACTGTTTAAAAAAAAATATCTAATAGACCAAAAACAAAAGCTTTAAATGTTTTGCAAAATTAAGTGATTTTTCAAATGAAATCTTGATGTAAAGTACCTGTAAATTTTTTAGTATTACAATAATTTCAAAAAAAATATTTAAAAATTGACAAGACTTCCCTTTATGTCTGAGAGTTAGAAGAAGTACTTAAAACATTTCAGTTTGAGGGCAAGGCTGACCAATTGTGTGACTCATGAGAGTAGTAAGTAAAAATAACTGTAACTGTAATAAAAAGGAATGAAATATGGAAAAATAATTGTTTTCTATTCTAAATTGCAATGCTGAACACAGAAAGTCCAACCTACAATTTCAAAACAGTGCAAACTTAACTTATGAAGAGAGCAGTAATGTTAGCATTGCACAAGTGCAATATAAAAATAATACTTTAATTTAACTTTAATTATGTAGCAAATGAATACCACAACCAAATTTATTTATTGACAATGATTATAAATGACATAAATTTTTTTTAAGGATTATCATCACACTATGGGCATCCTGGTAAAAAAAAATAATTTTTAAATCTTTTTTTTTAAAAATTTGAAAAAAAAGGCCATATAAATTCTAGCACAGGCTTGCTTAGCTAACAAGTCATTTATTTCATCCAACAATGGTTCCTGTTCCAACATATGGCTTCCATAAGTTTGATACATATGAAGGATCATAGTTGTTCAGCAACTGGCTGATATCCAGTGCTTGGAAATATTTCAAGTTGTGGCTGAAAAAAATAATTCCTATTTAAATTACATTTTTACGTAAATTGCTTTCCATGGATGCATAAGATTATATATACTATTTTAAGTAAAAGCTATGATGTGATAAGTCACATAATTTTTGCATGTTAAATATTTTAAAGCATGACTTCTTATTTGAATTTCATTTTATGTACTTACAAATCAGGTTTTGTCTCTCCACCAGTAGCAGGGTATAGGGATTCATATACACGATTTTCTCCAACTCCATGGATGGCATAAGCATTAAACTTGGTGACACCTGGTGGGAAATAATCTCTGGGCAAGATTGCCTCCCCTGTCCACCTATCTCCCTCTATGGTTGCGGTGTAAGTAGTCAAGGGTAGTTTATCCTTGACATCAAAGATGAAAAGATAAACATGATATTTATTTAGAGATTGCCATTATCTAATTCATTAATGTCTGCCACATAATTAATATTGAGAATATTGTTGTCTCATTAGCAATTTTTAATATATGACTAATCAGGTGATTTCACACACAATATGACCCATGAATGAATTAATTCATTAGAAATCTTAGCATGGAGAAATTCTTTGACTGGCTCAGGGTATTAAAACAAATTTTGTACCTCCAAATTACAGAAAAAATCAAATAGAATATCATAATTTTTAAAGGCTTTAAATATTATTTAACCCCTTTGAGACAAAAGGGTTGATGAAGTGTAGATAAGTGAAAGGCTGATCTATTCTCACAAAAATATAAGCAACAAGATAGGCAAGCTGGTCATTGTATAAGTTAAACATGTTGTTTCTCCCATATCTGTCTCACCTCACCATTTTAACTGCCGCCTCTAATGAGTTTCTACTATGTTCTGTAATGTTACTGAAATTCTTTTTTTTTAAATACTTTAAAAATGTGTAACCCTGCAAAATATAAAAAGGTTTGTATGTGTTTATCTATTGGAATGTTTTAAATATTCTTTTACATTTAATATAATTATTTTCATAGTTTTTTTGTTTAGGACTTATTGAAGCTTCATTAAAAGTAAGAAAGGTTTGTTTTAAGTTTATAAAAAATAGTTTGTAAAAGTATGCAAATTAGAATATCTAATTAAATAAATATAAGATATTGGTTTCATTAATTTAGATCAAATTAGTTCGTTCAATTCCTTGCAATATGATTCATAGTTTTTTTTATGTCTAAATAAATTAGTTTATTTCCTACAATTTCATTTTTGAAAAGTAAGTTAACGACTATTGAAAATAGCTCCATCTTTTTGGCAACAAAATGTGGGTGAGACTGCAATCAGGCTTATAGATAAGTAGATGGATAACATTAAAAACAGGGTATGAGTTAGCCTGACAAGACATCACGAAAAAATGCGGCCATCTTTTTAGCACAGGCTCAGGTAATCCAAAAAGTCTTTGTCTTAAGAGAGTAAACATAATTAATTAATTTACCTTAACTGCATGCCTTTCACCGTTCAGCATTAACAACAAGTGGTGACCCCATCTGGGACAAACAAAATCTTAGGGTTAGCTAATGCTCCATTTTATTGAAGTCTAATTCTAATCAGCAAAAACTTTTAAGGATTTGAAAATTGTAATAGAAATAATAGAATATATAGATGCTGACTGCAATACGAAAGGCATTCAAAATAGAGGTGTGAAAATAGTTTTTTTTTAAAATTTTAATTAATATTCAAATTAAGTTAATGGATGTGTTCAATAAATAAACTCTAGAGTAAAAAGGATGAAAATCACACAGCTTAGAGATTTAGGTGAATGGTATTCCTGGTGGTGTGAATTTGATGATGGACCACAGTATCCCCCATCTAATAAGTTGCGGCTAAAACTGCCCTAGAAAAACTGGGTAGAGTAAAGAGTCATCTGTGCCCCTTTCGGGACCACACAATAAGGTGGAGTCATAACAAAAGCAGAGCCACTTGCAACAAAAAGGGTCACCACAACAATTGTGGAATGGTAGCGTAGGATGGGCAGGAGAGAACCCTGTTACAAGATGCTGAGTAATTGCACTACTGGAGCAAGGTTCAACAACAACAAAAAAGTCCTCTTTTAAGCATCAAGTAGCAGAGCTTGGTAGCCCCCCTTTTCCTGCCCCCAAGAAAAAAAGAGTAGTAAACATCCCAGTTAAACAGCCCAATGCAGAACCAAGTCGTCCAATTATACAGCTCACACTGTAAAACAGATGGCACAGTTCTCAAGGTATTGGCCAAGGGTTTAATAGAGTAATGACAAGTGTGACAGACTTTGTTCGTTTGTAAGAGTTTAGTTGTACAGCATACTGAAGAGGCGCTTTGGCCAACTGTTGTGGAAATAGCTATTGACAGGTTATATTTTGTAACCCTTTGTCAAACATACTATATTGCTAGATGTGGAGTTAATGTATTGTAACTTACGGGCCTAACTCTACTTCTAAATACTGGTCTTTATCATTTAGGAAAAAAGCTTCAACCACTGAAAAATTAAAGGGTAAAAATATAATGGATCAATTTACTGCATAACAGTATATGAAAATAAAAAAATGAATACATTTAGAATTTCTTTATGGTAAAAATATCTTTTCTCTTCAGGTACGACTAATTGGCCATTCATAATATAATTATCTATAAATGTAACGGTTACAGATTCATTATATTATCAAAGTTATTTTAAAAACTTATAGCCAGATTTAATTCACAATACTGAAATGCACATTTGTAGTCCTGTGCTTACAATAATAATGCTACAAATAAAAATGTTAATTACATTTTACATAGAATTTACTTTATTTAATTAAAAGTATAAAACCAAAAATTAATGGTTGCCTTCATAATCCCATAGTTGAGGAAAAGGTTGACCAGAAGGTCCATCTGGTCTTCCTGGACTGTTGAAAAATGGGGCCAATATTTTAATGATCATCCCCCCATCTGCTGCTGGTGCCAATGATATCTTGACAGGCTCATGCTGCACACAGTTACCATCCCAGGTAGTCCTTATGGCAAAGTTCCTACAGATTACAATTCAAATATGACACCAAAAGTGTCAACCAAATGGTCATTATAATCATTTTATACATTTAATTTTATTAGTATTAGTGGAAAGTATGGATGAATTAGTGACTAAATGTTTTTTGCATTTACCCATAACCCAAAAAATTATATATCTACACTCAGATGATAAATAATTCTTATTCAAAATTTGAACAAAATTCAGGATTCTAAGATTTTATTACAGAATTGCACACATTGATTTTCTTTACCTATAACCTTGCGATGTCCAGTGCTTTGGCCCAGAGATGCGGCATATAGGGAATGTCTTCAATAAAGTGTGAAAAATAACAAACAAAGCTAATACTGTTATGATCACAACTAAAATTCTACTGAACCATAGTGAACAAGTATGTTTAGGAGAAAAACCTTTCGGCATATTTCTTTCAATGTAAATTTTGCTCCCTTCTTTGGGTATAACTTCATATTTATAAACACTCATTGATGTTTAAGAGATGCTAACCTGTGATTAAGATGCAGAGTAAAAAATAAACAACAGATTAAAATAACCTTATTGCTGTTGCTATAACTTAGAATTAAAGTTTCTTGTGTTACTTAAACTTCCTGAGTGGTAAATGTTCTAGACCCTCTATGATGTAACAAAATAATTGTTTATATGTGTTTTATTTTTGCTGCTACTGCTACAATTTCTTTGATTTAGTTAAAAACCTTATCAATCATTAATCATACTATTGAACTTTTGCATTAGTTTTTGGATATCATTTCTTATTTATAGGTTATTAAAAGCGTATTGTCATGTTTGTAAGCTGAAGATGTTGTTTTGTAAAAGCTGACAAGACATGATTTTTTAATTTTTGTTTACTTAAGCTATATCCAAGTGATGTGGTACAAATCTACCCAAAATTTAACAACTTAAAATTAGTTTAGACAAGCACAACCAAATATAAATAGTTAAAGTTTAGAGTTTTCATAAATGTTGATAAACGATACTAACAGTTATGAATGAAGATGTCGAGGTAGGAAGTGGATGGGGCAAAAAATATTAAATTTTTAAAATGTTACTTTTTATATTGTTTAAAGTTTTTTGGAAAATATTTCTCGAAAATTGCTTTTTGCATGTTATCCATCTACTTTTCCTCAGTAAGTACATTAAACAATTCTGAATCTGTGAGATAGAACTGAACAGTAATGACATCTTCTTTAACGGGATAAATCAGCTAACTTTTGTTCTCTACCACGATTTCATCATAGTGTCTCAGCAGCCAATAGTATTGTAGTTCCTTTTGAATGGTTACCTGAGCCTTTTTCACTTTTTCCACTAATTTTTGGTAACTGGTTTCTGTTAGAGATAGAGACCAGTTTTTCTTATAGCAGTATTGAATCATACTTGACAAAATTCATTGTAGAACCGCAGTTGCATTTTAAAATGCAGTGATTTCTGTTCAGACACTACACTCTGATCTTCTAAAATTACAGATACCAAATGGAAACAATATGGTCAAGGTATCGCCATGTTACCATGGAGCAGAGAGTCAAAGTCAAATGCTAAATTTTGCTGTCTCACTCTCACTCTTTGGCATTGTATAGAATGCCTAGGAAATGTAAGAAGTAGAAATAGAAGAAAAAAATTGAAAAAAACATTTCTAAATTTGACTACAAATTTAAGACATTCAATAAATTTAAATCCGGAATTAGGTAATCATGGAGTTCAATGTTTGGAAGTATTTCCTATTGCAAAGTTGAAAGTTCTCAATTATTATAAAATTTACCTCTTGGCTATACTATATAATTACTTTAAACTTAACGTTTCCAGAAGTTGTGCTCAGCTCATCAGTCCTCAAATTATATAAATATTAAATATTTACTTTATATTTATAGTATAGACCAGTGATTCTAAATTTGACTTTTCCGACAAAATTATCAAGGGTAAACTTTTCAAAATTTTTTAATTTACATAAGTTAAAAAATAAGTTAGCTTTCATCAAGTCAGAGACACAAAGATTTGAAAAAATAATAAAAGGCTTGAATTTGAAGGCTTAGAGTTAGTAAACTTAGTTAAAGTTAAAGTAGGCTAATTTTAAATAACTCGAACATTCAAAACAACTCAGTAAACAAGCACACAATTTTTTCAGTTTATGTAACAAACTCAATTAATATAGTCGAGAGGCACATTTTCAATTTTTTTTTATTGAGAACCTTCAACTAAACAACAGGAAGTAATTAAATAAAAATAAAAATAGAAAATACTTCCAGACGTCGAACTCCATGATTACCCGGAATTATATATAATACTATTTATATAATTTAATACTGGATTCCATTCACTTTCACACACATTGCTGCTGCACGTAACTGAACTGTCGTCGTAATTCTCACTAGTCACTAGTTAGTTTAGTCAAGACTATTATTGATCGTCCTTGTCCTATAGCCTATGTCCTATGCTATAAACTATAATAAACTATAATTATTTGAATAAGATTTTTTTTAAAGCATGGATAATGACCATAGTTACAGTTAAACAACTCATAGACATAAACTCAATAAGTTATAAATCAGCTGTAACTATAATAAGTATAATAGATTTAGATAGATAGTAGATAGTGATTCTAATACTAATATTATTAGTAACTAATAATACTAATAGTAATACTAATCGGAATCGATAACAGGTTCCTACGCTTTCACCATAAAAATATTGTAGTTTCATCGGTAATCAAAAGCAATTTTTTAAATTTATTTCTATTTTAATATTGTAGCGTATTGAAAACAAGATGCTTCTTTGTGGTTGTTTAAATACATAAATAAAGGCCCCGCGTTATTCAATCTTTAGGTTTAGTTTATTATTTATAAACGACTCACATTCCTTTTAGAAAGTCGAATCTTTAAAGATACGTCGGTAAACAAAATGTCACATGACCACAACACAGTGTAATATTTTTTAATTGGTTGTTTTATCTACCACAGATAAAGCCGGAAATATCATCAGGAGAATTAATACTTATTAATAGTTACAAACATTTTATCTAATTAGAGTCAAGAGACTGAAATATTTAAATTTAGGTAAGTATTATTAAATAGGTATTTTAAAAAAAAAGAAATATTAAATATGAGTAAGTTTAGTAAGCTTGAAATGTATGTGAATGTGTATAGATAGACAGTATAGACAGTATAGTCATAGTACTATACTAATACTAATAATAATAGTAATAGTACCGACTATGACTATACTGTATACTATAGAGTATAGACTATAGACTATAGCCTACACTATAGCTAACTATAGACTATAGAGGCTATAGCCATAGTGTATAATAGTAATAGTATTAGTATTAGTACATGTATAGTATAATATTTATTAATATATTAAATTTAGATTGATAAGAATAATAAAGGCTATAACTAAAGACTAAAGTAAAGGCAATAATTTATAATATTTTATAAGGTGCCCTGGCCGCTGGCCTGAGTCTAAGTCCTACCGAAGTAACTTTTTTTAAAAAGTAAGCCTAAGTTAAAGTAAGAATTAATTAAGAAGAAAGACTAAGGCCACAAAGACCAAGGTAGCCAAGGGCCTTGCCTTGCCTTAACCACGTTTTATTAACTCGCTTTCGTTCCTGTGGCATTGTTTGTTGGTTTGTCCAAGATTTTTTCAAATCTGCCAACGTAAAATTAAACCACTTCTGATGGTCCTAAAGAGCTCAAAATTTTACCACATATCTTGGATGACAATGCATTGTATCAAAATTTCAGGTCGATCGAATGTACCGTTATTAAATTATTGAACTTTTTAGTTTATCTATAGTCTATATATAAGAATCTGTACCGTCTGCTTTTGTTGACATCCGTGAGTTCCCCCCGTGACCACATCACAATGTTTTTAAAACATTGGGCGGGCACTTGTGAGGTGTTTGGTAAAATAAATTGAGGTAAAAAAATATTTTTAAAAACCACGTTTTTATTAGCGGACTAAAAAGAAGAAAATAATTTAAAACTTATAAGTTCAAGTACTTACATTTAATATGACTAAAAACGTGGGGCAGGTGTTTGGTATAATAATTAAAGATTTCTAATTTAGAAGGCAAAAGAGAGATCTATAAGCGAGAGAATGAGTGAACCGCATATGTAAACCTCATAAGCGCCCGCCCCTAGTCCTAGTTTAGCGATAGTGTAGTTTTCATTCAGTTAGTTTTGGCATTTTAATTGGTAGTGTACTTCAACGTCAGTCATATTCATCATATGTTCAGATTGAATTTAAAGTCTTTGTTTTGTTATAACATTTACTTCTTGCTCTTGCCTACTTGAGACATAGTTTTCTCTGTATTATATTTGATTATTTATATTCTCATCATTAACTTTAAAAAACACTGTTATTCTGCGTATTGACATTGACAGTTCTATTTTTTAGACTTCTGCTATTGTGCGTGCCCATGAAATAAACTTAATGTTACTTAAATTTTTTCTAATTTTATCTTATTATATGAAATTAATGTAATAAAAGTAATACATGTAGAACATATTTCGAATGTTTGATTTTTAAAAAAAACACTCCGTACTTGTCTTACTCTGACATTTTTACTGACACTGATAAGTTACTATATGAATATTCACATGACCAAAGTGGTAATTAAGACTTTGCTATGTGATAATGTAGAATTTAAGATTTGTGTTTAGACTAGTATTTTAGCAGCAATAACTATGAATTTTAATATATAAGTATCAATATCAGTGAATATTATAAAGCAAGCGTATAAGGAGCAGAGATGCATTTAAACAGGTTATGATGTTAAAACTAGTTTTAATGGAGAAAGGAAAAAAAGCACGACTTCAAATAATACAAATTGTTTTATACCAATGATGTGAAGTGCAATTAGTTTTGAGTCAGTTGGTGGTATAAAAAACTGTTGTCCATCACTTCTCTGAGATTGGTGGACTTACAATTTCTCCTAGTATTATAATTATAGTTTAAGACATTGCAGCAAGACAGAATTGAAAGTTCTATTTTATCAAATTAGTACACCTAATTCAGCACCACTTATTGTAGGAAGCATATGCAGACCACCTAATACTAACCTAGAATACATGTATATGAAAGATGGTTCACCTACAAAACGGCCCCGGTCAAAAAGCCCCCTGTCAAAAGGGCCCCAGAAAAATCGGTCCTGGACTAATTGATGTTAATGGAATAAAAATACACTCAAATATTATATTAATATTTTTATTCAGCGATTCAGTGTCAGTTTTAGTTCACAAGAAACAATAATAATAACCTTACAAGAAACAATTTAATAACAGTTACTCTATATACTATATGGTACCAAGTCACAATTGTTTGTTGAGAAAAAATAATATAATAACAGCACAAGAAATAATTGTACAATTAGACCACTTTCTTAAAATGTGAAAAAGTGGAAAAAAGGTTCAAAAGCAAAAAAATGTAAATATTTGTTAAAAAAATGTAAACAATTTGTCTGGGGTCGTTTTGACCAGGGATGATTTGACAAGGGCTGATTTGTCTGGGGCCGTTTTGACCAGGGCCATTTTGTTCAGGGCTGTTTTGACGGGTCACCATGAAAGATCTAAGTTTATTCTAAGCAGTTATTTAACACTCATGAAAGGAATTTGGATTATGGGAGACCTGGCCAAAATTGGAACAACTATTCCATAGAACAACTATTCCATAGAACAACTATTCCATAGAACAACTATTCCATAGAACAACTATTCCATAGAACAACTATTCCATAGAACAACTATTCCATAGAACAACTATTCCATAGAACATCTATTCCATAGAACAACTATTCCATAGAACATCTATTCCATAGAACAACTATTCCATAGAACATCTATTCCATAGAACAACTATTCCATAGAACAACTATTCCATAGAACATCTATTCCATAGAACAACTATTCCATAGAACATCTATTCCATAGAACAACTATTCCATAGAACAACTATTCCATAGAACATCTATTCCATAGAACAACTATTCCATAGAACAACTATTCCATAGAACAACTATTCCATAGAACAACTATTCCATAGAACAACTATTCCATAGAACAACTATTCCATAGAACATCTATTCCATAGAACAACTATTCCATAGAACATCTATTCCATAGAACAACTATTCCATAGAACAACTATTCCATAGAACATCTATTCCATAGAACATCTATTCCATAGAACAACTATTCCATAGAAAAACTATTCCATAGAACAACTATTCCATAGAACAACTATTCCATAGAACAACTATTCCATAGAACAACTATTCCATAGAACAACTATTCCGTAGAACAACTATTCCGTAGAACAACTATTCCGTAGAATAACTATTCCATAGAACAACTATTCCATAGAACAACTATTCCATAGAACAACTATTACATAGAACAACTATTCCATAGAACAACTATTCCATAGAACAACTATTCCATAGGCCTTAGAACATCATTACATGTAATTAAAATCATAAAGAAATTAATGAACTTTTTACTGACACAATAAACACCATGAACTTAGAGCAAATAGTAAAAAGAAGCCACTAGGAAAAATAGTATACTTGATTTGTTAGCAAACAGGCTGGAAGTAATATATTTTGAAATAATCCCTTGACTGTCTGACCATCATATTTTTGGGGTAATCAACACAATAAGGCTAAAATATGTAAGAAACCAAAAAGACTAATTTAACTCTGGAATAAATGTAATACAATAAAATTACACCAAACAGTGACTAACTTCCAACAAAATTTACAAAGTAATTTAACAGTAAAAGCAATGGACAACAATGTTCCAACAAAACTAACATCAAATGAAAATAAATGCTGGTTCTGTACTAAATTAAAGAAACTTTGTAAACACAAAAAAAGTTTATTTTAAAAATTTAAAAGCCTCCAATGTAAACAGGATACCCAAAAGATGCTTAAAAATTGTTTCACTTACTAGTAGGCCTATTACTTTAAAATTACTATAAAATATAATATATAGTAAACAGACATAATGTCATATTTCCACATCAACACGATTTTAGGAAAAACAGACCATCATCATGGGAAACTTAATTAACTGGTCAAATAAAATAATAGATGATCTGTCAAAAGGATTAGATAATATAATCAAATAGATAAAATGTTACTAGACTTCTCAAAAGCATTTGATAAAGTTCACCACTCTAGTTTACTATACAAAAAAATCAATTACTTTGGACTTTGGAATCTGGGGTCCAATAGCTCATTGACTCCAAGATTTCCTTAAAGTTAAAGCTTTAGATTTAGAGCAAATTTTAATAATTAATAGATCTAAATCAATTTTCTTATTCCATATGCAAGAACAAACACATACACATTCTCATTCTACCCGTTTTGAATTCTTCAGTGGAATGGGGTACATTCAGTGGCATGGGGTACCTGATCAAACCAAGTAAGAAAACCAACGCCAACACACCATCAAAAATTTAAAATAATTTAATTTAAAAATTTAAATAGGGTTTCCAGGTGGCTGTCTCAAAAATACCGGACACTAGTGTCGAACTTTGTCGATGGCACAATATTTAAATGTAAAATGTCCGGTACTGCTTCCATTTTCCCAGTCGACAGTGGACGATAATACCGGACAGTCCGGTACAAAACCGGACATCTGGCAACCCTGAATACAAATGCAAGACTAGACAAAAACCATGGATAAGCGAAGGACACAATGGAAATCTGTATGGAAGTAGCAGGAGCGTCTGTAACTGTAAAAGATATGATAAGATAACCCCACCCACCCACTTTAAAAAAATGAATACATGCCCTTCCCTTAAAAATGATATTGTAGTCAATCCTCAATTTTAATTTAAAATGTCAATGGAAGTCTTCTACTTCTAAGTGGAGGAGAACTTAAAAAGTGTGTCAGACAGAAGCAATAATATTAAACAGCTCCGCAGAAGGCTTTCAAATTTCAACCACATTTTAAGATCAGGGGGGGGAAAAATATGGAAATGAAGCTAACTTTAACAAGTACAGGTGAAAAGTGGCAAGGATATGTTTGGTTAAATTTCCATTTTAAACGTTGTCGTTGTTGAAGGCAACTTACCTGGTGTTAGTGACGTCCATGTTGGAGCTACACATGGGATGGAAAGGACAGGGGCTTACGCATTAACTTCATAAGACAAGATTAAGGTCTGGGAAGCTGTGATAGCAGCTACTCGGTCATTTAGGGCAGATTAACTGATTGTGATATCGATGGATAGAAGCATTTTAAATGAACATTTAATTTACTAAGGCAGAGACCCGACTCAGAGGCGTTTCCTTTAAAATCAAATTCTCGTGAGCTTGCACGTTTAATTTCTAGCACTAGCACCCCCTACTCAATATAACTTAACATTTTAAAGGAAAGCAATAAATCAAGGTATTAATTTCAATAAGCTGTTTCATACACATGTATTTTAAGCCCCAAACCTCATTTCCTTTTATTCTCTTCCAATCTTACATTTTGTGATTAACATAATACAGTATCTGAGACTCGCAATGATGGGTTGGTTTACATTTTTCTTAATTTTAATAACCTTACATTTACATTATGTCAGTCATATGCTGCCTTTGAGATTACGTGACAATGGTGGTGTTTGATTCCACTCTAATTAAGTCTATATAAGTTCTTTTGTGTCTACTGACATAGCTGTTTTCTATATGGCCACGGAGACAGTAAATGCAATGGCTGTAAGACCATGGGTGTCCAAAAGTCTGGCCCCCGAGCCAAATACGGCCCGCATTGAAATTTTAACGGCCCGCGGTATTATCTTAAATGTTTTAGTTGACTCGTGTATTTTATGTAATGACATTATATATATAATTGAAATAAAAAGCCAAACTATTTGCTATTTTGAGTGCAAAAATCGATGACATTTTATTTGTTTACCAACCTGGATATTGATAACAAAAAGCCAATCAAGTTATGTACTGTTTGAAATTCATTGACGTCCGATGGTAAAATTCCTGTCATAATTGTTTTTCCTTTTCGGAAAAGAAATTGAATGTGCCCCCTGTTACGGATTTTTAGTATTCATTGAAAGTCCACTAAATACAATGGGATCGTCAAAATATGACGTCGCGCGATTTTGGTCGATTTTTCACCCCCTCCCCCTCGTCACATGTCGTCACAAAAAGTTAGACCTCCTCCAATATGACGTCACAAAGCTTTGCGCGGCCCCCCTCCCCTAAAAGTCGTATTTTCTTTTTGAAAAATGCGCATATTTCAAATCACTATTTTTTCATTTAATTATATGCACTCTAATATCAACCAATGTTCCCTTTAATCTGCGCGGCCGTGCAGAAATTTGACCTACGCCGCGCAGCAGTTTAGAATTACCGCGCTGAAAATTTTGTAAAATATTGCACAAAACAATTGATGCCGTGCAACTTTGCGCACGTGTAATTTTTTTATTTTGCACACGGACCAACGAACCTTCGGAACATTAATCATAACACGTGTGAAGCGATGTAAAACTTCTGTAAATAAATTATAAGCAATGAAATATTGAAGTGGAACTTTTATTTAAAGTTGCTCATTCACTAGAGGATAGAAGAACCAAGAGCAAAGTAGTAATCATATATAAAGCAATTAATTCTAATTTAGAAATACAACACAAAGATACCTTAATACAACCCTCAGATAGACATAAGGATAAAAACAGCTTTCTTATTCCATATGCAAGAACAAACACATACAAATTTTCGTTCTTCCCGTCCGGAATTCGGGCGTGGAATGGGTTGTTTGAAGAAACCAGGAAAACCAACACTTAATCAACATTTAAATCTCTAATGAAAATGCAGGACTAAACACAAACCATAGATAAGCGTAGGACGCAATAATCTTCTGTATAGAGGGAGCGTCTGTAAACAGATAAGATAAGATAAGTCACACATGTGTGACCCCCTCTTTTTTTTTAGGTGCGTGACGTCATATATGGACGGCCCCAATGCTTTACACTTACAACATCCATCACCAATAACACACGTTGAACCATAACTCCAGCTACTTTCTTCTCTCTTTTTTTTCGGTGCAGCTGCTTACTGAACTACCTAACCGTCACTACGTCACAGCCCATAATCCCACGTCATAAATAAAAAACGCGGACAATATAATTATGCACAGTGCACCTAACCACATCACTATGCGCAAACCCCCATTTAACACCTAATAATAGACTCGACAGCAGCGGTTTACTTAAAATGTAAAGACATATTTTACATTACAATTTTTGACACTATTTCATCTCTAGCTATTTTTCAACTCGTTTTATTTATGTGAGGTATTATTATAGTATAATATTAAAAATTTTATTCTATAACTTGGCTATAATTTATCCAATGTTTGTACTTTCTTTAAGATATTAAAAAAATCTCGAAAATCTCAAAAGCTTCGTCCACATTTTCTCTACAAATTATCACCATTAAAAATTTAAAACAATCATGATATTAAAAAGCCCATAACTCAGTGTCAACGTAACGTCATTATAGTTTATTATCTTAATCTGACGACACCTCCCCTCTCCCGCCCCATTTCCATTATTTTACTTCAAGGAATGTGGCCGTCGTTGCAAAAAGTTTGGACACCCCTGCTCATATAGATATAGACTCATTCAGCAGACCATGACTACGAGAAAGGGCCCTTTAAATTCATCATGTGTGCTGCTGTCATGAGACATTTATCATAAGCACATCACACTGTTAACACATTACACCGTATATTTTTATGGGTTTTTAAAACAATTCTCAAACTCTTTCATGCTAAACGCATTTTTTCATGCACAGTTTTTGTTTGAGATGGGCTTCATTGAATTTGTATTTTACAAGAACGCGTTTGTATATTATAAGGTTGTTGTACTATGGTATTTCAAAAGTCATAAATTCTTCTCAAGGCTGTAGAGTTGGTAATGAAGTAGGCTCTGTATATTGTTTGGGAACCGTTGCTGTTAAGGATTAGACCAAGGTACTTGGGTCACGTTCGTTTGAAAAAAAAACCTTGGTCCATATCCATCAAATAATTGAATGAGTTTCTTCCAGGTAATTGTATACCAGTCGTCTGCACAGCCGTGGAACTATGACCTCCATCGATTTTAGGGTGTATGTCGGTCTCAGGGTAATTCTATAACTCAGTATCATTCGACATCATGACATGATATAGTGTACACTTCATTTGCCCCCCCTCCCCTTTTCAAGTGAGGGCCCGGGGGGGGGGACTTTCGAATTTGGACCCCCCCAGCTACGTCACTGGATACTATATTGTTAACTTTGTGATAGTGCAGCCAAAAAAACTAGAGATGTGCTTTTATTTAATTATAATTACAAAGGATGAAGGATTTTTGATCAAATATAACAATAAATACCAAGTGAAATCCCCCCCCCTTTTCCCCCCCCCATTGCTTGATGTTTTAGGTCACTTAATTATAATTAATTGCCCGTCCCCGACTTTACAAAATATGAAATGAGTTATAATTTAAAGCCTTGTCTTCAATAAATCGATTATTATTGATCTATTACCCCCCAAAAAAAACAAAAACAACAAACAACTACTTGTATTACAGTAAGGGGCCGTCCTTAAAGTACGTCACGCTCCAGAAGGGGGAGGGGTGTAAGAAAGTGTGACAGTTTGTGACAGGGGGAGGGGGGTCCAGCCATGTGTGACGTCACGGTGCTTTATATCAAATTTTAATTATTTTGTTAATTAAAAACAACATTTTTGTTCGAAAGTGTGACGTACTTTAGGGGGGGGGCAAGATTTGTGACAAGGGAGAGGGGGGTAAAAATCGTCATAAATAGCGTGACGTACTTTATGGACGGCCCCTAAACAGAGCGGAGACCCAACATTGCCAGGCATAATCTTGACCTTGAGAGGAACCTGTCAATTATATCCCGCTCGCACCCCTTCCTTGCCTTGAATATGACAATATGCTGTGACGTTGGAGCTGTCACGATGCTGTGTTAAAGGTTAAAGATTAAATTTCATTGGACAAGGGACTCTCCTAGTTCTCAAAGCTGTCTACTCCTGTCACTGTCATAATTAATGCTTACATAGTGGGACTGCAAAAAAGCTCTTCAATTCTTCCAGTTTTAGATTTTCAATTTTAATTTCTTATATTTTCGTTTCGTACTACTAATAAGCTCTTTTTTCAATGAATGGGAGTTTTATATATTTTTGGTAGGCACTTCGTTACTAAAGTTGTCATACTGTTGCACGGAGTATCCTCTTTTATTTTACCATTTCCGGTAAAACCTAACCTCGATAATAACCAAATACATTACAAAGTTATTAAACTTTTTTTATTTATATGTTTGAGGTGCGATCCAACCAAATATGAATTTTAGTTAAAATGAATTAAAATCTAAAGCCTGAAAGTAACGTTTGCAAGGTTGCTCACTAATATAATAATACTATTACACATTTAACTACTAATTAACGCGACTGTTTGATACAGCTAAAAACTATCAAATTAAAATTTGGAAATTATTTGATGCTAGATACGCCCCGCGGCGTATATGATATATATACGCCGCAGACTTGCTAATGGATATAGTGCAAAGAAAGGAGGGAAAGAACGGATACAAACTACTGCACGAAGAAATACAAAATCGATTGCAGCGCCACCTAACTTAAATCCATACAGACAACGGGAATCAATATACATAATTAACATAAGTTACTTATCCGTGTTTGATAAATACGAAATATTAAACTTGCTAAAATGTACACAAAGTATTTCATAATAGTTATAAATCCTCAAATCCTATTTTTACATCGCTCCCTTTTCAAAAATTAAAATATGAGCATAAAACAATGACGTCATATAATATTTTTATACAAAATCGATCGCAGCGCCACCTAACAGCATTATTCCATACATACATACGTACAGACAACGGAAATTATGTATATTGAAAGATAATTGATTGATCCACCAAACGCCATTAAAGGCGGCTAGGAATTGCGTGGAACCCTCATAGCTGTGGGCTGTGAACGCTGCCTCACTAGCCAACAGATCGGCAGGTCTGTCGACACAATAATCTTCTGTATAGAAGGAGATAAGACAAGACAATACAAGACACACAAAAAGTGTACGCAAATTTATTTTTGGGCATCTTCTTTTGATATGTAATTTGTATCTCTCTTTCAATTTTTTTCTTTAAAAGGTCTTTTTAAACTGACACTGACACATCACGTCAATCTAGTTTTCCGCCCTGTTCATTAACTCTCGTCATTAAGCGCGAGCTCTGTACGATGTTTATGAAAAGAAGTTCTGAACTATACGGCGTCTGCCAAAGGCGATCTTAGCAGTACGCTAGAACTACCATTACACACTCGTAGTGTTCCAACAACTAAGACCTTCAAGACTGCTCTAAAAACACATCTCTTCAAACATTACTTTCAAATCAAAACTAACAATCAGACATTTTTCGTACTGATAAAATGTAGCTTATGTGACCATCATGTCATTATACTATTTATAAGTTTTTTGTAATTATGATATGAGTATGAGTGTTTTAATTGAATGCATTAATAATGATATGTGTGTTACTATTTTTAAGTGAAAGGTTATGAGCCCATCTGCTGGATGGGGTACTGCGCTTACAGTCTCTGCTGGATGGGGTACTGCGCTATACAAGTTCTCAAATTATAATTATGATTATATTATAAATTATATCGTAAATAATATCCCATGCCGTGGCCTGTGGTAGTTGCCCTACTCGCCAACTCCGAGGGCCGCCTTTGCGTCATTTCTGCTTCGGTAATTGAGCGGGAGTTGTAAACGGGGGTGGGGGTGTATGATAACGGTTGGTATGAGATTTACAAAATTCGATGATGGCGAAAAAAATACCCATTTTGTCCATTAATAATTAATATGCAGTTGAAAATGGTAAACCTTGAAAGTGGCAACGGATGCTGTCGTTAAATTGTGTCCATAATGTGAAGGATGAATTTATCTTTGAATGTAAGTTTGTGCTGTTGTTTATAGTTGGTCTAGTCACGCTCCACTAGTTTAAATTTCGAATTACCCGGATTAATACTGTCATCGACGCTGATATCTACCTCACGCAAAAAGATTGTTTCTTTGACCTTAACCCTAATCTCATGCAGTGTTCCATTTATGAAGTAATAGCTGTGACTGTCTCGTGATGCTGCTCCGTTTTGTAATAATTTAATAAGTGTATTTATGTTTTTAAAAAAATAAAAATTTTTAAATAAGCCAGCAAATTGCTTTCGTTTCCATCTATTCATGGTGTTATTTTAAAAACTGACGTCTCACAATTTGATTAGAAGAAACATGTTCTAGTTAACTGAGATTGAGTTTACCATATATATATATATATATACATATCTTCATTTGATTCGGCGTATGGTCGCGGTGTACCGATGGTCACGGGTTCGAATCCGTGTGAAGGCAAGGGTTTGTTCCCGGGGCCTAGGGCGTCCCTGAGTCACCCAGCTCCGAATGGGTACCTAACACTATGTTAGGCGGCTGGGTAATGCGTAGAACCCACAAAGCCGTGGCCTGTGAACGCTGCATCACTTTGTCAACAGATCATCTGTCATGGTCTGTGGGCGCAATTATCTTCTGCATAGAAGGAGCGTCTGTATGGATAAGAGTAAGAGAAATATGGTCAAGGGAGCGCCCCTAGTGAGGAGCATATAAAACTCTTTTTGAAAAAAAGTAAAGAAAGACAATAAAACATACCCCATCAAAATGGGTTGTTAAATCCTATGCTTTATTGGTTGGAACCTTTTATGGGGCACGTCTCGGGGTTTACCCCATTTCAGAAAGAACAAATGGAATTTCATCTAAAGACGATTGAAGTTATAAAAGTCTCATGTTCTGTGAGAACACTTATGCACACACAGAAAGAGAAAGTACAACAGCTCTGCTCATTTCAGATTGATTCTGTATGATAAACATCTGTTATTGTTGTGTAACACGATTTTTACCCCTCCCATGTCGTAAACTGTAACTTTGCATTTAACTCTATTCGGAGCGTGACGTACTCCATTGACGCTCCAAACATCGCTGAAGGAAATCGGGCAAAAAATGTTTCATAGTTTTTGCAGTTTTGAATTTTTAAAAAATGTTTTTAAAGACTCATCAAGGGCACCCGGTAAAAAATAAAAGAAGTTAAAATTTCATACATGTTTAGAAGTACAGATGAGCACTCAATCAACATGAAATATCGAAATAGAATTTAAATCTAACTTAAATGGTTTATTCATATAGAGTTTTGAAAATAATTTCTTTAGTTGCTGCATTGTAAGATTTTATTGGTAACTAGGTTGTGCTGCGGCGACCACTTTTTTTAGGGCGCCCACCTTTTTCAAAAGCACAAACTAACTTGTCCTTGTTTGATAAATCCGAAATATTAAACTTTCTGAAATGTACACAAAGTATTTTATAATTAACCATCATCAAATCCTCTTTTTACATTGTTCCCTTTTCCAAAATTAAAATATGAGCTAAAACAATGACGTCATATAATATTTTTTTTACAGCGCATCTTTAATTTATAATCATTTTGTGCACCGATGCACACCTTGTATTTTAAAATATAAGATCAAACAATGACGTCATATAAAACATTTTTACAGTGCTAATCACCACATGATTTTTTAACTGCTATAGACTGTTGTACATCGTTCCTTGGGCGCCCTAAAAAAAGTGGTCGCCGCAGCACAACCTAGTTACCAATAAAATCTTACAATGCAGCAAATAAAGAAATTATTTTCAAAACTCTATATGAATAAACCATTTAAGTTAGATTTAAATTCTATTTCGATATTTCAGGTTGATTGAGTGCTCATCTGTACTTCTAAACATGTATGAAATTTTAACTTCTTTTATTTTTTACCGGGAGCCCTTGATGAGTCTTTAAAAACATTTTTTTAAAATTCAAAACTGCACAAACTAACTTGTCCTTGTTTGATAAATCCGAAATATTAAACTTTCTGAAATGCACACAAAGTATTTTATAATTAACCATCATCAAATCCTCTTTTTACATTGTTCCCTTTTCCAAAATTAAAATATGAGCTAAAACAATGACGTCATATAATATTTTTTTACAGCGCATCTTTAATTTATAATCATTTTGTGCACCGATGCACACCTTGTATTTTAAAATATAAGATCAAACAATGACGTCATATAAAACATTTTTACAGTGCTAATCACCGCATGATTTTTTAACTGCTATAGACTGTTGTACATCGTTCCTCAGCGTTCCACATCCAATGAGTGAGTAACTTGGACTATTATATTATTTATTACGAGCAACCAAGCCCGTCCAAGGACGTTCCGCCACCGTTCGGTGGCATGTTGTAACTCCCCTTCAACAGCCGTCTCGACCGGCATACATGTGCATCACGTCAAAAATACTATTCATTATAGTTAAAATAAATGAGTCGTAAAAACAGAGGTTTTTACTATGAATTACAACGCGCATAACTCAAAATAAAGTCTTGGAAGAAATACTGCACCAAAAATAACTCATTTTGAACGTCCGGGTAAACTTGATATGATTGGCTGTAGGAGTCATGTGTGTTTGAGAGACCAATCGCTATAGATGACGGGACAGAACTTAGCCTTTTATTATATAGGATAGTACGTATTAAAAATGTTAATTGTTGTTAGCTTCTAATTTTTGCTTTAAAGTTGTAATTTTTGACAACAAAAATTTCAATTATTTACCTTTCAAACAAGTAATCCTTTCAAAATGTTGGTTAAAAAAAACTTTAAAAGAAAATTTAATTAGATATAATCTTCCCTACCGACGTTTTGACTCAAATATTGAGACGATACGATAATTTAATGGTGAAAAATGCGTGCATTTTTGAACGTACAGAAAGTACATGAACAAACTTCGCTCTATCCAGCCAGTGAGCAACAAGATGGACAAAAAAAAGTAGAGAGAAATTTATAAAAAAAATAGTATCATCATATATATATTTACCCTCAATTATCGCTGATTGTGGCCTAACGCTAAATCATAATCCTTTTGGTTTCAAGATTAACATTAACCAAACAACGCACGAACCTATGACGTCAGCATTTGTGTTGTAAACAGTGCTGACTGACTCAATGAGTATTTTTTTTCCCCCAGTAATTTGGTGCGCTGCTTTCTAAAATTACTTTAAAAATCGTGTGGTGATTAGCACTGTAAAAAATATTATATACATACTTTGTGTACATTTCAGGAATATTTCGTATTTATCATACAAGGATAAGTTACTTGGACTTTTGACAAAAAAAAACCTATTATAAAATACGTTGTGTACATTTAAGAAAGTTTAATATTACGAATTTATCATACAAGGACAAGTTAGTTGGTCTTTTTAAAAAGGTGGGCACCGAAGCGCCCTTAAAAAAGGGGTCGCCGCAGACGCCACGGCGCCGCAGCACAAACTAGTCATCATATATTTATTTACCCTCAATTATCCTGCCGTAACGTTGAGGGACATCACTCTGCATTTTTTTTTATTTTGGTGAATATATAGACTCAAAAGTCATAATCATTTTGGTTTCCAGATTAACATTAAACACACTCCACACTATTTTTAATTGAACAATTTCACGCGGACGTTCGAAAAGAGTTATTTTTTGGTGTAGTAATTTGGTGCGCTGCTTTCAAAAAGTTCTCTCCCGTAAAAAGATATTATATGACGTCATTGTTGTAGCTCATATTTTTATTTTGGAAAAGGGAACGATGTAAAAAGAGGATTTGAGGATTGTTAATTATAAAATACTTTGTGTACATTTCATGAATATTTCGTATTTATCATACAAAGATAAGTTACTTGGGCTTTTGAAAAAGGTGAACGCCGTAGGCGCCCTAAAAAAAGTGGGCGCCCCAGCACAACCTAGTTGAAAATATTTAGTTATTTATTTTTGAAGGGTGGTATGTAGGAGGGGGTGGCAACTTTTACTAATTTTACCTTCACTCACTCAACTAAAAACAAACTTCAAACTTCGTTAAAGTTTTAAAAAATTAAAGCACTGTATCCTTTCTATTTCTAGTGTTCTCAAATGAGTTGGTCAATACTGCACATTTAAATGGTATGTGTGCTGCTAAGGCAACAGCTGACTGTGAATTGACTGATGTACTCTTAGCCATGAAGTCTTAACGACTGACACAAGAGTTCGTGATCCCTCTCGAATTGAGGTAGTGACAAATCAAGTACGTATCGGACCATTCGTTTCGCTGGTCATTTACTTGGCTTTATTATTTCTTAACGATGAACTTTCTTGTACATTGTTGACATGTCCCTTTGTTTCAATTTGGTACATCGGTGCTGCCGTACGGAGCTGAACAATTGAGCCCGTTTCGTTAATGTTCACAATTACATAATCGGGCGATTGATCAACACAGATCATTGGCTTTAGAAGCTTAATTGGTAAAATAAAATTCGGTCCTACATTAATTAGACAGTTCAACATCTGCAATAACAATTATTTGTGTTTATTTAAGCATTTACACTGTTGGATCTTATAAATTTTTGACAGTCCTTGTTAAGGGGCCGTCCATAAAGTACGTCACGCTATTTTTTACCATTTTAACTCCCCCCCTCCCCCTGTCACAAAGTGTCACACTTTCTTACACCCCCTCCCCCCTCTGGAGCGTGACGTACTTTATGGACGGCCCCTAAGAAGACAACCGGAGCGCCCCCAACCATCCCATGAAGCAACTTTCAGTCACCCGAATCGAGCCCTCCCCATCATCATCCTACTGCTTGCGACTTTCCTTCTCTGCCCCACCCACAGTTACGGGTCCGCAACTCTGGTATTACGGGTTTGACTGGAGCCATTCTTGCTAAGGCTATGGGTGGCTCTGAGTTCAAGTTATACACTAAGCTAACGACACTAAGTCCTATACATCAAATGTATCACCTCAAAGTAAGATGTAGATCTCTATAAGATGAAAAGGGAGTCAGGTCATTTGTAAAAGATCTTACATCACGTGATCACAGTAGACAAAATGAACGTTGACATAAAATTGAGGGAACGATTAAATAACATATAGTGATGTGTCCCAATAATAGATGTTACTGTCAAAGCCCAGTGGTTCACATCACATTCACAAGCCGAATAGCTTCCCATGGGCTAAGTCGTTGCTGGAAGTAATAATTTGAAGGGGGAAAAAATGAATAAAAATTGTTTACCGAAAGTAACGACATATAGAAATGAGCCCTGGAATCAAATGTTTGTGAATCACTGTTTCCGAAGTTTGTATAGTGGTAAAGTCACCCATCGGAATCAGCTGTCAATGTTTGTATAGTGGTAAAGTCACCCATCGGAATCAGCTGTCAATGTTTGTATAGTGGTAAAGTCACCCATCGGAATCAGCTGTCAATGTTTGTATAGTGGTAAAGTCACCCATCGGAATCAGCTGTCAATGTTTGTATAGTGGTAAAGTCACCCATCGGAATCAGCTGTCAATTCGGATTTACTATTGTCAATGCCCGTTTATAGTTTTTTGCCAAGCACAGTTTAAAATCTCGCCGTCACAGTTTAGGACTGTCAATCAATTAAGTCAGCAAAGTAGGGGGCGAGGTTGTTTAGATGGTTGTTTACAAGGCCGTAAAGGAGATCACAAGAAATTCAAGTCAACAATTTTATTTTAAAATAAATAATATTTTGGCATATCCATGAGATATATCATTATCCCTCACCCCCCTAATTTGATTAATTAAAAAAAAATCTATCTAAGTAAATATTAATTTTAAGAAATAATGTATTTTTTAAATAGTTGGCTTCTTTAAGTAGCTGACTAAGGTCAGAGAGGTTATGAATAAACAGAAATATGATGATATTCTGATATTTTAAATGATGATAGATTTAAATATTACAATGGCGATTATAAGATAATCGTTTTGCGCTATTGAATATACTGAAAATTTACCTGTTCAACGTGAAGTAGTAAAGAAATCTTACACATGTGTATCTATAAAATTACTAAACTATGGTAAATCTTTAGTGAATTTGGCAATAGTAATTGACTTAAGTTGTTTTGTAGTTGTTCATCATTGAGAGAATATAGAGTTTCTACCGTCTACTTTAGAGTATGAGCTTCTACTGTCTACATAGTGTTACAAGTTTCTACTGCCTATTTGAGAGTATAGTTTCTACTATCTACTTGGAGCAACAGTTGTTCTCAAAATGGGGACTTCGCCCCCAGCGAATGTGATGCTGTGGAGTTAAGTTAAGTAAAAAAAACAGGTTGATCATTTCAGTTAACAAGTCAAGACAAAAATGATATAAAATTTGTAGGAGAAAAGGAAAAAAAGTTTTTTTTTAAGTTATCGAATCATTAAACGTATTTCTAAAACATATATTAAACATTTCTATTGGCTTTAAAGAAGATAGAATATTTAATTTTTTGAGGCTAAATTCATTTACTGAACTTAAGTAGTGAATGCACTTTAAAGATGGTCAGTCCTAATATCTAAACATCATTCATTGCATGATGAAGCATTACAACTTCGAATGCTGGCGGTATTCGGTAATACTTTATTCATTAATGCCACGTTTCTAACCCAGTATATATATAGTTTGAATTTAAATGTATAGAGCGCGCTTCCTTTCCAAAAAAATGTCACTTGAAGTGTTTGCTCTCAAATGTATAGTATAATGCAATGTACTATATCATGTTATGCAATAATCTTTGTCAGCTTTCATTTCAAGCGAGTTGCGACTGTGTTTTAGTTATAGTATACTAATGGTTTCAAGGGGCGATCCCCAAGCAATTTTGAGAACCACTGTCTGAGAGTTATGATTGAGGTTATATAAGTAGGAAGGTTATGTGACATAGAATAAAAGATGTAGATGGAAAAAGTGAGTCTGACCTTAACCGTGTCCTTGTCAGATGCCGCCAGGAGGTGTGGTGTCTCGAAAATGAATGTGACTTCCTGTAACTGCAAGGTCATTAAGACCAATAACGCAAGAAGCATCATGTCTAGAATAAAACTCAACTCATTGTTTTGATGAGCACCGCGCTGCGGTCTTAGTTAATCTTGGGTAAAATTTAAATCAACATTTATCTTAATACCTGCCGGCCATATAATTTTCTTTTTAAATTTTAAACTAAAATAAATACTCAAACGTAGTTAATTAAGATTTTAGGACGCCCCTGTGGTTGTGGAATAGGACCCCCCTGCGGTTGTGGAATAGGACCCATGATCATTGTCTGAAACCATTTTATGTTCACGGACTGTCTATTGTGAAATTTTGAAACAATCATACTAGTTAACAAATGATTAGTAACTCGTTCCTAATTTTCTTAAACAATATCCAGTCACGTCTACGTGTAGATGTAGAAACAGAACGTCGCTTACAAAGGCAAAACAAGTAAAATATTAAAACTTAATATTAATATCCGAATGCGGTGTAATTGATGACATTACTTCTGTTAACAATAACAATCGACCTGTAAAAATGCGAAACCCTAACAGGCGTTTATATTTAAGCTCAGCTTAATAATTAATATGGATGTTGTTATCGGCTATCCATTTCATACTAGTAAAACGCAATAGATCTTCCCTTGGTAAGGTCAACTCTATTTCCGTTTTCCCGGGATGAGCGAAAACAGGGTCAACAGAAAAACCTTTGTAGTAGCCAATGACATGAGATCGACATTAAATGGGTGAGAAATGTACTGACTCAGACGCCTTTGACCTACACATTGCATCATTGATGTCCCCTTGCTGGTCGTCTATTGATTACCTCACGTGAGCGGTCAGCCACATCGCCGCTTTTTGTGTTTTGTTTTGTTTTGTTTTGAATCATTTTATTGGATTTTTTAAAAGGTTCTATCAATATCACTCATACTTAAATGACTTCAATCTAGCATGTTTAAATAAATGGCTTTTTAAAAATTGGCCGTGGCCAGTGGCCATAGTGTTTACTTTTACTTTCAAGGGAGAAGGGAGAAAAGCAAAAACCTTTCCTCATACCTAAAATGGCGTTAGAAAAAAACGTTAATAATGCGTGGTGGTTCATCTTTGTATACGAGTGTACCGGAGTTTGGCCATTTTTACAACTCCGGCTCCGGCAGGATTGCACTTCATAAAACCGGCTGGCCGTTAGAGCCCTTATATATATATATATATATATATATATATATATATATATATATATATATATATATATATATATATATATATATATATATAGGCTGTTCCACGCCAAGTTGACAAAGGAGTAGATACAGTATCACGAGACAACACATCATACACTGGTAACTCTTCTTTGATCACCTTTGAGTTACATCCTTGTATCGGCAAAACATCAACATACTTTTCACCACACACCGAAAGGTTTTTTATTCATGTTTATAGCACGCAGGTAAATAAGATCTCACACTGAAACATAACAGCAGTAAGAGTCAGAAACTAAAGTGTCTTAACATTGGAGGTTTTTTTTTCTTCACTTTCGTGGATGACGTGGGCCTGCTAGGTCTTACGTCACCCCACGCCCCTAATATAATTGTTTTCAAAATGTTCTCTTTACATTAAGTCGCAAAAAAAAACATTTCTAAAAAAATTTTTAAGAAGGCTTCGTACTCACTTCTCGCCGTCAGCACGGGGAATCCCCGCCATGAGAATCATCAAGCAAGTCATTAATATCAACATTGTCATGGTGCCTTTGTGTGTCGTCAGTTCCACTCCCGTTAGAAACAATCTCATCAACGTTCATAGGATCTCCAGTGAAAACTTCCCCTGTGTCTCTGATAGCCCTTATCAGCATGTACATGTGTGGACTGCGTAGGTCAAGGAATGTTTATCTATAGAAAGCAGATTCTGTGCTGATGTTTGCTCATGGGTTATTGGTAGACTTGAATAACAGAAAACGTTGAAAAGATCATGGCCAGGGGCGTAGATTTGGGGAGACATGTAAAAAAGTGACCAGAATTCTTTTTTTTATAAAAAAATTAAATGTTATTTTATTGATGTTGTGGTGGTCACTTTGCAACTCTATATAATATGAAATGTTCGGTTTGCTCTATTTTAAACCCAAATTGTTTAAAATACGCCTTTGTCAAAGGGCAGCTCACCTATGCTTGCCCTGGGGAATACCATGCGCACCGCCTCTGTTTTTTTTTGGTTAGAAGAAGTTGGGCGTTGGTTAGCTGAGACGACAGCTCTATAGTGAGGACGGAAGGCACACACTGCTTGCTTGAAGGTGTCTTGTTGACTCTGTCAATTTGTGCAGTGGACTACTTGTACGTCATATATGTTCGGTGACGGTGTTTAAGACACGGACAGGCAGTCGCGTCGGATGCCACGTGATGGACGTGCTTGTTTAAATTGAAGTTGAACTTATAACTTATAGCCAAATACGAAATAACAATATATTTGTTGACAAGCTGGATGGTTCGAAATGAAAGTGGAATTTAGGGTTAGAAGGAACGTAAATGAATTCTGGGGTAGGCCAGCAAGAATGAGAGCGGTTACCAAGGGAACAGAAGTCTTGGGTATTTGTGTAGGAGCTGAGTTGCCATCTGTCAGGAAATTAACAACTGTCAAAATTTGACCTTCGGCATTTCAAGTGTCCCAAATAATTTAAAAAAAAACAATAAAAAAACATTGTTCTCAGTATCAAATTAAGCTTTGAAGTATAATGAAGACGAAAATCACTGAGTGGTTTTACAGGTTTTCTACTTTCTCTTCGTTAATAAACAAACTTCCTTGCAATCATACATGTATTATTACTGAGTTCCCTATTTCCTCTTACAAATGAACTGTCTCCTTCCTGATCTTTGTTTATTTTGATTCGTTTCTATGACATAACCTGGAACCACTAGGAATATCCCCCCCACCCCCCAAAAAACCATACACACACACAAATGTTTGTTTTTTCCCAATCGATTCCTTACAGACCGCTGTGAAAGAAGAGCACCAACTATTTCCTCCGCTATACATACACCGCCTGGTCGCATTTCCTGGGCTTAGTTATGTTATCGTATACGCTCTGGTGTGACGTTCAGCTGTAAACACCTCGACAGTATCGTGACATTGAATTTATTCACTGACTTCAGAGTGGTGAGAGTGTTACCACTTTTGGATTATTGTGATCAATTGTGACATCTTCAATGATGTCTTGAAGGCCTACACATGAGTTTACGTTTGTTACTTGGATTAATTATTAATTAGGTGATCGTAAGTGTCGGAATGGAACATTGAAAAGTCGAACATTTTATTTCATTGTGTGGAAGGTAAACGATAGGTTTTTTTTTAACAAGTCATTTATTACTGGAAATATTTTAAGCAATGATTTCAATATTCAATTTTTTTCTTCATTCTTTTGTAGATAGCAATATAAAGTTAAAGATCCGTGTGTATTAAATTTTGTCTAATAAATTAATCGATTAATTATCGAGCTCTGGGTTGATTTTTTATGGTCATTTTTTAAGGATAACAAACGTCTGGATTTAGTTTGATTGGTGTCTAGTAACTAGCACTCAATGAATTTTAAATGAACACTTGCACTAAATAAAATATTTTAATCTCACGATCACTCATTGAACTATTCTAATTACCCTAGCGCGGTACGATTTAAATGTGAATATAATTTTACATTATAGTTATAGTATCATAGCTGTGTAACTGATTGGGGATGCTGTACTCCCCCCTGCCCTCGCTGTCCGCTACGGTTGTCTTTTCCCTCCTCAAATACATGCTTTGATCGTGGTACATGTGAATAATGTGCTCCGCATAGTGTAACATGCGTATGATGAGTTATAGATTGATAAAGTGGTACAGGTTCGTAGTGGTAATTTACCCGGTGTTTATTTATGGATTTCCCGTTGTAACCCCACCCAGTACGATCCCGTGTCATATTGGCATCCCGACTTGGCTGAGTCACTTGCCGCGATATTATCCCAAATAGACTCATTGAGAGCCGTCCATAGATATGCATGTCAGCCTGTGGGTCAGATTGATGCGTGGCTAGCAGCCGTTTTTTGTCAACCGTTACTGTCTACCCACACAGAATTATATGTGTTGGTGTAAATTGTTGCGTTTCTTGGATCAAGGAGACTGTTATACGCCCCTGAGTTACTTGAGCGTGTCGTGTAGCAAGCATGCTTCACTGACGTCATTTGTTGGTGAAACCAAGCGTGAAGGAATCGAGCCAAATACCATTGATGGCAAATGTGATATCTTGCAAAATATATATGTGACCATAGACTCGTACGTCGTCCATGATGAAGCCCAACTACGTCGTGTTTGGTGTCATGTAGGCCTAACTTAGGCTTAGAAGAAAAAATATGCATTTTAGAAAATGATGAGAATGATTTTGATCAATACATCGATCCACTTTCTATTGAGTATTTGATTTAAATTCTTGGCTTTGTCTCTTTATTTCACGGACAGCGGTGGAGTTAGGGTGAACCAAAAAAGCAATGTATATTAAAGGGACAATTCGAGGCAATATAGCCGCATTAACTTTTTTTATTTTACTTTGTACTTATAATCATGCGTTCTGTGACAGTACAAAGTAATATAACATAGTCCAATTACATTGATTTGTTTAGAGTTTAAGAAATGAGATATTCACCCGTCCGGTTTTGACTGCCTCATCAGCAGGAGATATCATTCCAAGGCTCATTGATTTATAAATAAATAACATATCGTGAACTTTTAAAAAAGAAATCATTTGTAAATCGTAAGATTTACATACAAATAATATTCAAATAATTTACAGTTGGAGATGGATTCATTTAGAACAGGAACTAAGTATTCCGACTTGGATAGAAGAAGAAGTCGATCACACATGTTACGTTTTTTCCCCCTGTTTTAGACGTAATTACATCGATATCTTTATTTACTTTCTATTATTTTCTTTCATTTTAATTTTGTGTGTGTGTGTGTGTGTGTCCCATAACCTTGTGGTCGTAGGGGGTTCTAATGTTTCCATTAGAGCTTTCTCGGGGCTTGGTAGATCTGGCAGCGCCCATCTCCTCTCCAGATCAGCGGAGGACTTTTATTAGCAATAGTCATTCATCAACATTTTTATTGTGGCCTTAACGTGGGATAGATCCCACGCTCTCAGCTTGTGAGGCGAGCGCACTACTGACTTATAATTTAAATATTATCTATATATATATAATCAAAGTATGTATGTATGCATGTCCATTATAGCTGACTAAACCATTCATCCGATTGCTATGAAACTTTTGGAGACTTTTGAGAACGCTCCTGGGATGGTCACTGGCAACTTTTTTGCAATTGTTAACACTCATGGGGCGCCGGGGGCCCATAATATGATTTTTTTTCTTATATGAGCTTTATAAAAATTAGTTTAAGCGTTAGCTATTGGGTAAATTGATGGATCTTAACCATACTTTTTATATAACAACTTGGTAGCCAATATTGTCATACTGTAGGGCACTAATTTCCTAATGTCCATTTCTTCGGGGCTGGGGGCCCAAAATGTCTTTTTTCATAAACGTTTAAGATTTTATTCCCCATTCAATTATTAAAGATCTTGAGAAATATAGAAAAATATATTCACTATGAAATTGATTGAAATAGACAGGTGTTTTGAACTTGACATCTCGCACTAAATGGGCCCTGGGGCCCTTAATGTCGCTTTTTGCTTATATGAACTATATAAAAATTAATTTATGCGTTAGCTACTGAGTAAATGAATGGATCTTAACCAAACTTTCATAAACTTGGTAGCCCATATTAAAATAACAATCGGCACTGCACTTCTAATGTCCAATTTTTCAGGGCCGGGGGCCCCAAATGTCTTTTTTTCGTATATGTTTGAGATATTATTTGCCACTCTATTTTTAACGATCTTGAGAAATATATCCATGATGAAACGGATTTAAAATGAACAGCATTTTGAAATTTTCCTCTTACATCGATTCGGCCGGGGGCTCCAAATGTCTTTTTTCGTATATGTTTGAGATGTTATTTGCCATTCTATTTTTAACGATCTTGAGAAATATATCCATGATTAAACTGAATTTAAATTAACAGGTTTTCAAAATGTACATCTTGAACCGAATGGGCCCGGGGGCCCCTTAATGTATTTTTGCCTTATATTAGCTATATAAAAATTAGTTTGGGTTAGACAATGACAAAATAACTGGATTTTGACCAAACTTGTTGTATAAAAACATAAGAGCCTTAAACTTAAATTACTAAAGGGCTCTGAACTCCTAATGTCCATTTCCTCGGTGCTGAGGGCCCTAAATGTGTTTTTTACTAAACTTTTTATATTGTATTGCCCATTCAATTTTACACGATATTGAGAAATGTAATAGATAAATATATTTATATATTTTGTTATGAAATTGATTGAAATGAACAGGTTTTCGAACTTCATATGTTAAACTGATGACCCTTAATGTCATTTCTTTTTCATCTATATGTAATCCTTTTTTACTGAGATATTTGCAACTCACGACGGGTCTGCTAGTAATGTATAAAAGCGATCAGTATTTCTAGTAGCTTGTTGTTCTGTAGTGAATCATAATGTTAGAAAACGGAACATGTAAGAGAGTAATCTGAGATGGCCGTGAACAAGATGATCCGCATACATCTTGTGTCTCTACTGTGTGGAATTTATGCCTCGCTCTTCAAACTCAGGTTGTCTTATATATAAATACATGTATAAATCACCTGCAGTGAAATAGGAGAATGACAGAGGCAAAAGCACATGTCTCGTCTCTTGGATACTATAGCACATTTCTTTACTTTTTTACTACCGCCAAAGCACACCTAATCAGTAAATGTAAAACATATAAACAGGGTATGAGTTAGCCTGACAGGACGTAACAAAACAGTGTTTTTTTTACGTCCTGTCAGGGTAACTCATACCCTGTTTATATGGTAAACATTTACTAATTTAAAAGCCTGGTTGCAGTCTGACCCCCGTTATTTTCCACACCTAATCAGCAGTCACATTTGTTACCTTATTACCTTTGTTATCAATGGCACGTGACATTTTCTGTCACATGTTACCATAATGCTCACATCTCATTTCGTGTTACATTATTGCCGGGCAACCCAATAATTCTTACCCCAACTAAAAAACGACAACTATGGGACCCGTTTCTTGTGATCACAAGATGACGACCAGTAACTGGATATGATTGCCTAATTGTACGCCGGGGCATGCTTTAAAATATGGAGTCCCTCAAAATATTGCTTTAAAAGTTTTACTCTCAATTTTCAATTGAGTGTGATAAGACGCAGAGATGCGGTGTCTATGTTTCACATGGAAGGAAAACAACTTGCTTTGACATGCCGACACAAACCCGTGAGAGGAGTCACCGTTCCTCCTCTACCCCACTTTACTCCCTCCACAGTGGGATTGGGGAGTAAGATTTTTCTTTTAAAGAGTCACAGCATGCAGTAAAGGGACGCGAATTAGTTAACACTCCTTTTTTTAGATAAGATTTTACGTCCATTTACGAGGCTCTACGGAACACGTGTTCTGAAATGTCACTCCAGACTAATAACCAAAACGCCTTGGGCAATTCGACTAAGAGAGGTTGAAAGTAAAAAAATCTTGGAGTTATGGAGATCTAAAATAAATTAGTCTTATGAAATTTTGCTGGGACCTGACAATTAATTCGATATAGGGAGGTTTTCGACTTAGGGAATTTCGACTTAGCGAGGTCCGACTGTATTTCACTTTTATCCTCGATAACAATAAAGTGAATACTTAATTGTATTTAAATATATTTCATTTAAACCATTATAATATTTTTATTATGTTTGTGGCCTTTTCGGGGCTTCTTATCATACAAATGTCAATATGATATTACAGTACTTTCTTTTAAAATGAAAATCTTACTATCCCTATCCCACTGTAGAGGGAGTAAAGTGGGGGAGGAGAGGAAACGGTGTCTACTCTCACGGGCTTGTGTTGGTATGTCAAAGCAAGTTGGCTCCGTTCATATGAAATATCACCGCCCCTCTTTCCTGTCAAGCCTTCTAGCCGCTATGGCTGTGTCCCCCCTCCCAATATCAACATTGTCCTTGATTAATCTGCGCCTATTACGCCAGTTTCCCTAACTCGAAAACTCCGTAAGTCGATTTTTCCCCCATTGACTTCGACTTAGAAAGGTCCGACTGTATTAGCAACACGCCAATACGCCAGCCATCGGAAGTGCTTAGATGTAGTCGGTGGAGTGTTACTTAAATTTACTTCTAATTGTGAGTTTCTATCGTTATATATGAGATAATGAGTATGACACATTGACACTATTGTTTTTATTTATAATACACGTTACTTCAAGTTTTGCTGTATTCTTTATTAACGCAACAATATCCCGTTTTATCCACCAATTTATTTAGTATTATTTATTAAATAATAAACTGCAAATTAGTATTGTTCCTGTCTTATGGATTTTTATATTCACGGTGCATGATTGTCGCTGTCAAACTGCGTAATTATTGTCATAAATAAAATAAGAGAAAGTCAATTATTTTTTCTAACAAATGAAAAAAATCGCAAAGGTGAAACTTGTCAATTTATCAAGGGCGCCAAAAATAAATTAGCCAAGGGCGCCAAAAACCTAGTTACGCCTCTGATTAAATAAAAGCGTCTCTGTCCCTGTGCTAGAACCACTGTTTGTCCAAATCTAAAAAGAGGTTACTCTGACATTCCTGACCGGGTCTTCTCGAGTTCAGTCTTCCGTGTCCCCCTCTTAACCGACATCTTGTCACGTGTCTACATTCACCCGTTCTGATTGTACCCCGTTATAACATGTGGTTACCCCGTTGGACTGATAGCTGTCTCACTCCGGTGTTGTCAATCCATGTGTCATGCGGCACCCGTGGCCGCGGGCAAAAGAGCTACACACGAAACTAAAGTCATGCCTGTGCGTGAAGAAGTTTAATCTCAGTGTGGTACTCTAGGATTTTCCCCCCTCACACATCGCTCATCTCAGTTTTCCCCCATATTCCCAACCTCCACCTCAGAAATGAAACACGGGCCTCAAGTTACAATCGTAATCTAGAGGCTAGAGGTCAGCGTCTTTGGTTACCTTTCCATGACGAAGGAAGTCAATATCTCGTTATTGAAACTGACAGATATGAAATGGATAAACAAATATTGATCCATATATAACTTTGATAAGTTTATTTCTTTGTATGATTCAGACTCGGGGCAGTAATATAGAATTACACCACCACCACCCCTTTTTTCCCCCTACCGATATACCCTGTGACTCATCTCAGATAACACATTTTACGTACATTAGTTGACCAATTGATTCCTTGGTGTAAGTTTGCGCCGAGGGACATTTATTTGTTGGTGTATATTTGAACTGAATCTAACATGTTCACTCTGACTTCATTGTACCTGTATGCCTATATAATATATATATTCTGACATGGCTTGCCCAGGACCGTGTGCCCAGGGCCGTGTGCCCGGGTCTGTGTGCCAATACCGTGTGCCCAGGTATGCGTGCCCATGCGTGCGTGTTAACAGAGCAATTTAAAGAGTTCTAGTTGTTAATGATGACCGGCGTCATGATGGGGCTGTCTTGTTGATTGAAGATAAACGAAATGTTACGTCTTCCTTTCTGACAAACTTACTCTACTGCGTCGTCTACTTGTAAATTATTGATGTAAGCAAGATTCTGAGACCAAAACTGTACTCAACCATTTTTCGCCGCTATTCTAATGGTCATTGAAGATATACATGAGATCAAAAATAGGTTATTGGTGTACGGCGATCTCAAACTGATAATCCCTGATAGTGCACATCAGCTGCTCTCATATACATCTAGCACACTGATAATCTCTGATAGTGGACATCAGCTGCTCTCATATACATCTAGCACACTGATAATCTCTGATAGTGCACATCAGCTGCTCTCATATACATCTAGCACACTGATAATCTCTGATAGTGCACATCAGCTGCTCTCATATACATCTAGCACACTGATAATCTCTGATAGTGCACATCAGCTGCTCTCATATACATCTAGCACACTGATAATCTCTGATAGTGCACATCAGCTGCTCTCATATACATCTAGCACACTGATAATCTCTGATAGTGCACATCAGCTGCTCTCATATACATCTAGCACACTGATAATCTCTGATAGTGGACATCAGCTGCTCTCATATACATCTAACTCACTGTTCAATATGTTTATTGCTGGTCATCTTGTTCATTATTTATAACCAGCTTGTACTTAAACATGCAATCGTATATTACTCTGCCCCCGTGTTGTAAAGCATTAGTATGTTTTGGAGCTAATGTATCAATCTTACACTATTCGATTAGCTAAATTAACAGTGATTCTTAATCTTTTTTTTTACTACTGGTCAAATGGAGATACTGTTAGAATGTAAGGGTACGACTGGTTATCTAATAACACTAATGGTGGGCTTTACTATTACCAGTCGATACCTATGGTAAGACGTGGGGGAGGTTGTTAATTGAAGTCTTAATAGGTTTAAGGGAATGCACAAGGATTTATAATGAAGCATAATAACTTTTTTCCACCACGGAAGTCATCCTTTGATTTGTTTGAGAACCACCGTTAATTCGAGAGTGAGACGTGTGAGAATATAAGTCCTACATCCCCGGGCTGTAGTTGAACCAAAGATGATTACACATGTCATGACGTGCCTTAACTGCTAACAGGCTAGAGAGCATTAGTTCTACACACGAGACTTAATACTTAGTTACGTGTAGGGTTGCCAGACGTCCGGCAAAAGGAGGACATGTCCTCCTTTTTAGCTCAATGTCCTCCGTCCGGCAGGCAAAGCTAAAATCGTTTAAAATGTCCGTTTTTTTTGTTGTTGACATTTTTGTTTTAATTATGGCTATTTTTAAAATAAAATTTAGAAATCAAGACAATGACAAAAAAAACTAAATCTAGGTTGAAAAATATTGCTGTCACTGTCATTAAAAGAAAAGAATCATCAGTATAGGAGGTTATGAGCCGTCTTTGCAAAACATTGGAAGTTTTGAAGAAAAAAATATGAGGAGACATTTATTTCACTGAAAGTCAGGTAGATGGTGAGAAGACTGACAGGAAGTGGTCGAGAAGAAGGATATACATCATATAATAATTGTATGGCAGATGTTAAATTGGTGTATGGCGCATGCATTAGTTACTTAGAAAAGTGGTTGAAACCTTTTGGTGAATTTCAATGCTTTAATTGGATGTACTAAGATAAAAATCAAAGACAGAAAAGTTGATGACCTTTTGGCATGCATATTGCCTCTGAAAGGGAAAGGTATTATTGTAGTTGATGTGCAATTGTTTGACCAATACCGCAATCTTAAATACTTTTTTACAAGACAAAAATTATATTTTTTGCAAGTCTCGTGTATGAACTGTGGCAGCTATTACAATAATATCGCAATGAATGTGAGTTTCATCCGGGACGGCTCAAGTGAGTTATTCAAAATGTCTTCCTTTGTCGTCCTCCCTTTTGTTTTATTACGTCCTTCTTTGTCCCCCTTTTTGCTTTATTATGTCCCCCTTTTGGTGTCCACGTAATTGGCAACCCTAGTTACGTGAGAGAGATACACATATACTTTATTCTTGTTTGCGTGATTCAGATACACAGAGACCTGATACTCATTTACGTGAGTTTCTTAAACGGTGACGTTTTTCTTGTTTACGTCATTTTGATGCGCCAAGGCTTGATTCTTAGTTACGTGAGTTGATTCCTAGTTTATGATACACATAGACTTAATACTTAGATACATATTTAACTAGTAACACCATCTATTGTAATAATAAACTCGGTATTATTTTTCTGTATGTATCAAACATGTTTTTAAGTTTGTCGGAGACAGGTGATCTTAAAGTGTTTCAGTTCACAGACCGACATTACCTGACCGGTGAGGTGTCGGGCCTCTTCGCAATATAAATCGATTAAATTGATACAGCAGCAAAGAAAATGCACCCAAAAGGTTTTGGTTCATTTGTACTGACCTCGAAGGGGACTTCAGATGACTAAGGCCAAGGTATATGACACGATATGACATTTGAATGTGCCTTTAGTTTTACAAACGAATTTGCGATGGTCTAAGTGGTAGCGCACTGGACTATCGATCCGAGGCAGATCCCGAGTCGCGGGTTCGAGCCCGGGTACTGGCAAGGCCCCTGGGGCATTGTGCTGGCCACACATTCCCCTGCTCGTTAGTGGTGGCTAAAAAACTTGTGAACGCTACATCACTTGCCCCATAGTTCGTCATGGACTGGAAAGGGGGTCACACATTAACCCTGTCAGAGCCACGGGTAGGGTAACAGTTATACGAATGTGGTTGTTTCAAAATAGTCGTCACTGTTGTGGTTTCACGAATCTCAGATAAGTAACTCCCTGATAAGTAACTCATCGAAAGAAAATCCTAATATGTTTTATATATTTAAACGTATCCGCTTGTTACAATTTTTAGAACCCCTGTTTTAATTTAGAGTAAATTACACGAAAGTTCTACGATTACTAACTATGCAAACACATGAAGGGACTTTCCTACCAAGGAGGGCATCACACATCTTGGTTGCAATGTGACCTATGTAGTTGTTTTCTAAGGTGTCAGCTTCTGCTGTAATACATTTGAGACGGGAGACGATTAGCTGTTTGTTCTATACATCATGGTAGCAGCATTCAGCATTCCTCACCACAGTAGCTTCCCTTTTCATGGGAGATGAACACAAGCTGTATCAATCACAAGTAGGCCGTCGAGCGACATATTTGGTACCATATAACCGTATGATATCAATCCAATACACATTCACCAGTCCTTTCACGCTTTATGCCTTTATTTATTTTCATCTTTTAGTTTCTAAAAATTTATCCATTTCATTTTTTGTCACTAACTATAATTTACATGATAACAGCTTTTTTGTTGGATTTAGACAACAAGCGTTTCTAAAGTAAAGAACCTTCGGATATATTTGGAAGTTAAATTTCACATACTTTCTTGTTTGCGTGGGATAACGACGACATTTGACCGAATCGGTATTTTAATTTTTCGCAGTTTTCACTCAAGCTTCAGAAGAACTTTTCCAACAACTTTTTGTCGACATGGCTACATTGCCGTCCATCATAATATATACCGTATATACTCGTTCTATAGCCCGTTAGTTCATAAGCCGACCCCCCCCCCACACACACACACTTTTGGAAGAGAAAAGTATTACAAGTGTATAACCCGCTCGCAAGCCGGCCCTCCAAAAATAATAAAAAGGTTAAACAAAATGGAACACATTTTTTTTTAAAACTACAAGCTAAATCGGTAATTATGATTGTTTACTTTGTACTGCCTATCTTTGTCTTTGTACTCTTCGTTAGGCAAGAGTTACCGGTATTTTAAAAAACAATTCTTTGGTTAACAGTGACGAAAGCGCGTACATTAAAAATCGTTGTTGAAAACAAAATTTGTAAAACAATTTATTAAAACCTTCACAAAAATAAATGAAATGATTAAAGAAGGTAAGTGCAGATGTTTAATAATATATTATAGCTTCTGGTAGAGCAGTCAAATCTTGTAGAATGTATAGCGGCGATCCTAACTATTGAGACTCGTATGCTTTGCCGGGGTGGCGCCAAAGTGGTAGCGGGTCATAGTAAGGCAATTCCACCCCTCCTTGTGAGGCTAACTTAGTGGGAGGCATCTTCGACTTTCTGTCCTGAATGCCCAGGTGGCCACTTCAGAAGCGACCGCTCCGGGGACAGGTGGGGTATCCCAGCTGTCACGTCCTTTTCTGGGGGAGGGGGCCAGATAGCTGGGAGGGTCTTCCAGGAAGACCCATGAAGAACATTAGGCTCGGGGCTTCTGATTTTCTTCCACATGTAGGATCATTAGAATGTAGAAAAGGACCTTGATGATATACAATAACAACACCGATATTCAATATCCATGCAGAAATGCTTTAATGACCCGCTCGTAAGCCGACCCCCCAACTTTTCCCCCTAGATTTTGTCCAAAAGAGGTCGGCCTGCGAACGAGTATTTACGGTACATATATTGTACATTTTAAATGTTAGTTTGATGACTTGATGAGGAAGTTGATGTAAATGTCCAAATAAATCACGAGGAGTACATTCGGAAACAATTTTTTATCATGAGAAGAAATGACGACATCTGAAGTCACGTGCTGCTCCCCTACCCTGCACCCCACGCATTACTCGCCCCATCAGACCACGGATTGTGTGGGATGATGTCACGCTACTAAACACATCCGGATGCCACAAGTTATGTGGAAATATTGATTGCTGGACTCAAACACCGGAAGAAACGGTCCATGTCTGAGTAGAGGTAGACTGAGGAAAGGGGCCTTTAGTGGTGGTACGATGAGATGGGATTGTGATTGGAGAAAATTGTGTTGGGTGGTTAGCCGTGGGGATTTTGGTGGTAAATTGTGGTATTAGGGTGGTTGGTAGGTAGCATGTGATGGGATTAGTGAATAAAGTAAAAGTCTATGTATCAGGGATGGGTTTCATTTACATAGGCGATTCTTACAGTGATCTTATACTCCATAGTAATGACTGCCTGGTTAATTAAGGTGTTACTATTAGTTTCTTACCAGTGTCGTTTGACCTCTTCTTGTCAAACACAAAAGTTGACAGATATTCAAGGTTGACAGAGAAACCCCTGGCTAGAAACAAAACAGTTTAAAAACACAAACTTAATGTGATAGACATAAACATATTCGAGACGACACAACATGAAAGAATGTCAACTTAAGAGAAAACCAGGTCTCTGATCTCCACATGTCTTCTAGGTCAGACACCAGTCCTGCCAGTGTCGTACATTGTTAAATAAAAAAACACAAACTTGCCGTAGAGTCGCACATTGAAGTAAGGTGTGTTGTACATGGTTCAGTTTCCTTGGAGTTTATCAGTGTGTCCAACTTGTCTATCGATTAGCCACGGCCGTGTTGAACAGATGTGTTTGTGTTAAGGTCGGGACCGGATTAATGTGATTCACGTACAGGCCGTGTCCCAGAATTCAGCTGTCATCAAAACATATACCGACTTAAGGTGTGCATCAACGGCTAGAGGTGGATGTGTGGTTCTTAAACACTAAATATATTTCTCAACCGGCTAGTGGCGTTATTAAGAGCACCCGTGGTTTTCATTATAAGGTATCTCAAAATCAAATAGTCGCAATTATTTAACCGGAAACATTTATTTTAAAAAGACAAAAACAACAACAGGTAAATGCATTCAAGATCGGTAGCATAACTTCAATGTATGTGATTAAAAAAGTGTGCATTACTGTCGCTTATCTATGATTAGTGCCACATAATAAGGATACGTACCGTCACATTACAACGTGATTTACTGTCACATTACAACGTGATTTACTGGCACATCACAACGTGCTTTACTGTCACATCACAACGTGATTTACTGTCAAATCACAACGTGCTTTACTGTCACATCACAACGTGATTTACTGGCACATCACAACGTGCTTTACTGTCACATCACAACGTGATTTACTGTCACATCACAACGTGCTTTACTGTCACATCACAACGTGATTTACTGTCACATCACAACGTGCTTTACTGGCACATCACAACGTGCTTTACTGTCACATCACAACGTGCTTTACTGTCACATCACAACGTGATTTACTGTCACATCACAACGTGATTTACTGGCACATCACAATGTGATTTACTGTCACATCACAACGTGATTTACTGTCACATCACAACGTGATTTACTGGCACATCACAACGTGATTTACTGGCACATCACAAGGTGCTTTACTGTCACATCAAAACGTGATTTACTGGCACATCACAACGTGATTTACTGTCACATCACAACGTGATTTACTGGCACATAATGTCACTTACAGTCACATAATAACATTACTAAATTACTGCAACAAAATGAACTTTTTTGTAACTTAATACCGTAACTTACTCTGATTGCCACTAATAACGTGACTGACTGCCATACGATAACATGATCGACTGTCACACAATAACGTGACTGACTGCCACACAATAACACGACTGACTGCCACACAATAACACCACTGACTGTTACACAATAACGTGACTGACTGCCACACAATAACACGACTGACTGACACACAATAACGTGACTGACTGCCACACAATAACACGACTGACTGTCACACAATAACGTGACTGACTGCCACACAATAACACGACTGACTGTCACACAATAACGTGACTGACTGAAACACAATAACAAATCATTAATTGTAAAAAAAAATATATTTATTCAACCGTAATTAACTTATTGTTCCACAAAGACACAATTATTAGTACACTAGTTATTTATGTGTTTAAAATCTCCCGACTTGGGGCGTTGTTATGTTTCCCCGTTTGAGATTACCTGACGTACTCTTTTAACAGATTGACCGACAAGATAATAACATAATCTAACACCAATCTCCAAGGTATCGCTTTGTATTGTTGCATGGGACACGTTACCTGATGTGACTATTCTTTTACTTGACTAACATTTTATTGATGCAGTTGATTATGACTATATTTAAAGTCCACACTATGACTATTTATGTGTTGTCCTCTGCAAGATTTTATGTTGATAGGCTACGATTTTTGAAATTTTACTCTTATAATTAACTAGTTTGTGCTGCGGTGCCCTCTTTTTTTATTGGCGCCTACGGCGCCCACCTTTTTCAAAAGCCCAACTAACTTGTCCTTGTATGATAAATACGTAATATTAAACTTTCTTAAATGTATAAAAAGTATTTTATAATAGTTAAAAAGGTTTTTTTTCTGCAAAAGCCCAAGTAACTTATCCTTGTATGATAAATACGAAATATTCCTGAAATGTACACAAAGTATGTAATATATAATATTTTTTTACAGTGCTAATCACCACACGATTTTTAAAGTAATTTTAGAAAGCAGCGCACCAAATTACTGCACCAGAAAAATAACTCTTTGAGTCAGTTAGCACTGTTTACAACACAAATGCTGACGTCATAGGTTCGTGCTTTGTTTGGTTAATGTTAATCAGGAAACCAAAAGGATTATGATTTAGCGTTAGGCCACAGTCAGCGATAATTGAGCGTAAATATATATTATAAATAATAATTTATAATTAATTTTTTAAAAAACCAACTAACTTAATACGAAATATTAAACTTCCCGAAATGTACACAAAGTATTTTATAATTTTTAAAATATGAGCTAAAATAATTACGTCATATAATATTTTTTTACGGCGAGTCTTTAAGTTATAATTATTTTGCGCATCTTATTATGCACACCATGTATTAAAATATCCGCTCAAACAATGACGTCTTAATGTTACGGATCCTTCGTTCCTGTGACTAGGGCTATTATATTGTTTATTACTAAATATTTTAGTGTACTCTCTGCTATTAATTTATATTCTACCCCTGTTTAAAGTTTTTTTGTTTTTTTAAATCCTTTATATTAACTCGTGGCGTCTGCTTGGTTGCTTGAATGCCTAAAAAAATGGATCGATTTTTGGCTAAAGCAAAGATTACGGTGCTCTCATCTATTTACATTGTTGATATGGCAGAGCGTTGCGTACTTCCGGGAATGGAATTATGTATTCATGCGACTATAATTTATATTGAGGAAGGGAAGAGAACATTGTATTCTTCCGTCAATAATTGATATAGAGGAAATAAGTGTAATTATTTTTATCGATACATTTTATTAATGTGTCATTAGGTTTGGCTATAGGTTTAAGTGTAAGGTGTTGTGGTGAGGATTAGGGATAGGTTTAGGGATAGGTTTAAGGATAGGTTTAGGGTTAGGTTGAGGGATAGGTTTAGTGATAGGTTTAGGTTTAGGGATAGGTTTAGGTATAGGTTTAGGGATAGGTTGAGGGATAGGTTTAGGTTTAGGGATAGGTTGAGGGCTAGTTTTAGGGATAGGTTTAGGGATATGTTTAGGGTTAGGTTTAGGGATAGGTTTAGGGATAGGTTTAGGGATAGGTTAAGGGATATGTTTAGGGTTAGGTATAGGTTTAGGGATAGGTTTAGGGATAGGGTTAGGTTTAGGGATAGGGTTAGGTTTAGGGATAGGTTTAGGGTTAGGTTAGGGATAGTTTAGGGATAGGTTTAGGGGTAGGTTTAGGGATAGGTTTAGGGATAGGTTTAGGGTTAGGTTGAGGGATAGGTTTAGGGATAGGGTTAGGTTTAGGGATAGGTTTAGGGATAGGTTTAGGGATAGGTTTAGGGATAGGTTTAGGGATAGGTTTAGGGTATAGGTTTAGGGATAGGTTTAGGGATAGGTTTAGGGATAGGTTTAGGGTTAGGTTTAGGGATAGGTTTAGGGTAGGTTTAGGGATAGGTTTAGGGATAGGTTTAGGGTAGTTTAGGGTATAGGTTTAGGGATAGGTTTAGGGTTAGGTTTAGGGTAAGGTTTAGGGATAGGTTTAGGGTTAGGTTTAGGGATAGGTTTAGGGATAGTTTAGGTTTAGGGATAGGTTTAGGTTTAGGGATAGGTTTAGGGTTAGGTTTAGGGTTAGGTTGAGGGCTAGTTTTAGGGATAGGTTTAGGGATAGGTTTAGGGGATAGGTTTAGGGATAGGTTTAGGGTTAGGGATAGGTTTAGGGATAGGTTTAGGGTTAGGTTTAGGGTAGGTTTAGGGTTAGTTTAGGGATAGGTTTAGGGTTAGGTTTAGGGATAGGTTTAGGGATAGGTTTAGGGATAGGTTTAGGTTTAGGGATAGGTTTAGGGTTAGGTTTAGGGTAGGTTTAGGGATAGGTTTAGGGATAGTTTAGGTTTAGGGATAGGTTTAGGGTAGTTTAGGGATAGGTTTAGGGATAGGTTTAGGGTTAGGTTTAGGTTAGGGATAGGTTTAGGTTAGGGATAGGTTTAGGGTAGTTTAGGGTTAGGTTTAGGGATAGGTTTAGGGATAGGTTTAGGGTTAGGTTTAGGGATAGGTTTAGGGATAGGTTTAGGGTTAGGATAGGTTTAGGGATAGGTTTAGGGTTAGGTTAGGGATAGGTTGAGGGTAGTTTAGGTATAGGTTTAGGGATAGGTTTAGGGATAGTTAGGGTTAGGTTTAGGGATAGGTTTAGGGTTAGGTTTAGGGATAGGTTTAGGGATAGGTTTAGGTTAGACTTAGGGATTGGGTTAGGTATAGGTTTAGGGAATAGGTTTAGGGATATGTTTAGTGATAGGTTTAGTGATAGGATTAAGTTTTAAGGTTAGGGATAGGTTTAGTTGCATAATTATTAATTAAAATAGAAAGTTTGCACTATTTTTAATAACGTTGTCATGGTTGATGAGATGACGTAATATCACATCCGGCCTTTACATCTCCGAGTTGCACAGACGCGGTAAGTTTGATTTGATTAATTTTTGTGCAAAATTCTTGGTGACGAATGCCGAATTTACCGCCCGATAGTTATCCTCAACATTTCCGCGCTGAGTGAGTATATACTGTGAGTAACAATGTTTAATTTTCTTTATCGTTGGGACTTTCATTCAGTTTTTATATTTATCTTTAATTTTTTACATTTTTTTTCTTCACATTTCCCCCCCTAACATAACCCCATTTTAATTCATTTTTATGCACTACTTTTGCCGCCATCTTTGCCACGTGTTGACAACAAAGATGGCGGCGAAAGTACCATACAAAAGGGGGCACCGCTCTCTTTGCTTTTACCCGATTTTTATCCCATTTCCTCGTATGCTAGCGAGCTGAAATTTTGCAGGCAGACTCGTGCCGATGACAAAAACGATGTATCAAAATTTAAGATCGATCGAATACTTTTATTAAATTAATGAATTTTTAGATTATCTCTATTTATCTCTATGTAGCATGTTATTTTTTGTGCTAGAGTGTCGCGGTGCGTATTATATTGAACGGCCTTTTTAATGCTTTCCTGTTGCGCTGTGCGGTGCGTATTATATTAACGATACTTTTTTAAAATATATTCTAGATATGTAAATGCTATTAATTGCTAATATGTCTCGCGGTGCGCACTATTTTAAACATGTTTTTATATTCCTTTTCCCGTGATCACACCGAGCTGAACTTTAGCAGGCAGACTGTAGAAGTTTTTTAAAACTATAAATCCTTTATATATTTGAGACATAACTAAAATTTTGGATTTTTGTATTGTCGTGCGATGCGTATTATAATGAACATTCTTTTAGTTATGTCTCGTATATAAAGGATTTATAGAAACTTGTTTTTTTTTAGTTTTTATTTTTTTAATTTAATTTGTGGTCTATTCTACTCTTATTAACAGTTTGACATGACTATTTAAATTTACTATATCATTTTAAAATCTACTTATATCATTTCGAGAGTTTGATTTTGGAGATTGCGTCATCATCCTAAGACATTGGATTTGCAACGTATGCGCCCCCCCCCTCCTCCCCAAACCACCCACAATCCCCTATTATTTTAATATACACTCTTTGCTTATTTTATGGTCTGGTCATTTTGACCGCTTCAAGTACCTGTACTTTACTTAGTGTCTGCTGCCAGTCCTAAGTGAACATCAACACTCGTGTTTGATTCATGCAGGTCTTAACGTCTTGGTGGTGTATCTTTGTTTGAATAGATCAACGATCTTCTTCAGTTCCCCTACTTCACTGCCTATTGGAAGCTCCTTTCTAGAAATAGTTGTACGTCACCATGAGCAAACATTTGAGTGAGGACATAGCTATATTTAGATTACAACCGGAATAGACTTTACTAATACCGTGTCTTTCTGGCATATTATTCAAGGGGGTAACACACAATTATCTATGAGTGTGGTTTCCGAAGCACACGTACTAGCTTCATTTTACAATTAAAGGGAATTTGAAGATCAACCGACTAGTTCTTTTAGCACAATTTATTTTGTATGCTGGATTAAGGGCAAACATACATTAAATACATCTATTAGAGGAAGCGTGGATGAAATTTTTTTTACGTGTAATCAATTGTTACCGGTTTTATATCTTATTGTGTAACAAGCTATTGTAGCAAATAGTTTGTAGGAATATTATTCCAGTCCTTGTAAAGTGCAGCTAGCTGTACCAGTTAGTGTAAAGTGGGGGTATACCAATTCGTGTAATGTATTACCAATTAGTTAAGGAACTCCATCAATTCTTGTAAAGTGGAGTTCCATAAATTCTTGTAAAGTGGAGTTCCATAAATTCTTTTAAAGTGGTGCTCCATCAATTCTTTTAAAGTGGTGCTCCATCAATTCTTATAAAATGGAGTTCCATAAATTCTTATACAGTGGAGTTCCATAAATTCTTATAAAGTGGAGTTCCATAAATTCTTGTAAAGTGGAGCTCCATCAATTCTTGTAAAGTGGTGCTCCATCAATTCTTATAAAGTGGAGTTCCATAAATTCTTGTAAAGTGGAGCTCCATCAATTCTTATAAAGTGGAGCTCCATCAATTATTGTAAAGTGGAGCTCCATCAATTCCTGTAAAGTGGTGCTCTAGCAATCTGTTTAAAGTGACGGTGCACAATCAGTTTACAATCATTATGTACCATTTAGTTTAGATTTATATTATAAGAATCTTATTAAAGTTATCTTGTTTAAAAGTTATCTGGTGTCATCCATTGTAAAGTTATGTGGTATCAGAGGCGTCACTAGGGTTGGTGTCACCCGGGGCGGTAGCTCATGGTGTCACCCCTTCACGACTGAATGGGCCGTCCATAAATGACGTCACGCGAGGTTGCCGATTTTTACCCCATCCTCCCCCAGCGTCATACTTTGTCACAAAAAATTAGACCTCAGCCCTTTTTTACGATATGACGTCACAAAGCTTTGACACCCCTCCCCCAAGCCGTATTTTCTCAATAAAAATTAGCATGTTGCAAATTATTTTTTGTCATTTAAATATGTATTTAGGGTAAGTCTGCACTGTAATATCGTAACACGCGTGAAGTCATTGAAAACGTAATTAAATAAATGGTAAACAATCAAATATTTAAGTGGAACTTTTATTTAAAGTTTCGCGTTTTTGATGTGACGTCACATTTCTTAAACACCCCCTCCTCGTATCACATCGTCACAGATGCGTGGACCCCCCCCCCTATGGCAGATTAAAAGGGGGTTGCTGAACGGGCTAAAGCCCCCAATAATTTAAGGGCCCCCAAACTTTTTATGAATTATAGTGTATAATAAAGATGCAGGCCATTATGTTTGTACGAATTCCTGAAAATGCCTTGGACAGTCATACGGCAATGCTGCAAATGAGTAGGAAGTATAACGGAAACCAGGCTATTCTTCGTGAGAAGTGCTTTGTAGCTTATTATGTGCCGTGCACAGCTCATTCCTTTAATTTGGTTGGGAAAAGAGCAGCAGGTTGTCCTACTGCGGTCAGATTTTTTTGTCTTCTGCAAAATCTTTATACCCGACTTGTTGCTTCTACTCATCGTTGACAGGTACTTCAAAAACACATGAAATTGATACATGCTAACAAAGCCTTGTCTGACACAAGATGGTCAGCTTGACATTATGCTGTAAGGTCTGTTAATAGCTCATACCATGAGAATATCGCAGCACTGGAAGAATTAGCAACGAATGAAAATCAGCCACGTGACTGCCGACTTGAAGAAGAAGGATTTCTAAAGGAAATTGAACAACTGGAAGTCGCTATTTTACTTGAAATTTGGGAAACAATTTTAGAAAGGAAGTGTCTCATTGAGTTTGTTAAAAAAATAGCATTCTTAATTTTATTCCTATGAAGACAAAGGAAAGGAAAAGTCCGTGGTAATAACAGCGTAAACAATCTCAATACTATCAAACAAAAAAGAAAGCGTCAGTTTGATAAAGGGACATCAACAATACAGTATTCTCCTGGAGAAAAAAATTCAAGATTGAGGTATTTCTGGTAATCATTGACAAACTTTCTTAAGCCCTACAACATTGGTTAGTTGCATATAAATACATCCATGAGAAATTTGGCTTTCTTACAAACCTAACTGAGGTCAGCACTTTCGCCACCCGATGGGCAGCAGCCAAGTTAATGGAAGAACATTAAAGTGATTTCGAAGAAGGGGTCGGGTAAATCCGAAGCAACCGTTTCGTCCCCATCAATTTACTAGCAACGCCATCGAGCGGTGCCGGTTTAGGGCCAGGAGCGCCAGTACGGATTAGCAAAAAGTGCCGCGAAGAACGCATTGGACGCCAGCTCTGAGGAAACCTTCCAGTGGGGGTTGCACCCCAGGTAAATCTTTGATGATCCCCCGGTCTGCGGTGGTCTTAACCATGGAGACCAGTGTGCTTTGCCGGAATGGCGCCAAAGTGGTAGCGGGTCGTAGTAGGAAATTCCACCACCTCCTTATGAGGGCAACTTCGACTGTATGTCCTGGATGCCCAGGTGGCCGCTTCAGAAGCGATCGCTTTTGGGGGGGGGTCCCTCAGCTGTTACGTCCCTTTGGTGGCCAGATGGCTAAGGGGGTCTTCCGGGAAGACCCATTAAGAGCACTAGGCTCGGGGCTTCTGATTTTCTTCCACATGTAGGTTCATGAGTGATTTCGAAGACTGCTTACCTTAAGAATTAGTCAAATTTTCAGAACTCTTAAAAAAGTTATTGTCCAGCCCCAGGCTCAAGGTAAGGAAACGGAATTAGCACAAAGCGAAACTCAAAAAACTTGCACAGAGCTAAAAATGTTTCTGCTTTTGAATGAGCTATATTTCACACAGTCCTTTACAAATGTACACATCGCACTTCGCATCTATCTTTCAATGATGAAATCAAACTGCAGCTGAGAGCGATCCTTTTCAAAGTTGAAAAGAATATATAACGAGTTAGAATTTGCATGGGACGAAAAAGGCTGAATATGCTCTCTTTAATGAGCATTGAAAAGGAACTTGTAAGCTTACTCAGCTTTATTGACTTAATTGAAAACTTCGCCATTGAAAAATTCGCAAACGAAATTATTTTTCAATAATTTTTGTTATTTCAAATAGAGAAAAGAATTCGTTACCTCATGGATTTTTTTTTAAAATACGGAATAACGCGTAATACTATTCTTTACGGGGGCGCGTTCGTAAGCACTAAACAGCGTAAGTCGGGATGGGACTGTCGTAACCGGAGGACTACCTGTATATAAACATGCATATCTGTGCTTTCACGCCTTTAATAAATATATATATATATATATATATATATATATATAAAATATTAACTCAAAGACATTGAAATCATAATTTTCCTCAAGAAAAACATCATCAAAGAAAACCCATTTTTTGATTTTTTTTCTTTATGGAGGTGGGGGGGGGTGATAAAAATCGTATTTCCCCCACCCCACTGTGGTGGAGGGAGTCGTGAGGTGGGATTCGTTCATGCTGTCGGTGTGTCCAAGCCCAAATGGCTTTATATCTTTTAAAACAGAAGACAATGCCTCTTTCATTCCAGCCTTTTTTTAAAGATCTCTCTGCTGCGACTATTTCTTTTCTTTTTTTCCTAATTTGTTTTAATGTTGTTCGTGTGTTGGGACTGTTTTATTATTGCAAGCTAACTGATATTTTTTTAATAAGAATTTTCGCGTTTAACGTATTTCATTGTATTTCTTAATTTCTTTCTAGATTAAAAAATTTGTCATCTTTTGTTTTCTGACATAAAATCGTACACAGTAAAGTTTTAGGCTCGGGTGTCACCCCCTGATGGGTGTCACCCGGGGCGGCCCGCCCCCCCCCTAGTGACGCCACTGTGTGGTATCATTCACTGTAAAAGGACTGTGGAACCAAACAGTGTCAATTGTTGTCCCTGTTATGTCTTCTGTCATCATGGTCTTACTTATAGTGTTAATTTCTTTTAAAGTTTTCTTTTAAATTAATAAATTTAAAAGAAATATTTTATCAAGCTATTTTACAGGATATTTTCTTCCAAAAGCTACTTAAACTCACTTTGATATTCACATTTAAAACAAACTCAAAACCTCACAGCAATAATTACTGTAAGTATAGAAAGAAAAAAAAACCTCACTTAGTGTACAGTAGATATAAATATGATATAATCAGTCCATTTATAAATATGATGCATGCTTTTGACGTTAATCTTCATCATTTTACATCTCAATATGTCTTTTATGTCCCTCAAATTATCTCATTTTGTAGCGAGTAGATACCCACTCAACATGTCAAATTAGATTGTTATCAGCAGATGTCAATTAATGTATCACATAATCCTTATGTCACTTACCCCTTACCCCTTTTTTTAGTTGTTTCCCTTTCGGGTTTGTTGTTGATATGTAACGTTGCCAGTTACGTAACCTTGATCTGCTGTCAATTTGAAAGATTGATGTTAACTCTCCTACACGTCAATCACCATCAATCATCCTGTCTGTAAATTAATTTTTTGTTCCTGTTCTTTTTTTTTCATTTTTAGATAAGAAATCAAGGCAGAAATCAAGAGGGAAATAACTGTTGATAAACTAATGCAAGGAACAAGGGAGTTAACTCTTTATGCCGATAGCTGGATGATCAAGTCAGAAAGTCAAAGTTGATAGTGTACACCCTTCACCTTTCCGTGTTGATGATTCTTTTTCACTTAGTTTTTAATTGGATATACGTCAACAACTGCCGGACAACAAGAAGAGATCATCTTTGGATACACGTCAAACACTTCCCAGTTTAATTCAAGTGTGTCTATCACTCATTCGCCCAGGTTTAGCAAGGTTTCGTCTACATTTGTGTGGAATTATTCTGGAAGCACATAAACACTTCTAAACATCTTAGACTTATATCTAGAAACTGAAGAACTTATTCAAGAAGCGTTTGCCATAGATTCGATGTAAGTTGATATAAATAATGACTTACATTTGCAGAGTTTGAAATTCAAATTTGATCTTCAAAGAAACTTGTTTAAGTTTAAGTACAAAAAATGTGTGGATATTGCTTAATTCAGTACTGATGACGCAGGCGCGTCTGCTGTGACGTATTGGAGGACCGGAACAACACATACTGCCGAGCAATGGCAACTTTCAAGGTCAATTCCAGTGAGCTGCAGTCGGTGCCCCTAGATGACGATGGTGAGTCCAAGACAATAGGAAATGTTTGTACTTTTAGATGTTACTGACAGTGAAGTTGTTAAAAATAAAATAAGTAACTACTATTTGACTTTACTGACAGATACGTTTTGAAAACAAATTACTTTATTAAATCCCTTATATTTATATTAACCTGACCGTCTTGTCTGTCGAGGTCCCGCGGAAAAACAAAAGTCAAAAATGACCCACTTCCCGTGATCCTATCAAGCTGAATATTTGCACATAGACTTTTGTCACCTAACAATGCATTCTGTCAAAATTTCATATCGATCAAAGGTACTGTAATTAAACTAATGAAATTTTAGTTTTTAGATTATCGCTATGTATCTCTATGTGGCATGTTAATGTTTATGCTAGTCTGTCGCGCAGTGCGTATTATATTGAACATAATCAATACTTTTAGTTATGTCTCATATATAAGGGATTTATTGTCAAAAATTTTGTTTTTACGGGTTGTTTAATTTCTGTTTTGACTTTACTGGCAGGGACTTTGTTAACTACAAGATACTTATTACTGTTTGACTTTATGGACATGGAAGTTGTGAAATGCAACAACCTGTACTTGTTAACGTTACTGACAGGGAAAATGTGGATCACAGAGTACAAGTCGCCCCAGACTGTACTCATCCATCATTATTGCACCAAGACCTGACCACATGTCATAAATACCACGTCATCTCATTGAACTTGTTCATCACACTTAAAGACATCGCATTTCAGGACATTCCACTTCCTGATATTTCAGTATAAATTATGTATCGTGAACCTTTTAAATAAGATAAAAAGACAATTTAAGTAAAATAATAATGTTAACGTTTGGGAAAAAGCCCGACATTGAATGCTGTAACAAATTTTTAAAAAATGTTTATTGCCAATGCTTCATGTTAAACGCGTAACAAACTTAAGGTACACATCTGGAGAGACAGGGTCCTGACCTAAGTTTCAAGCTTAAATATATTTAAATAGAAATTTGATGGGGGGAAAGGGGGGCGGGAGTGAACAATAAAAATATGCCTGAATCGACCCCCGACTTTTGTGAATGTTTGTTTGTATGTGTCATTTTGTTTGTGTTTAGGGCAGTGGCCGGCCAATGAAGGCCACTGAAAGTCAACACGTGCCTCGGCATCGAAGCCTCCGAGTGTTGTATCGCCATGTGACGTGTGAAGTGGACGTAACTCGTGTTGTATAACTGGCAGGCAACTCATTGTCAATGTCCGACTGACATCTGAGGCCAGGCCCCTGAAAGTTTGATTGCATTGCCCGGTAGAGACGACGACTGGCGGTAAATGATCGTCCAGTAGTCACATTGTGTTGTTGGTTGTATGTAGATCAAAATTTTTGGTCATCAGGGAGAGTAAACTCACTAAGACGGCAGTAGATCCATACAGAATTGATGGTTTCGTCTCACATTAACATGTTTTATAAAGTTACAAATAGTGGTTTTATGTGCATGTACATAATGAAATTTTACCCTATGTGCCCTAGATCAGTGATTCTCAAAGTGGTGGTCCGCGGGCCGGTGCCGGTCCGTGGGCCATCCGCCGCCGATCTGCAGAAGTTATCAAGAAAAGGCCGAAAAATATAATTGTAATCCTCCATTTTCACCCATAAATACTAACCATATATAGCATGTCAATTTTCGACAATAAGCACATAAAAGGAAACAAATAAAATAAAATTAATACATGTCGCTACCACGCCAGTACATGGAAAATAGTGTACCGGTCCCGGGTGCAATGGAAAAATTCCTGCCGGTCCGTCATACTAAAAAGTTTGAGAAGCACTGCCCTAGGTGTCCACTTTTACACGCACTATGATAAATCCGTTTTGTGGTTGTAATTATGTATCGGTGATATATACAAACAAGTAAACCAAGTCATGGGGACAATGACGCAAGAGTAACAGATGCATTGGGGCGCTGTCACAATGACAAGGAGACTGGTGGACATATATACACACTGACGATGTCTCATAGATGTCTCATAAATAGCCGGTAAACAGATTTAGATATGATGTCGTTGTTTGCTGATAAACACAATACAAAGCGAGTCACGCTGCAGGATTTGTTGCCGTTTCATCTCTAACATCCCGTCCGAAAGTGGATTTTGATATTCTATTCTTTTAATACATTGGAATAGTTTGTTGATCACAGGGAATAGCGATTATGGGGAAATGCGTCTATGGGGAATGTGCCCAACACAAATTTTCCTACACATTATTTTTCACACCTAATCGTTTTTGTTTCGTCTTCCTGCCTTGTGTCAGTTGCGTCTTCAACGGAATAAGAGAACAGCCAAAGTCTTAGCAGTTTCCTTAATCCAATCGAGACTTAATTACTGCAACAGTAGTCTGTGGTGATGGCCTCAAAACCAACCGCAGAGACTTCAGTAAGTACGGAACACTGCAGCGTGGATTGTATTGCGGATGAGAAAGTCAAACCAGATTATAAAAGTCAAACCAGATTATAAAAGTCAATCCAGATTATAAAAGTCAAACCAGATTATAAAAGTCAAACCAGATTATAAAAGTCAAACCAGATTATAAAAGTCAAACCAGATTATAAAAGTCAAACCAGATTATAAAAGTCAAACCAGATTATAAAAGTCAAACCAGATTATAAAAGTCAAACCAGATTATAAAAGTCAAACCAGATTATAAAAGTCAAACCAGATTATAAAAGTCAAACCAGATTATAAAAGTCAAACCAGATTATAAAAGTCAAACCAGATTATAAAAGTCAAACCAGATTATAAAAGTCAAACCAGATTATAAAAGTCAAACCAGATTATAAAAGTCAAACCAGATTATAAAAGTCAAACCAGATTATAAAAGTCAAACCAGATTATAAAAGTCAAACCAGATTATAAAAGTCAAACCAGATTATAAAAGTCAAACCAGATTATAAAAGTCAAACCAGATTATAAAAGTCAAACCAGATTATAAAAGTCAAACCAGATTATAAAAGTCAAACCAGATTATAAAAGTCAAACCAGATTATAAAAGTCAAACCAGATTATAAAAGTCAAACCAGATTATAAAAGTCAAACCAATTAATCCGCTGGCTTCCTGTGGCTGAAAGAATAGACTATACGATTCTGTCATTATCTTATGACTGTATTATGGACGGATCAGCACCGCAGTAATTGAAGGAATCTTATAGGAACATGTACAAAAGGGGCTACGATCTTCTACGCAGTTCCCGTAGTGAATGGACGCAAAAAGACGGGGGGTGGGGAGTGTCTTGGCGTGTGTGTAACATCTATTTATTTTGTAGGCGTAACATTATCGACATTATCTTTTGTACAATGATTCCAGGAGACACTGGTTCAACAAAGTAACTTTTAATTTGAACTCTATGGACATCAATTTACATCATGAATATCATACGTCATCAAACAGAGATACACCAGTCGACCATCTTATTCTATCCTCTCTTTCCCTCACGTGACTTCCTTTTTTCCCTTGCAATCCCCTCTCTCTCGCACGTGACAGTGTGCTCCTTTGAATCGGCGGCACCACAATTGTGGAATATATTCCGAAATTTTTGAAAGAGTGTGACCGTAAAGATAAAAATTATGAAAAATTTGAAGACTATTTCTTTCTTTCTTAGAGTTCTTGAACACCAGAGCGCAACGAGCGTGATAATCTAGCATGGATAATGTTAGCGCGAAAGTAGAAAGCATCAATTCATTCATATATCAACTATCGTGATCTCTGCCCAACTATTGATTTCAATTTCAACTTAGTTATGTTATACGCCTTGATATTTCGATGTGCATGTTTTCCATGATTAGTCTGTTAATGAATAACGTCTAAATACTATACAATTGTGCGCTAAAGATGGCCTGCTTCATCCAATGAAAACTATTATTTCAACTCAAGAAACGTGCTGTTCAACTGATTACACAAATGATTTGTGACCACTCCGGTGAGCCATCTATGTCACAGTGACATTTTGGCTAAAAGACCCCGCGGATCAGCCGTCGTGGCCTGGCATAGACGTGCCAAGCGGTTAACACAAATCTTACTTAAGTCATAGCGCACACACACCCCTTCCCATTTTCATCTCAAACGGGAACACCCCCCCCCCGCCCAAAACACAGATCATCTCATGATCACCAGCAGGCTGACACTGCGGGAGGGAAGCGCGTGATGACGTCATGGTGGTGGGGATGAGCTCACAGATACGTCTAACCTGTTTATGAGAGTTTCGGCTTGTTGATATAATCACGTTCAATCTCATGTGGCCGTTAACTTGTCATTTGAAAATATTTAGTATAATAATACCTCGGGTAAAGAACTTAATTCGTTCAATGACTTGGTTCTTAACCCCGAAGCGTTTGTGTCTCGAAATTTTAAAATCAATGAACGAGAGACGATCCGTTCCAAAATGAAATAATCTATCTTAAATCCCTTATTAACTTCACCGCCCTCTCTGTCTTGGGCTCGCGGTCGGTCGGTCGGGAGGGCGGAATAACAAAAGTAAAAAAACAAACCCGTAATAACAAAGTTTTTTTACTATAAATCCCTTATATATGAGACATAACTAACAGTATTGATTATTTTCAAACATTTACAGACTGAATCTGTCTTAACTCAAGTTTGCTTCTTAACCCTGTGAGAGGGGAAAAGTCTGGTCACCGATTCACTTGACCGAGCTCAGCGAGACACGTAAAATGTAAACAAAAGCACCCCGTCGCTTCGTTGGGTCGCCTCAATGCGTTAGCTCAAACTTTCACGTGGGAAAAAACAATAACAAACCGTGAATTTGAATTACATACCTCATATAAGGATAAACTAAAAATGCATTAATTTAATTACGGTACGTTCGATCGATCTGAAATTTTGATACGATGCATTGTTAGGTCAGACGGGTCAGTGTGCCAAATTTCATCTCGATCGAATCACGGGAAGTGGGTCATTTTCGACTTTTGTTTTTCCGCCTTTTCCCCTCTCCCCCACCCACCCCCACCCCGCCGCCCCCCCACCCAGGGTTATGAAGCAAACTTGAGTTAAGACAGATTCAGTCTGTAAATGTGTTTGAAAATAATCAATACTGTTAGTTATGTCTCATATATAAGGGATTTATAGTCAAAAACTTTGTTTTTACGGGTTTGTTTTTATTAAATCCCTTATATTAACTTCACCGCCGTCTCTCTCTGTCTGTCTTGGGCTGGGCGGAAAAACAAAAGTCAAAAATGACCCACTTCCCGTGATCCGATCGAGCTGAAATTTGGCACACGGACCCGTCTCACCTAACAATGCATCGTTATCAAAATTTCAGATCGATCGAACGTACCGTAATTAAATTAATGCATTTTTAGTTTATCCTTATATAACGTATGTAATTCAAATTCACTGTTTGTTATTGTTTTTTTTCCACGTGAAAGTTTGAGTTGACGCGTTGAGGCGACCCATCGAAGTAGCAGGGTGCTTTTGTTTACATTTTACGTGTCACGCTGAGCTCGGTCAAGCGAATCGGTGACCAGACTTTTCCCCTCTCTCTCACCCCAGGGTTATGAAGCAAAGTTGAGTTAAGACAGATTCAGTCTGTAAATGTTTGTCGTGTTTGAAAATAATCAATACTGTTAGTTATGTCTCATATATAAGGGATTTATAGTCAAAAACTTTGTTTTTACGGGTTTGTTTTATTATTAACTCGTGGTGTCTGCTTGCTTGCTTGAGGCAGGCTGGCGGGCGGGCGGGCGGGCGGTGCCGAAAAAAACTCGGATCGATTTTTAACCCACTTCCTCGTAAGCTAGCCTGCTGAAATTTTGCAGGCAGACTCGTGCCGATGATAAAAATGATGTATCAAAATTTCAGATAAATCGAATGTACCGAAATTAAATTAATGAATTTTTAGATTATTTTATTCATCTCTATGTAACATGTAAAACATTTTTGCTATAGTGTCTAGTGTATAAATATAGCATGTTTATTCGGCTGCTAGAGTTGACCTCCACGGCTCAGTGGTTTCACTCCAGCCTTCGATGTCTCGGGGGTCTGTCGCGGGTTGAATATTATATTGAACATAAACAATACTTTTAGTTATGTCTCATATATAAGGGATTTATAGTCAAAAACTTTATTGTTACGGGGTTGTTTGATTATTTACATTTGGTCTTATCAATATATGTATTTTTAAAAAACAAATGTTTCGTTAAAACCATATAAAAGCTCAATTTATTTTAAAATAAAATTAAACGGTGTTACTGAACTTTAACAAATTAATATTGTTGACAATTTGATAATAACAAACACGCATTGATTCGAACACAGGGGTCCAGCTTGAGGTATTGGTCGTAGAACGGTTCGTGAAGCACGGCTGTGTTTTGTTCAACAGCAATAGCAGCTGATATACATCCTTAGTGGCTGGTATAGATCAGTAGTGGCTCTAAGGCTGTCTGACAACACTACCCAACTTAGAAAATATGTGCTCAAGACAACGGGTGTTCACATTCTTGTGCCGTTCCCCACTAACATTTGTTGAGTCCAACATATACAAAGTGCTAGCAGCCATCAGACCGTGACTGATCTTGGGGAACACCGTGAACAATGGACGTCTTTGATTTATGCCTAAGAATAAGTGCGACATTGTTCCATACCATGTGGCTTCATTCCATCAGTTGTCCATATTTAGCCACGCCTCTGATTGCTGGGCGTTCCATTCGATGGGAGCTATTTGCGACCCAACAACAAACATGGCAGCCCGAAGGGAGAAAACCCCCGTCGGTAATTTAGCTGGGAGTTGACTACAGGGGGCAGTTACTTTTTCGTCTGATAAATCAAATATTGACTTCCCCTTTTCGTGAGCCAGGCTTCTTTAGATTTCTCACCTCGGACAGGAAGGTCCCAAATTCTTTGGTATCCTGTCCGGGGAGGGGGTTGGTTGCGTGGAAGTGGTCGTCTTCAATTTTTATTCAGTGAAAGCTAAAATCTAAAATTCTACTTTTGTCGAAGAGTGTTGTTGTTTCCGGCAAGTTTGAGAAAGACTAACAGTCCACGAGTTTGGTTCAAAGTGTCTATACAGATAGATCTTTAGGATGGAGCTTTAGAATTTGAGTCATATATATAGGTAGATAATAAACCATTGGTCATTTGTTTCCTTTATTCTCAATATCAAGCATAACGAAAAAGAGGGGCCGAAGAGTTCGTTTGTTGTTCTGCACTAATGACTAAATGATAATAAGTAAAATATACACAATGTGATACGTGTGCGTAGGAGTCGAAAAGAGGAAATGCTGGGAATGTGTAGCTGAGCTGCATCAATGTTGCTAGCACACGAGTAATCAGCATTTAAAATGCTTGCTTTTGACTGACCAACATCTATTAATAGTTGAAATCTCATGGCTCTAAATCTCACTGTCTTTTAAGGCTCGTCCCATGAGCCCCGTCCATTTTATGTGACGTCACAAATACTGAGTATTTTTAGTTTCAGACATTTTTTCGCTCAACCTGTTAGAAAACTGTCAGTATTCGCTGTTGCCCATCGGGAAAATGTTACATTCGATTCTGGTTCCAACAATAGCGACTCCAGCATGTTATTTTAATTAAAGTAAACTTTTCCTGATTTTTTTTCCTGATTATAATTATTTCTCAGTGCAGATGTTTTTTTATTAATTCCACATGCCATATTAATACTTACTATACGATACCTATAAACGATATCTACTCCACGTTAACTAATCCACTACGGCTACACAGATCCAGTATTGGCCACATGCAATCTCGATCATGCCATGGAAACAAAAAATGAGAAGCTTCTTGGGGGTCCACAATGACGGAAATAGAACAAAGTGATGGTGACCGGTTTGTTTGCAGAACCACCACCACCCCCCCCCCAACAGCTCATGGCGCCCCGACTGAGAGCTTGGACACATCCAGTTGTTGTGGAGACAGGAACGGACTTGAGTTGTCCGGCTGGATTTTATCTACAGTGGATTTACAAAAGACGATTTTTTTTAACACAGTAATTTTTACTGGTCATTTTGTTCAACTGAAGTAGCAATCAATGTGTGTCTTATTGGTGGTGATATTGGGAATTAAAATGCTCTCCTTAAATTTCTAGTTAACAAGAGCTGCCTTCTTAAATGAAAGGATGCGTTTCGATTATAGAATCAGTTTTGTTTATTGTTTAAGCAAAAGGTTGTGTGATAAGCTTGTTGAACTACTTGAACATGATAAAGTGTCTTCTTTTTACCGCCAGTAACGATGTAACTTATAGTTAAATAAGAGCAAATAACTCAAGCTGTTATGTTCAGTTATCCATGACAATGTCCTACGGACGGTACTTGTTCCTGGAAATGTAGAGTTCATTTAAAGTTTGAGGCGTAACAAGGTTTTTATATCCACATTTACTGGTTGTGTTATCGGATATACCACCAAATAAACTACTCGAGTTTGTCTTCAGCTTTGTTTTGGACTGTGTTGAATTCATAATCTTACATTCTAGCTGAAACACTAGCCATGATGGTAGTAGCTGTGGCTGACATGTACGGTAAGTGGATTGTGGCATTGGCTGTTGAGGTTAGATGATAACTTTGGCGAACTATCAGGTTAATGATGTTAGATGAATGGAATGGTGGTATGAATGGGTTAATGATGTTTGATTAATAGAATGGTGGAATGAATGGGTTAATGGTGTTAAATGAATAGAATGGTGGAATGAATGGGTTAATGGTGTTAAATGAATGGAATGGTGCAATGAATGGGTTAATGATGTTAGATGAATAGACTGTAACATGATGCAGCCTGTCCTGTTCAATGTTCCCTCTTTGGTCCTTGTGCAAAATCACAAACTCGCGTGCAAAGTTGCACAGCATCTATTTTAGATAATGATTTTACACCCCACAAACACAGATACTATGTTATCCTTCTTGGATTTTGCTGCGCGGTAATTCCAAACCGCTTCGCGGAGACGGTCAGATATCTGCGTGGCCAGGCAGCTGTGCATCTTAATGGACCATTGGCCCTGACATTACAGAATTTGGACCCTGTAGAAAACAGATGACATTTTAAAGTCTACTGATGGAAAGGCTTATTTAATTAAAATCACATAAAGGTTCAGGTTCACTGAAGTTCCGTTTTCCATTGTTACATCAAGTTTACCAATCAGATAGCTACACAACATTGATCTCTCCAAGTATTACATTGCATTGAACGGCACGGGTTCAAAATAGCGACTGTCAAAACAGCGACCGTCATAATAGCGACTTCAAAATAGCGACTGTATCAAAACAGCGACCGTCATAATAGCGACTTCAAAATAGCGACTGTATCAAAACAGCGACTGTCATAACAGCGACTTCACCGCATAGCTATTCTTGTCCAACCGTTAGCCTAACACAGTGGTTCCAATCTTTTTTGACAAATAGACCCATTTTCATTGTCTAAACTTACTTAAGGACCCTAGTGAAAAAACTACATAAATGCATAGTAACAAATAAACACTCCAAAAAATAGCAACATTTTTATGAAGTATTAATTGAAATTAAAAATTGTGTTTAAAATAAAATTTAAAACAATTAACTTATGCTATATATACACGCATTCATTCAAATACACATATCTGCTCAGTAAAATTAAAATTTGAATCATGGTTACCCGAGCAGCGTTTTTTAACAATATTGACAGCCCCCTTGTCAAAACGTCCATGGTCGAACTGTCCGGGGTTACATAATGACATGTTACGAAGGCTAGACTAAGTTTTGACCACGGACCCCGTGTTATGGAGAATGTAAATAAAGGGATTGGGGCTGAGAGAATGTAGGTACCTTTATAAAGGACTATCTGACCACATTGCCTTGGGGTGGGGGTGGAGTTGGATATGTTTGGAAGGACTTGCTACCTCAGAGGAGTGGAGCATTTAACACAATCATGAATTCGCCCTTAATGTTGATTGGTTTTCAGTGTGTATACTTTTTAGTGTTAAATTAAACGTTGAAAAAAAGCGTGTAATAACTAGTTCATGCCGTTTTTTAATTTTTTGTATAGATAATAATATTTAACTATATTATTTTTATTTATTTTTTTAAATTAGAAAAAAACAACAACAACAATTTTACGATGTAAAAACGAAAAGGGTCGAAACATCCGGGGATCAAAAAGTATTGTAGTCGAACTGTCTCTAGCTTAAAAAAGCAGCCACACGCAACCTCTGCCCCTACCACCGCAATCCCCCTCAATTAATTGACTGCATCTATGTTTGTTAATCTCTATCGAGCTTTCTGCAAAATATATTTGACTGAAGTAATAGCAGTTATATATTTTTTTTACAGAAATAAAAAAACAAATGTGTCCCGAAAATGTGTATACACTCTTTACAACACCAATATTTATTTATACACACCCCCCAGTTGATTGTATTTATTTTTCTATTGTCCCTTCTGTACAAAAACCTACATGGCTTATCATGTCTTACTTTCTTGATTTTGTAAACCCCATTGTAGGCTAGGCACAGTAAGTTTTTCAAAAAGTGTTTCAAATATTATCACAAACAAAAGAGAAAAGTCGCTATTTTGATACAGTCGCTGTTATGATGCAGTCGCTATTATGACGGTCGCTGTTTTGACAGTCGCTGTTTTGAAGTCGCTATTATGACGGTCGCTGTTTTGACAGTCGCTATTCTGCCCGGATGCCGCATTGAACACCTCCAATGGCTAAACCACATTGTCTGCTCTAACCAGTTACACCGCCTCAACCCCTCGAATTGTTTTAGCTTTTGCCGCTCTTGTTTGACCTCATCCATTGTAATTGTAATAACAAATAGACCACATCCGTTGTAATAACAAATAAATAGACCACATCCATTGTAATAACAAATAGACCACATCCATTGTAATAACAAATAGACCACATCCATTGTAATAACAAATAGACCACATCCGTTGTAATAACAAATAGACCACATCCGTTGTAATAACAAATAGACCACATCCGTTGTAATAACAAATAGACCACATCCATTGTAATAACAAATAGACCACATCCATTGTAATAACAAATAGACCACATCCATTGTAATAACAAATAGACCACATCCATTGTAATAACAAATAGACCACATCGAATGTAATAACAAATAGACCACATCCATTGTAATAACAAATAGACCACATCGAATGTAATAACAAATAGACCACATCCATTGTATTAACAAATAGACCACATCGAATGTAATAACAAATAGACCACATCCATTGTAATAACAAATAGACCACATCCATTGTAATAACAAATAGACCACATCCATTGTAATAACAAATAGACCACATCCAATTTCACGTCACGTTGACCACATCCATCGTCATATCACATTGACCACACCCATTGTCACATCACATTGACCACATCCATTGTCACATCACATTGACCACATCCATCGTCATATCACATTGACCACACCCATTGTCACATCACATTGACCACACCCATTGTCACATCACATTGACCACATCCATTGTCACATCACATTGACCACATCCATCGTCATATCACATTGACCACATCCATTGTCACATCACATTGACCACATCCATCGTCATATCACATTGACCACACCCATCGTCATATCACATTGACCACATCCATCGTCATATCACATTGACCACATCCATTGTCACATCACATTGACCACATCCATCGTCATATCACATTGACCACACCAATTGTCACATCACATTGACCACATCCATTGTCACATCACATTGACCACATCCATTGTCACATCGCATTGACCACATCCATCGTCATATCACATTGACCACACCAATTGTCACATCACATTGACCACATCCATTGTCATATCACATTGACCACACCCATTGTCACATCACATTGACCACATCCAGTGTCACATCACATTGACCACATCCATCGTCATATCACATTGACCACACCAATTGTCACATCACATTGACCACATCCATTGTCACATCACATTGGCCACATCCATTGTCACATCACATTGACCACATCCATCGTCATATCACATTGACCACACCAATTATCACATCACATTGACCACATCCATTGTCACATCACATCAACCACATCGATCGTCACATCACATTGACCACATCCATTTTTTCACCGCATTGACCTCATCCATTGTTAAGCTACGTTGACTAGATCAATTTTTCCACCACACTTATTAATTCATTGTTACAAAAGATTGTAATTGTTGCACCACAGAACAGCTTCAATTGTTACTCTCCTTTTGACCACTCCCATTGTTACAAAAGATTGTAATTGTTGCACCACAGAACAGCTTCAATTGTTACTCTTCTTTTGACCACTCCCATTGTTACAAAAGATTGTAATTGTTGCACCACAGAACAGCTTCAATTGTTACTCTTCTTTTGACCACTCCCATTGTTACAAAAGATTGTAATTGTTGCACCACAGAACAGCTTCAATTGTTACTCTTCTTTTGACCACTCCCATTGTTACAAAAGATTGTAATTGTTGCACCACAGAACAGCTTCAATTGTTACTCTTCTTTTGACCACTCCCATTGTTACATAACGTTGTACATTGCATTTGTTACAAACACTTGACTTTTATTTTTTTCCTTTGCTATAGATATTCGGGGAGATGGCAAGAAGAAAAAATTCAAACCCTTGTCGGCCATGAAAAGGTTTTTTCGCCAGAAAAAGAAGAAAGACGAAGTAGTTGCTGTCAAGGCACAGTCCACTACTGCGATACCCGTAGGTACTGATGATGATGATGATGACGACGATGATGGCGGGTAAGTGTTTGGATGTTACGGATGAGTAAGAATGTGAAAGTTGAATTGTCCTTATTGTAATTGCACTGGAGACCTTAAATAATTTAAATGTCAGAAATGTCATGTTGTGGATTATGGAAAGAGTGTTGGGGGAGGGGGGGTGAAAGCTTTTATTGCCTAATACTAATATGTATAGCCTTTAGTTCAGAGGCGCAACACTGGCCGGCGGGGGATACATATGTCTTGGGGTGACACGGTTTCCCTTTATATAAGAAGTGATAAATTTAGTTGACATCTAAATGTTAACCTTTCTCAGAAAACACAAGTTGGGAAACTCATCTTGGTATGACGTCTCCTTCTGTTAAACACAGTTTTTCCCCTTTGCTTCACATCATTTGTATTGTGCTTGTTATTAGACATGCAAATTTCCAAAATAATTTATGTCAAGGTACTTTATATCCTTACACATACATCCTTATACATAAAGCTTAGCTGTGCCGTTACACTGCCAAATGAATGGAAATGCCCTTCTTACGAGAAATGGTGGCTGAACGTATTTACATAAAATCGTGATCCAGGTTTGCATGTTCATATATTTTTAAACCTGAGCAGCTCCATGGCTACGGAGCCTTATGGTCATTAGTGCATTCCTCTGTAGCTCTCTAACTCTGAATATATATGGCTGGGTAGCCCTTCATCTGTGTAGTCTTATAGCTACGCAACCCTCTAGAACTGAATACCTGAAGTTCAGTAGCTCTCTAGCTGTGTAGTCTTTTAGCAATGCAACCTCTAGCACTGAGGTTCTGGAACTCAGTAGCCCTGTTACGTCATTATAAAAATGTGATTAAAATAAATTCAAAAATAACACTCAGCCAAATCAACTTACCCATAATGCACCACTTCGAATGATTTCAGTACAAATACCGCAAGTGATTTTTTACGTAATATGTTCTCTAATTGTACGGAATAGTGAATATGATGTCTGCAATTATAAACGGAGCGGAAAAAGAAACATACCGTGCTAATTGTGTTCATTGGTGGGAAAATTGTATATATTTGTTGGCGTGCCTAAGTGTTAAAGTAATTAGGACATGCTATTAATTCGTTAAAATCAGTACTTTTTCCCCCTGAAATATAGATTTGGATGAAATTTTCCACAGTTCTTTAATAACAAGACTTGTGTATAAATGTGAACATCATATGGTTATTTCTGATGTGTAAATGACATCATTTCTGAAATGTCAAATCTTTCCACCGCGGTGTGGAATCCCCAAGGTTTGTGAACCCAGGGGTCACTAAAGAAGGTTTGCACCAGTTAGTCACCGATCCAAGAGTTAGGTGTTATGGTAGTTATGACACAGTCGACACGTAGATGGTGTCACCTGAACCAATTTCATTTAATGAGAAGTTACCGTGCTCCTGGGGTGGACAGACTATAACCAGGCAGCTAACTAAGCAATGACCAATCAGACAAAAGTCACGTCGCCAAGTACAATTAGGCAACTGTCACGTTTGCACCGTGAAGGCCTTTTGTTGGTCAATGACGTGGCTGGCCGATAGTTTGGCGTATTCGGTCACTTCTGTCAATAAGTGACCAAGACAAGGGTGCCATGATTGTGATCTGCAGACCAGCGGTGCAGTGAAAGATTTCGTGAGCTGGCTTCCTGTTCATTGGATCAATGTATGTCCCCGGGAATCTCTGGTAAGGTAAACATAATTGTTTCCTCCCTTTTACTCTGAGTAATAGTTTTAATCAAATTATTGAACGGAACTTGATACTTCTGCAAAGACCAAGGTTATTTTTTCTTGCATAGATTTCTTTCTGCTTGTTCTTCACCCCCCCCCCTTTTTTTTTCTTCTTCTTTTAAATTCAACAATATTTAATTATAAACGTCACGTTTTGCCGATAGTGCGCTGCGTCTAGTTTACCGGTGTTTCTCTCACGGTGACGGATTTTTTTTGCTTCCTGTCGTATGCTGGCTGAAACAACCCCAGAAAGGTTTATGAGAATAGCATGAATTACGTGTCATCCCCACCTCACAATGTTTCATAATAGCAGCCTGCTATGGTCGTTAATCCAGCAGCCTGCTATGGTCGTTAATCCAGCAGCCTGCTATGGTGGTTAATCCAGCAGCCTGCTATGGTCGTTAATCCAGCAGCCTGCTATGGTCGTTAATCCAGTAGCCTGCTATGGTCGTTAATCCAGCAGCCTGCTATGGTCGTTAATCCAGCAGCACACTCTGGTATTCTCGTTTGCACACAAGTGTATCTCTCTTGACCAGGGCCGCCTTCACAATTGACACAGTGGACAATGTGCCTGGAGCCTACGAATCTTCATGATCAATGAGCCTTATAAGAAAGTCAGGAAATACTATATTGGGAACATAACTTGGAGTGCTTCACCTAAATAGTTGACAGAAATCAACGAAACAAATTTAATAACATTTAAAACTCTTGGACGTCTTCAACTGTCACATGACAATTAAAAGTGCCAGGTAGAGTTATCATGTTAGTCCCATCGTTGACCGAAGATAAGATTTCATCCGTTTAAAAATTCATAAACCAACGATTGCCTCCAGAACTTGTTTCAAATATTGAAATATTTAATTCCGAAACTTGGATACCAACAAAGCCTGTATTCTTTAAAGCCACATTGTCGTTGTCACCTATTTGTTGCAACCAAAGAAATACCCCACTTATTGGCCCTCACTCAATGACCCCACACATTGACATACCCCACTTATTGGCCCTCACTCAATGACCCCACACATTGACATACCCCACTTATTGGCCCTCACTCAATGACCCCACACATTGACATACCCCACTTATTGGCCCTCACTCAATGACCCCACACATTGACATACCCCACTTATTGGCCCTCACTCAATGACCCCACTTATTGGCCCCCACTCAATGACCCCACACATTGACATACCCCACTTATTGGCCCCCACTCAATGACCCAGCACATTGACATACCCCACTTATTGGCCCCAACTCAATGACCCCACACATTGACATACCCCACTTATTGGCCCCCACTCAATGACCCAGCACATTTACATACCCCACATATTGGCCCCCACTCAATGACCCCACACATTGACATACCCCACTTATTGGCCCCCACTCAATGACCCCACACATTGACATACCCCACTTATTGGCCCCCACTCAATGACCCCACACATTGACATACCCCACTTATTGGACCCCACTCAATGACCCCACACATTGACATCACACATTGTTTGTCACACTGGCTACTCGTCGTGTGTTGTGATCTCAGAACAAAAGGAAATTCAAGGAAACTCGTTCTGATAACATTCACTTTACTTTGTGTCTTTTTATTGAAACTTTTATCATTTTAATATGGCAAAAATTTTAAGGTGTCGTTTTGAATCTATTGATTTATTCGAGCGCTTGTAAATCGACCAATCGATATCCGTTTGTGGTGCTTAATTGTTAACGATGCTCGCAAATTCGCTGGAAAAAAAAATATTTAAAAATTCAGTATTCGAAAGATTGTGAGGGCCCGAAACCTTTTTATGTCAGAAACCTTCTCGGGAGTGTACTCAACAACTTCCCAAACCTTCATGGCGATCGGATGAATGGTGTAGTAATTCATAAAGGCCAGACAGCCAGACATTCGAATACATATACAGTGTATAGAGAGAGATTGACTCCTCTCATTGAAAACTTAGAAGCAATGCCTACGAATGTAATGAGCGGAGAGATGAAAGAGTTTTTGAAAATCACGAGCGCCACCTGGAGTTGATATTACCGAGTATGTTTTTATGCACACATGAAAACTTAAAGCTTTTGTAATAAATCACAAAGGGTTCTACACATGTGTTCAAAATCAAGGCGATGTTGCTAGAAAAGTGGACGACAATCAGTGTGTACCACGTGACTTGTTTCAGACTCGATCAAGGAGACGGTCTCCATCATGGCTACCTGGTCAAATTTGGCCCTGGTTTCAAGTTTGCCGTGGGTTTCACTGTGCGGTTGTCAGTCGGCTTTCCGTGGTTTAAACCTGTTCTGGGAGAGAAAAATGGCTTTGTTTATTTTTTATAGTGTTGGAGTTGGCTATGAGATTGTTTGAAGCCCAAAAGGTGTGCTTTACACGGGTGCATGTTTGTTGTGTTGTTGTGAGGTGTGCTACTTGAATGTTTTGCTGTTGCCTGCTTTACAAATGATCACCTTCTATTCACGGGTCTATTTCTAGTATATATTTAATGCCTGTGTTACCTCACATAGTCTCGTGATTTAGGTGCATTTCAGAATTTAAAAAAAGAAATTTGATCGACATCATCACAGTGAGTAAGATCTCTTTGACTTGATATTATGTATGATGACATGATATTATGTATGATTCCTTGATATTGTGTATGATGACTTGATATTGAGTGAGATGACTTGATATTGTGTGAGATGACATGATATTGTGTATGATGACTTGACATTGTGTGAGATGACTTGATATTGTGTGTGATGACTTGATATTGTGTGAGATCACTTGATATTGTGTGTGATGACTTGATATTATTTTGATCTTTTGCGCGACAGCTGCAGGCCTGCCAACAATTCCGATTTTTACAGAATTTTACTGATTTTTTACCCATGATTCCGAAATTCCGACAAGACCTTTAAAATTCCAATTTTTCGACCATTAAAATCTTTCACGTTATAAAAATCCGAAAGTGGCAAAAAATAATCATCCTATATAATAAAAGGCAAGTTTCTGTCCGTTCTGTCCCGTCATCTATAGCAGTGCTTCTCAAACTTTTTAGTATGTCGGACCGGCAGGAATTTTTTCCATTGCACCAGGGACCGGTGCACTATTTTCCCTGCACTGACAATTTTTTCTGTCCTTTTTTTGAGAACATCTGCGGACCGGCAGCGGATGGCCCACGGACCGGCACCGGTCCGCGGACCACCACTTTGAGAAGCACTGATCTATAGCGATTGGTCCCTCAAACACATATGACTCCTACAGCCAATCATAATGAACACGTTTACGCAGACGTTCAAAACGAGTTATTTTTGGTGCAGTATTTCTTCCAAGACTTTATTTTGAGTTATTGCGCGTTGGGATTTATAGTCAAAAGCTCTGTTTTTACGAGTTATTTATTTTAACTATAATGAATAGTATTTTTGACGTGATGCACATGTATGGCCGGAAGAGACGGCTGTTGGAGGGGAGCTATAACATGCCACCGAACGGTTGCGGAAAGTCCTTGGACGGGCTTTGTTGCTTGTAAAATAATAAAAGTCGAGTATGACAGGAAGTGATGTATTTCGATGATGCCACAGCCTTGGTTTTTTTCCTGCGCTTCCGTTATCGAAGTGAAACGCGATCTCTTAATGTTTCTTCGTCGGCTATACGATCGCACATCATTCCTTTTACCATGGGAATAAAAAAATAATTTTATTTACATACAGAAAGTGCACTAAAAATAAGAAAATAAAAAAATTTCAATCCGTGAATCTATCGACTGCACATAAAAGCGTGGGGCGCCCATCACAACTCATTTCTTATTGCAACTACTCTTTTGCCTATAGATAAATTTTTCTAATTAATATGATAGTAGCATGTATATGATCAAAGTTGTGAAACTTAACATGTTTATTAATATTCATATAAATTTGTATTTATGTTTCGCAGCCTTGTACATTATAGCGAGTTGTGATGAGGGCCCTCACGCTTTTATGTGCAGTCGACAGATTCACGGATTGAAGTTTTTTATTTTCTTCTTTTTAGTGCACTTTCTATATGTAAATAAAAGCGTGTGCTTTTTAAAAAAAAGATTATTTTTTAAATTTATTTTCTACTTTTTAGTATCAAAATTCTTTTAATCAATTTTTCGACATAATCAATTCAATTTGTCAAACTTCGTTGTCTATAACTTAAATATGATAGTGGTAAAAAGATAGATTATTAATTACAAATTTATGTATTTAAAAAAAACCAGTTTCCTGAACTGCAAATTGAACCCAGGACCTCCAAGTCGAAAATCCATTACGTTAACGATTCGGCCAACTAGGCTACACAAATTTCAGTTGTTCCTCTTGTATTATCATGTCAATTTAGATTTAGTTTCGTATTACTGAGCTGTTTAACACCTGGAATGTGGTCACCGATGGCTGGTGGTGAACTCCGATGGCTAGTAGTGAACTCCGGTGACATTCACGTGAAAGTCAAGAATAGCACGGATACAGATTATAGATAAAGATAAAATTAAAAATGCATTTATTTAATTACGGTACATTCGATCGATCTGAAATTTTGATACAATGCATTGTAACCCAAAAGATCTACCTGTGGTAAAATTTTGAGATCTCTAGGACCATCAGAAGTGGTTTAATTTTACGTTACAAGATTTGACGGATACAACATACAAACAGTGTGAGTTAAATAAAAGCGTGTAATAATAAACATTGTTTAACGTTAAAATTGCAACTGCTTCTAAATTAGTATTTAAAAAAATATTAAAAAAGTAAAAGTAGTGAATGTGTTACCAATTACTTTGTTGTAGGAATCGGCACTTCAGTTTCAGTTATGAGATCATCAGTTTTATTGGAAGAAATAAATATCTTGCCAATTCCTATCTTTTTTAAAGCCAGAGTCAAAGAGATGTTAACAGAAAAATTACAATGAAACGAGGGCAAGCATTAAAGCTAATACTGATACTCTTTCTAACTAAAAATTGATTTTGATATGTAACTAAAAGCAATTGCAAAGCTAAGTTCAATTGACCAAAGTACTGTTTAACAAGGGAAAAAAAGCCACTAGGGAGATGCTGAAAAACTGAACTTATTTCGTACTAATATTTTAAAAATGTATATTCTGTTGTGTAAATATCTGTATGTAATGTAAACATTTCCAGTAATGTTTCTCTCCTATTCTATTGTGTTCTGTAGACTCTTAAAATTAAAAGATAATGGAGGTAACTTAATTACTTTATATTTATTTAGTAAGTAGTTCTTAAACCAGCGCCTCGGGGTGCCGCGACTACGCGCTGTGACCCCTATACAGATTTTTTTCCCTGGCAGGTCTGCATCTGTCAAATTATGGTGTCTCCAGTACCATTTTATTTCTTCTCTACCATTACCTCGTACACCGGGATATCATGTGTTTGGTTGAAAACACCATTCGTTGAGACTTATGGAGCGTTAGAAAATCATCTGATCGGAGAGAGTAGTATGTATTTAGAATGTAGTCTCTGTTTTGGGTGAAAACATATTGTCAACGTTTAGATAGGAAGTAGTATGTATTTAGAGACTATACACTGTATGTTGGTAGAGCAAAAAGTTTATGTTTAGAGATATTATGGTCTATGTTTATAAAAATATATTCTGTTTCAGTGGGGATAATAGTATGTTTTTAGAGGATATAATGTGTTTAGAGATGATATAGTCTGTGTTTAGAGATGATATAGTATGTGTTTAAAGATGATATAGTATGTGTTTAGAAATCATATAGTCTGTGTTTAGAGATGATATAGTCTGTGTTTAGAGATGATATAGTATGTGTTTAGAAATCATATAGTCTGTGTTTAGAGATGATATAGTCTGTGTTTAAAGATCATATAGTCTGTGTTTAGAGATGATATTATATGTGTTTAGAAATCATATAGTCTGTGTTTAGAGATGATATAGTCTGTGTTTAGAAATGATATATAATAATATGTGTATAGAGATCGTTAGTATCGTTCATATTAAAGACAGAATCAAATCTGTGTTTAGAGAGAAAATGCTATTTTAGCAGGCGTGTAATTTAATAAATGATTTGATAAAGAAACCCATCAACTTTAATGCAACATTGTTATTTGTATGTGTGTATAACATTTTATATACTACACTATCGTTTGAATCTACTTCTCTAGCCTAGGATCAGGCAGATAACGATCTCCCAAGCAGGTAAAAACTAAGTTGGCTTAGCCAGTGGTTCTCAAATAGTGGGGCGCGAGGGCGCGCCCTAAAGGGGGACGCGAAATGGTGTACTTATAATAATTTTATAGACAAATGATACTATTTACTATTGCGCGGGGGGCGCGAAATGTTTTCTTCCTCCTATTAGGGGGGGGGGCGTGACAGAAAATAATTGAACAGCACTGGTTTTAGCCAACTTTTGTACACGCCCGTACGTCTTAGGCTCTAGGAAATGTAAAATACTTGTATCGACTTTTGACAAACCACTGCAGACTTGACAGCAATCAATGGATGGCTGGTTTAAAGTTACAGAAGCTTTGGATTTTAGGATCATTCAAGTCGAGGGCAGCTTAAAAAACAATGTTTATGGGAGATATGACGTCATCTGTCTGTTTCTACCAGTGTCAGCTACTGCACAGTGGAGGCAACGCCAATTGAATAGCTATTGAACCACTCGCGTGCCACTTGCTGTTATTCAAATAAAATAATAAAAACTGCTAATAACTAAACTGCTATTCTGTGAGTGACGCACTTTTAAATAGTTTAACTTGTTGAATCTGAAATGTATGCCGTCATATGACCAACAGCCACTAGAATGCTTTGTGCGGGCGTGTTGCGCTTTCGAAGGGCCGTATGTATTATTCTGCCTATGCTATACGGCACACAGACAAGTGACAGCTGATACCAAACAAACGCGGGATAATATAATATACACTACATATGTGCTTACACTTGCTAATTTAAAGTTGAATATAACTCTGTACGTCACTAACGCGTCCTTCTGTCTCCATTGAATCTTACACATTCACTTCAACTTTTAACCACACAACTTTATACATTACACATACATACTTCTTTGATAATTCTTACTTGAAATCACCAGTTCAATGGTTCGGCTACTGGAACCTCCGGGGGAGTGTGAGGTGTCATTTTAAGGCTGCTATAAATAAAGATGTTCAGAAAATGTTAGAAATTAGCTTGTAAGATAATGTATATATACAATTTATAATGACAATTCTCGTGGTTAATTTACAATTTAATTAGAACTCGATTAATTTTGATATGCCACTTTGTATTTTTACTTACCGGTAAGCCGTCGGAAGAAAGATGCGATTTACAACAATAAGGAGTTAAAGAATTTGATAAAAACTACGCCGGGAACCGCTACGATTACTAACTACCATTGTGCGCCGCAAAAGTTAACTCCACTATGTATTTGTTCACTGTCCCCGCCACTGGAAATCATAAGTTAAATTTTAAATATTATAAATGTTTTTGTTTCTCTTGTACGCTTCCAGATGTTTTGGTGTTTTTTAAATTTTATTTTAATGAAGTATTTATTTGGAACTTCATTAAAGGCCACTTTGTCGACATGAACGTTATGCTCTAATGATATGTTCATAATAAAATACTTGGTACAGACCATCTGCGAGTTTTTAACCTTCTTGAAGCAGTTGGATATGCACCAAAATATTTTGAAAAAAAAATATAAACCGCTTTTCATCGCGTGGCTGAAAGTCGCGCAGCTTTCAATTAAACCCACGAGCAACTGCCCTTGAAAATCAATATTTAAATTATTTTTATGATGTTTATCTTTTTTTTTCTTTGTTAAAATTCTTTGATTGTATTGACGGTTGTGTGCTAATAATAAATAATGGCCCCAGCTGTTGCGGACGATGTTATATTGAGGTCAACACCACCAGGCCTCGTGTCGGCTATGAATTCAACTGAAGATCAGCCAAAGCTCCAATATTTTCATAGTTTCATAGTTGGCGTTACTAAAGTTACATGATATCGTCCTGTGCTTCGCCATAACAATACGGCGGGGGCCCCCTCCTACATACCAAACAACCATATTCCGAGGCCCCTCCTGCCTACCACACAATCCATAGCAGAGCCTCGCTCTTTCTTACCAGACAATTATACGACTCCCCTCTTGTCTTAAAGACAATGATACACCAGAGGCCCCTCATGTCTTACCAGAAAATGATACGATAGAGGCCCCTCTTTTCTTAATAGACAATATTACACCAAAGAAAAAGAAACACATTTTATTTTAAAGTAATTACTTTCCCATTTCTCACACGCACAAAATTAAGAAATATACATTCTAATTCTGGGAAAGTTCCATTTAAACCAGCTTATGGATAAATGTCAAGACGCATTGGGTGAAAGGTATGTTAGAGACAGGGGTCAAATTTCGCTTCAATGTAAAATTTCGAATCAAACCAAGTTAGGGTCAATATTAGGCTTCTGGAAACACCGAAATAAGACTAGACCCACAACTTGAGTATCGCATCATACTCTCGTGTCACAATGACAGAAGATACATATCTTGTGTCTGAAGTTATTGTGTCGTCGTCATACAAGTCACCATTACTCCAAAAGCAATGTCATTTTTCATGTTTTATGGGGTCTTTCATGTCTCATGCTGTCTTTCATTTATCTTGCTGTCTTTCATGTCTCATGCTGTCTTTCATGTCACATGCTGTCTTTCATGTCACATGCTGTCTTTCATCTATCTTGCTGTCTTTCATGTCCCGTGCTGTCTTTCATCTATCTTGCTGTCTTTCATGTCTCATGCTGTCTTTCATCTACCTCACTGTCTTTCATTTCTCATGCTGTCTTTTATGTCCATGCTGTCTTTCATGTCTCATGCTGTCTTTCATGTCCCATGCTGTCTTTTATCTATCTCACTGTCTTTCATCTATCTCACTGTCTTTCATGTCCCATGCTGTCTTTTATCTATCTCACTGTCTTTCATGTCCCATGCTGTCTTTTATCTATCTCACTGTCTTTCATGTCCCATGCTGTCTTTCATGTCCCATGCTGTCTTTCATGTCCCATGCTGTCTTTCATGTCCCATGCTGTCTTTCATGTCCCATGCTGTCTTTCATGTCCCATGCTGTCTTTTATCTATCTCACTGTCTTTCATGTCCCATGCTGTCTTTCATGTCCCATGCTGCCCTACCACTATATATTATCGTGGTGTTGTACCTGTGGAATCGTAAACTTTTTCTCTACCCTGAAGCCTAAAATATTACAGCCGAAGTTTGTGTCGTTTTAACAAAGTTTAACTCCTCCACACTCCCTTCATTTAGTATTGGTACCTGGAGCGTCACCTGAAATTACGATTTTCTGGGGCTCTCCAGCATGTCTCATATACTTGTTAGCATGTCTCATATACTTGTTAGCATGCTCAAGTAGTTTATGCCATGTGATTGTTGACTGCCTTTGACTACAGCAACCTATCTAAACACCAACTTACGGACTAATCTAGAGTTGAAACTAGCTGTGAAAGAATCACGTATTGCGCATGTATTCAGCCAAATAGTTGGTCATTGAATCATTCAGTATTGCGAAAGCTATAGATCACCAAGAACGATAAGAAACATTTCTTTTCTCACGAGTTGTCGTACTCTTATCTCGAACTGTCCAACACTGGAGTAGAGCATGACGCAGACGCGGAAGTATTTCTGTAACTCTAAACAAGTTCTGCTGTATGTACGTCTGTTGCCAGAGTGAGTCGACAGATATCCGGACACCATAAATTTTCATCGACCCCTGCTGCGTCATTTTATGTCATTAAGGGATTAAATCTTAGACTTCCATATGTATTGCTATTTTTTATTGTCTCTAGATAATATTATTTATACTACAGCTAAAATATGGCATCGTCTGCACTTAATTATAAGTAGTGATCAGCAGAAGCGTCACTAGGTTTGCTATCAGTCATTGCGGTAGGTCATGGTTGTACCCCCTCACAACTTACCCCAAAGACCTCTTTCGAGTCTGGGACATACATAATTTTACACTTTGGTGGCACCCTGTGTGATCCGCATCCCCCTCCCCTCCGAGTGACGCCACTGGTAATAAGTTAATAATGAAAGGAAATTTAATCAGTAATAAAGTTTAGAAATACATGCACTTTAAAAATGTGTAACAAAATTAGTCACTCTACGGATATTTTTGAAGGCTCATTAATTATGTTTGTTACCTTCTAAAGCTATGAATTCCTACACCCCACTAATTGCCACCCCACACGTCCAAGTCATGGTGGAGCTAAAGTGTCGCTCAGAGCGTGTCAGAATTTGTTTCGCATCTATCCAAGAAACTAACTCTGCTTGTGGCTGAAAATGCCGACTCTCCATATAAGGGGGGGGGGATTCTGCCCCCTGCAAGCAGCCTCCTCCACAATATCCTCCCTACGCTTCTGTCTCAAAGGCGTCTGCTAACGAGGTAATAAATGCTGTGATGTGAACGGCCAATACTCGCTGCAAGTTCTTCCTTATCAACAAAAAATTATATCACCTGTGTATTTGAACCAGCACATAATAACAACCCTTATTTACAACTAGGGGTGTACCAGATTCAAATTTTTGAAATCCGACCGGAGCCGGATTTATGAAGTGAAATCTGGTCGGAGCCGGATTTGTAAAATTAACGGATTCCGGATTTGCTAGAGCTATTATATTTGATCGAAAAACCGGCCAGCTGGATTTATGAAGTAAAATTCTGTCGGAGCCGGATTTGTAAAAATGGCCGGATTCCGGATTTTCCGGATCCGAAATCCGGTACACCCCTATTTACAACACTGTTTATTCACAAGCAAGTGATGACACATTGATAACGGCATTATTACAACGTGCGACTAACAAAGGCGATCGGCTCATCTTGTATGCTGACGGCAGCCGGCGACCACGCCTCTCTTCGCCTGGCACAGCCCCGCGCGCTGTCCCTTTCACGGACAGCGTGATTTCTAACGGATTTTCATCTTAAGGTTCCGAGCAGTTCCACCAGTATAGTAAGTTGTGTTTTCGATGTCTTTGTATGCGGGTGTGCAAAATTCTCTTGTGTCCAATCTTGAATACAAGCTAACAGTTTGGACTTATTTTTTAAAAGCACCAACCATATTTGGAGGTTATTTTCTGTCGACAGTATGGAAAATCAAGGAATGTCTGTGACCGTGCCGTATAAGGTTTGTGGTGTGTCGCATGATTCAGGTCTATTTTAAGTAACACGCTGTGTTGATGTTTACGATCGGCTATCTTTTCATCTGGTGTTATATAAAAGCTTCTCTTGTATGAGATTTCTCTACTTCACTTGCGGGACGCTGGCTGGGACAGTCAATTGATTACATCTTTAATAATACGGTTGGGGGAGGGGGCAGATCAGATCTACTTTTATTTATTTATTTATAATAATAATTATTAGTATATTATATATTGTTCGCAATTTTATAAGCATTCTGTGTTTAAAAGTTGACAATATTTCCGTGTGTCGATTTCTATTTTAATATTAAGCATTAGACAATGAAAGGAAAATAAAATATAAAATTTAGCTTATAAACACGTTCTATCCAAGGAGCCAGTAACAGTAAAGGTGTAAAGTGGAAAGAATAATTTACAGTTGATTAAAATGCGCTGATCAAGATAGTGTGTAGAAAAACATCTACAGTGTAGTAAAATAAAAATTTAAGCGTTGTCTACATTCAATTCAAATCCTTAGGCTGCAATGAGCGCACGCCTCCTGTCAGACCTTCCCTGGATTTACCCAACTCCATCTTGATATTTCCCCTTTCATCCTGTCACTTTAATGTCTTCACTATTTTTCTTTTCTATTTTGTGCACGCCCTACCTCTATCCCAGTCCTCTATCCCAGTCCTCTATTTTAGGGGAATACATGTATTTCCTGTTCTCAACCCCCAACGCACGCCCCTACTTTCCACTTAGACATTTTATTTTTTCGCATACCATTTCCACGTTGTTTAAACTAATCGATTAAAAATAATGTGTGGGTAGTTGTAAATAATTATACAAACATGCTTCTAGGATAACTCGCAATCTACTACTCTGCTACTGTGATACCCCCCCCCACCCCCGGGGGTGGCCTAAAGGAATTGAAGGCCCTAAATGTAATTGAAGGCCCTAAATGTAATTGCAAACTAAAAATAATAAATATGGAAAGATTCTTCTGCGAGGCTCCCACTAATGATGAGACTAATTGTAGGCCCTGGGCGGCTGCCTAGTTTGCCTTAGGCCGGCCCTGCCCCCCCCCAACAGTACTACTGTGATAACCCCCACGCTACTACTGGGATAACCCCCACGCTACTACTGTGATAACCCCCACGCTACTACTGTGATAACCCCCACGCTACTACCGCGATAACCCTCACACTACTACTGTAATAACCCACACACTACTTCTGTGATAACCCCCACACTACTAATGTGATAACCCCCACACTATTACTGTGATAACCCCCCCCCACGCTACTACTGTGATAACCCCCACACTACTACTGTGATAACCCCCACGCTACTACTGTGATAACCCCCACGCTACTACTGTGATAACCCCCACACTACTACTGTGATAACCCCCACACTACTACTGTGATACCCCCCCCCCACACATTACCCCATATACTACTTTTATAATTGACAACCCTGGGGCACGTAAACGTTAATATAGAATTCTTTCTTTCCGAATTTCAATTTTTGTATCTAACTTAAATATTTTCATTGGGATCTGTGTGCCCCCATCTTTCTCATGAAGCTACTAGCTATCCCCCCCCCCAACCAACACGACTGTAATAACGTCAATGACGCATTGCTCGTGAGTCATGTACAGATTAAGGCAGCTCGCTTTACTGCCCCTCGCTTCAGAGTAACGTAATGCTTCCCAGAGCTGTCCTTGCAGAGTGGCTCTGCTGGTCTCATATGACACATTTGTCCTATATCATGAATGACCCACCTAAACTCAGTCATGGAGCTTGACCTGTGTATGACATAATGGAGCTCATTTCTTGTTAGATCGTTTCTTGTATCACTGACACAGTGTAGGCAACTTCTTGTATCACTGACACAGTGTAGCCCCCTTCTTGTATCACTGACACAGTGTAGGCAACTTCTTGTATCACTGACACAGTGTAGCCCCCTTCTTGTATCACTGACACAGTGTAGGCAACTTCTTGTATCACTGACACAGTGTAGCCCCCTTCTTGTATCACTGACACAGTGTAGGCAATTTCTTGTATCACTGACACAGTGTAGGCAACTTCTTGTATCACTGACACAGTGTAGGCAACTTCTTGTATCACTGACACAGTGTAGGCAACTTCTTGTATCACTGACACAGTGTAGGCAACTTCTTGTATCACTGACACAGTGTAGGCAACTTCTTGTATCACTGACACAGTGTAGGCAACTTCTTGTATCACTGACACAGTGTAGGCAACTTCTTGTATCACTGACACAGTGTAGGCAACTTCTTGTATCACTGACACAGTATAGCCCACATTTGCTCTAGTAGCCCCCATTTAAAATCAAATGATTTAAATCGCCATTCTTCTGTGAAAAGGTGAGTGACGAATCAATCAACAAGACTTCTGACATATCGATTGCTGCTTGTACACACCTGTGTACATGGCTACCACGTTTTATTCTTTTAAATGTGCGTAACTGACTTCTAGTAGTTGGCATGTTACCGGTGGTTTCACTTACATGTCTATTTAGAAAGTAACGGTTACCACACGTATTTGAATTAAAAATTTTCGGATTAGATTGAAGAAGTACAACACTATACATGCCTGTGTAAGGATCAGGGACGTGAGACAAAAGATTAGTGAATGTTAGACGAAGGTTAGAGACCATTGGATAAAGGCTTGGGTTCGTTTGACAAGGACTAGTGCCATAGAACAAAGGATTGTGACCATTGGCAGACTATGGACCATTGGACAAACGTTGGGGGGTCATTGGATAAGTCTAGTGACCACTTTCCTGGAACTAGATAGGGACCATTGGTCAAAGGTATACTGAACAAGGAACGAGGATTGTGGGCCGATTTGACAATTTGTTGTAATATCCACATATTTATGTTTATGACAGTTACTATAAAAGAATTAAGGTTTCCTTAAGGTTTTCAATGTAAGAAGTATTTATTTAAACCCTTGACAAAAGATTCTGAATTTATTGCTCGTCAGAATTAAACGTCTCTGCCTGATACTAAAAATCCTCGGGATGTTACTTTGGAAAATACTGTTACTCGTTTTGAAGGAAAGTGGGGGTGGGTGGGGTTTGGTTGCGGTCCACCTGGGTTACATTTTGTGTTTGCATGTAAATGTCCTTAGTGATGTGCTGTTTTTGTTTCCAAGCGGAAGGGCAGCCAAAGTCCTGGCACTGACCCTAGCAATGCCCCTGATCCTAGCAATGCCCCTGACCCCAGCAATGCCCCTGATCCTAGCAACGCACCTGACCCCAGGAACGCCCCTGATCCTAGCAATGCCCCTGATCCCAGCAACGCCCCTGATCCTAGCAATGCCCCTGACCACAGCAACGCCCCTGATCCTAGCAATACCCCTGACCCCAGCAACGCCCCTGATCCTAGCAACGCACCTGACCCCAGCAACGCCACTGATCCTTGCAACGCCCCTTACCCCAGCAACGCCCCTTACCCCAGAAACGCCCCTGACCCCAGCAACGCCCCTGACCCCAGCAACGCCACTTACCCCAGCAACGCCCCTTACCCCAGCAACGCCACTGATCCTTGCAACGCCCCTTACCCCAGCAACGTCCCTTACCCCAGCAACGCCCCTTACCCCAGCAACGCCCCTGACCCCAGCAACGCCCCTGACCCTACCAATGGCCCTGACCCCAGCAACGCCCCTGATACTCGCAACGCCCCAGATACTTGCAACGCCCCAGATCCTTGCAACGCCCCAGACCATCACAGTTTGAGCTGTACGCATACAAATTCTTCATCCTCCCGTCTGTCATGAGGGCGTGGAACGGGTAACCCGAACGAATCAGGAAACTAACACACATTCAACAATCTAAACTCCAAAGAATAGACACAAACAATGACAATGGATAAGCGTAGGACGCAATAAACTTCTGTACAGGAGGAGCGTCTGTAATATATAATCTATATCTATAAAAATCAAAGTATGTCTGTGTGTGTGTGTGTGTGTGTGTGTGTGCATGTCCTTTATAGCTGACTAAACCATTCATCCGATCGTCATGAAATTTTTGTAGACTGTTAAGTACCTACCTGGGATGGTAACTGGCAAATTTGTTTTCTAAATTTAACACTCATGGGGCACCGGGGGCCCATAATGTCATTTTGTGCTTATATGAGCTATATAAAATTTAGTTTAAGCGCTAGCTACTGTGTAAATTGATGGATCTTAACCAAACTTTGTATATGACAACTTGATAGGCAATACTAAAATACTATAGGGAACTGAACTGCAAATAGTCATTCCTTTGGGGCTGGGGGTCCAAAAATTCACATTTCTTTAACGTTTAAAATTTTATTCACCATTCAGTCATTAACAATCTTGACAAATAATGACACATGTATCCATTATTATACAAATTGAAATGAACAGGGGTTTTGAACTTTATATCTTGCACTGAATGGGCCCCGGGGCCCTTAATGTCTTTTTTGCTTATATAAGATATATAAAAATTAGTTTATGCGTTAGCTACTGAGTAAATGAATAGATCTTAACAAAAATTTGTATTAAAAAACTTGGTAGCCCATATTAAAATACTATAGGGCACTTGACTCCTTATGGCCACTCCTTCGCGGCTGGGGGCCCAAAATACCTTTTTACTTAAACGTTTAAGATTGTATTCCCAAATTCAATTATTAAAAAACTTGACAAATAATGGTAAATGTATCCATTATCATCCATATTGAAATGAACAGGTGTTTTGAACTTTATATCTTGCCCTGAATGGGCCCTGGGGCCCTTAATGTCGTTTTTTGCTAATATGTGATATATAAAAATTAGTTTCTGCATTAGGTACTTGGTAAATGAATAGATCTTCAACAAAATTTGCACACAAAAACTTGGTAGCCAATATTAATATACTAATGGGCACTAAACTTCTAATGTCAATATCTTCCGGGCCGGGGGCCCCAAATTTCTTTTTTTCGTATATGTTTAAGATATGTTTCCTATTTACTTTTTTAAAGATCTTGAGAAATATATTAACAATAAAACTGAATTAAAATGAACAGGTTTTTGAAATTGACCTCTTGCACCGAATGGGCCGGGGGCCCTTAATGTCATTTCCCCCCTATATTGGCTAAATAAAAAGTAGTTTAAGCGTTAAATAATGAGAAATAACTGGATTTTGACCAAACTTAGTATATAAAAACTTAATTGCCTATATTAATATAGTAATATACGGTAGTGAACTCTTAATGTCTTTTTACTGAACTTTAATAATTTTATTCCCTATTCAATTTTACACGATATTTATGAATATAGCTTGAGTACAATGGCAATAAAAAAACTATATAATCACTCATTTTGGGGCCGGGGCCCTTAATATCGTTTCTTCTTTTGTACGCTATTTAATTATTAATTTATTTATCCGTTTGCTATGAAACTTGGAAGTTTTTTTCACACTTCCGCGAAGGTTTCTGGCATTATTGTTTTTAAACATATAACTCATTGGTTTCTTTAAATTTATTCATTTTTACTGAGATCGTTGCAACTCACGACGGGTCTGCTAGTGAAATATAAAAACGCTGTTTAATTTAACTCCGATCACCCTCGCCTAATCTAACACATATGACACATTGAGTAGAGCCTGGTTGATGTAACACATATGACACATTGAGTAGAGCCTGGTTGATGTAACACATATGACACATTGAGTAGAGCCTGGTTGATGTAACACACATGACACATTGAGTAGATGGTTGATGTTATAACACACATGACACATTGAGTAGATGGTTGATGTTATAACACACATGACACATTGAGTAGATGGTTGATGTTATAACACACATGACACATTGAGTAGATGGTTGATGTTATAACACACATGACACATTGAGTAGATGGTTGATGTTATAACACACATGACACATTGAGTAGATGGTTGATGTTATAACACACATGACACATTGAGTAGAGCCTGATTGGTGTTATAACACACATGACACATTGAGTAGAGCCTGATTGGTGTTATAACACACATGACACATTGAGTAGAGCCTGGTTGCTGTTATAACACACATGACACATTGAGTACAGCCTGGTTGATGTAAGACATGACACATTGAGTAGAGCCTGGTTGCTGTTATAACACACATGACACATTGAGTAGATGGTTGCTGTTATAACACACATGACACATTGAGTAGAGCCTGATTGTTATTTTCGACAGGTTTAAGTCCCACCAGAAGCCCCGGACTCTGGGCCCCGCTGCCAGGAGTATCTCCGAGGACAGCGTGTTTTCTCCTGAGGTCAGAGAAGCCCCCATTCGACCTTTCCCAACGACGGCCCTGTCGGTGGAGAGCATTCCTACTTCGGCTTTCCAGGTAAGACATCTTTCAGTTGTATCGTCAGTAGTCTGTTTAATGGTGCTATTTTACGTCTTCCATTTTCTATTATATTTACAAACAGTTGTCGTTTATATTTTCCACTCCAACACACAAGCTGTTATTTATTAATTTCTTCAGTTTTCTCTGACGTAGAAATGTGTGTTGTATTTTTATATATCTTTATATGAGGTGTTAAGATTGTCAGCACATAATGAACTTCTTTGGGAAACTCAAGAAATAATAAGACTTGTGGTAATTCTGTTAATAAAAAAATTAATAAATAAGGAAATGGTGAATTATCTCTCGATCAAATCACCCTTACTAAGACATGTATTACATATTAGGACACATTCATTTGTTTGACCCGCTTGTTGGAATATTACGCGCCTATTCGGACTTCTAGATGCCTTTTGGATTATGGCAGACTTTGGTTTTCAGAACATTTAATTAAAACTTTCCTATCAATGTTCTTGACGCTAATGATGGAGTATGGCTCCTCTATTGAGCAATAACACGCCCATTGTTCTTGACGCTAATGATGGAGTATGGCTCCTCTATTGGGCAATAACACGCCCATTGTTCTTGACGCTAATGATGGAGTATGGCTCCTCTATTGGGCAATAACACGCCCATTGTTCTTGACGCTAATGATGGAGTATGGCTCCTCTAATGGGCAATAACACGCCCATTGTTCTTGACGCTAATGATGGAGTATGGCTCCTCTATTGGGCAATAACACGCCCATTGTTCTTGACGCTAATGATGGAGTATGGCTCCTCTATTGGGCAATAACACGCCCATTGTTCTTGACGCTAATGATGGAGTATGGCTCCTCTATTAGGCAATGACACGCCCATTTTTCTTGACGCTAATGATGGAGTATGGCTCCTCTATTAGGCAATGACACGCCCATTGTTCTTGACGCTAATGATGGAGTATGGCTCCTCTATTGGGCAATGACACGCCCGTTGTTCTTGACGCTAATGATGGAGTATGGCTCCTCTATTGGGCAATAACACGCCCATTGTTCTTGACGCTAATGGTGGAGTATGGCTCCTCTATTGGGCAATAACACGCCCATTGTTCTTGACGCTAATGATGGAGTATGGCTCCTCTATTGGGCAATAACACGCCCATTGTTCTTGACGCTAATGATGGAGTATGGCTCCTCTATTGGGCAATAACACGCCCATTGTTCTTGACGCTAATGATGGAGTATGGCTCCTCTATTGGGCAATGACACGCCCATTGTTCTTGACGCTAATGATGGAGTATGGCTCCTCTATTGGGCAATGACACGCCCATTGTTCTTGACGCTAATGATGGAGTATGGCTCCTCTATTGGGCAATGACACGCCCATTGTTCTTGACGCTAATGATGGAGTATGGCTCCTCTATTGGGCAATAACACGCCCATTGTTCTTGACGCTAATGATGGAGTAGGGCTCCTCTATTGGGCAATGACACGCCCATTGTTATTGGCGCTAATGACGGAGTATGGCTCCTCTATTGGGCAATGACACGCCCATTGTTCTTGACGCTAATGATGGAGTATGGCTCCTCTATTGGGCAATAACACGCCCATATTTCTTGACGCTAATGATGGAGTATGGCTCCTCTATTGGGCAATAACACGCCCATTGTTCTTGACGCTAATGATGGAGTATGGCTCCTCTATTTGGCAATAACACGCCCATTGTTCTTGACGCTAATGATGGAGTATGGCTCCTCTATTGGGCAATGACACGCCCAGCGACACAAAAAAAAATTCATTAAAATATAACTCGTCATTTGACTGGCACGCCCGTCTGATTCAAAATTGTTTAATTGACAGAACGAGTTGCTGTCTAAACTTCAGAAGAGGAGATCACAGTACTCGGATGACGACCATGATGACGGCCTTCCCAGAAGTCCTGTCCCTCCCGTCACCACCATTGACGTCATCATGGGTGGTCCACTAAAGGTAACTTCCGTTCTTACCATGTCTTGGTCAGTCTTCTCCCTTGGAACTAACAATTTCAAAGCTAGTGACACAAGTTAAATGTTCATTGAGACCCAGTGACACAAGTTAAATGTTCATTGAGACCCAGTGACACAAGTTAAATGTTCATTGAGACCCAGTGACACAAGTTAAATGTTCAATGAGACCCAGTGACGCAAGTTAAATGTTCATTGAGACCCAGTGACACAAGTTAAATGTTTAATGAGACCCAGTGACAAAAGTTAAATGTTCATTGACACCCAGTGACACAAGTTAAATCTTTAATGAGACCCAGTGACACAAGTTAAATGTTTAATGAGACCCAGTGACACAAGTTAAATGTTCATTGAGACACAGTGACACAAGTTAAATGTTCAATGAGACCCAGTGACACAAGTTAAATGTTCAATGAGATCCAATGACACAGGTTAAATGTTTAATGAGACCCAGTGACACAAGTTAAATGTTCATTGAGACCCAGTGACACAAGTTAAATCTTTAATGAGACCCCAGTGACACAAGTTAAATATTTAATGAGACCCAGTGACACAAGTTAAATCTTTAATGAGTCCCAGTGACACAAGTTAAATGTTCATTGAGACCCAGTGACACAAGTTAATTCTTTAATGAGACCCAGTGACACAAGTTAAATATTTAATGAGACCCAGTGACACAAGTTAAATCTTTAATGAGTCCCAGTGACACAAGTTAAATGTTCATTGAGACCCAGTGACACAAGTTAATTCTTTAATGAGACCCAGTGACACAAGTTAAATCTTTAATGAGGCCCAGTGACACAAGTTAAATGTTCATTGAGACCCAGTGACACAAGTTAAATGTTTAATGAGACCCAGTGACACAAGTTAAATCTTTAATGAGACCCAGTGACACAAGTTAAATCTTTAATGAGACCCAGTGACACAAGTTAAATCTTTAATGAGGCCCAGTGACACAAGTTAAATGTTCATTGAGACCCAGTGACACAAGTTAAATGTTTAATGAGACCCAGTGACACGAGTTAAATCTTTAATGAGACCCAGTGACACAAGTTAAATCTTTAATGAGACCCAGTGACACAAGTTAAATCTTTAATGAGACCCAGTGACACAAGTTAAATGTTCATTGAGACCCAGTGACACAAGTTAAATCTTTAATGAGACCCAGTGACACAAGTTAAATCTTTAATGAGACCCAGTGACACAATTTAAATGTTCAATGAGACCCAGTGACACAAGTTAAATGTTCATTGAGACCCAGTGACACAAGTTAAATCTTTAATGAGACCCAGTGACACAAGTTAAATGTTCATTGAGACCCAGTGACACAAGTTAAATGTTCATTGAGACCCAGTGACACAAGTTAAAAAGGTAAATGCATAAAATAAAAACAGGGTATTAGTAGGCCTGACAGGACGTAACACAACAGCGAACGTTTCGGCAAAGAGCCTTCTTCAACGGACAAATAGTACACAAATGAAACGAATAAAACGAAATAATAGAAAAAAACACTTAGCTTCGGTGAAATCCAAGTAGTCCAGTAGAGATCTCTACTGGACTACTTGGATTTCACCGAAGCTAAGTGTTTTTTTCTATTATTTCGTTTTATTCGTTTCATTTGTGTACTATTTGTCCGTTGAAGAAGGCTCTTTGCCGAAACGTTCGCTGTTGTGTTACGTCCTGTCAGGCCTACTAATACCCTGTTTTTATTTTATGCATTTACCTTTTTAAAAGCCTGATTGCAGTCTCACCCCCATTACTTTATTTGACACAAGTTAAATCTTTAATGAGACCCAGTGACACAAGTTAAATCTTTAATGAGACCTAGTGACACAAGTTAAATGTTCAATGAGACCCAGTGACACAAGTTAAATGTTCATTGAGACCCAGTGACACAAGTTAAATCTTTAATGAGACCCAGTGACACAAGTTAAATGTTCAATGAGACCCAGTGACACAAGTTAAATGTTCATAGAGACCCAGTGACACAAGTGAAATGTTCATTGAGAAGTAGTGACACAAGTTAAATGTTCAATGAGACCCAGTGACACAAGTTAAATGTTCAATGAGACCCAGTGACACAAGTTAAATCTTTAATGAGACCCAGTGGCACAAGTTAAATCTTTAATGAGACCCAGTGACACAAGTTAAATCTTTAATGAGACCCAGTGACACAAGTTAAATGTTCAATGAGACCCAGTAACACAAGTTAAATGTTCATTGAGACCCAGTGACACAAGTTAAATTTTTAATGAGTCCCAGTGACACAAGTTAAATGTTCATTGAGACACAGTGACACAAGTTAAATGTTTAATGAGACCCAGTGAGACAAGTTAAATGTTCATTGAGACCCAGTGACACAAGTTAAATGTTTAATGAGACCCAGTGACACAAGTTAAATGTTCATTGAGACCCAGTGACACAAGTTAAATCTTTAATGAGACCCAGTGAGACAAGTTAAATGTTCATTGAGACTCAGTGACACAAGTAAAATCTTTAATGAGACTCAGTGACACAAGTTAAATGTTCATTGAGACTCAGTGACACAAGTTAAATCTTTAATGAGACCCAGTGACACAAGTTAAATCTTTAATGAGACCCAGTGACACAATTTAAATTTTCATTGAGACCCAGTGACACAAGTTAAATGTTCATTGAGACCCAGTGACACAAGTTAAATCTTTAATGAGACTCAGTGACACAAGTTAAATGTTCATTGAGACTCAGTGACACAAATTAAATCTTTAATGAGACTCAGTGACACAAATTAAATCTTTAATGAGACCCAGTGACACAAGTTAAATCTTTAATGAGACCCAGTGACACAAGGGAAATGTTCATTGAGACCCAGTGACACAAGTTAAATCTTTAATGAGACCTAGTGACACAAGTTAAATGTTCATTGAGACCCAGTGACACAAATTAAATCTTTAATGAGACCCAGTGACACAAGTTAAATGTTCATTAAGACCAAGTGAAACAAGTTAAATGTTCATTGAGACCCAGTGACACAAGTTAAATCTTTAATGAGACCCAGTGACACAAGTTAAATGTTCATTAAGACCAAGTGAAACAAGTTAAATGTTCATTGAGACCCAGTGACACAAATTAAATCTTTAATGAGACCCAGTGACACAAGTTAAATGTTCATTAAGACCAAGTGAAACAAGTTAAATGTTCATTGAGACCCAGTGACACAAGTTAAATCTTTAATGAGACCCAGTGACACAAGTTAAATGTTCAATGAGACCCAGTGACACAAGTTAAATGTTCATTGAGACCCAGTGACACAAGTTAAATGTTCAATGAGACCCAGTGACACAAGTTAAATGTTCAATGAGACCCAGTGACACAAGTTAAATGTTCATTGAGACCCAGTGACACAAGTTAAATGTTCATTGAGACCCAGTGACACAAGTTAAATGTTCATTGAGACCCAGTGACACAAGTTAAATGTTCATTGAGACTCAGTGACACAGGTTAAATCTTTAATGAGACCCAGTGACACAAGGGAAATGTTCATTGAGACCCAGTGACACAAGTTAAATCTTTAATGAGACCTAGTGACACACGTTAAATGTTCATTGAGACCCAGTGACACAAATTAAATCTTTAATGAGACCCAGTGACACAAGTTAAATGTTCATTAAGACCCAGTGACACAAGTTAAATGTTCATTGAGACCCAGTGACACAAGTTAAATCTTTAATGAGACCCAGTGACACAAGTTAAATGTTCAATGAGACCCAGTGACACAAGTTAAATGTTCATTGAGACCCAGTGACACAAGTTAAATGTTCATTGAGACCCAGTGACACAAGTTAAATGTTCATTGAGACCCAGTGACACATGTTAAATCTTTATTGAGACCCAGTGACACAAGTTAAATGTTCATTGAGACTCAGTGACACAGGTTAAATCTTTAATGAGACCCAGTGACACAAGTTAAATCTTTAATGAGACCCAGTGACACAAGTTAAATGTTCATTGAGACTCAGTGGACACAAGTTAAATCTTTAATGAGACCCAGTGACACAAGTTAAATCTTTAATGAGACCCAGTGACACAAGATAAATGTTCAATGAGACCCAGTGACACAAGTTAAATGTTCATTGAGACCCAGTGACACAAGTTAAATGTTCATTGAGACCCAGTGACACAAGTTAAATCTTTAATGAGACCCAGTGACACAAGTTAAATGTTCAATGAGACCCAGTGACACAAGTTAAATGTTCATTGAGACCCAGTGACACAAGTTAAATGTTCATTGAGACCCAGTGACACAAGTTAAATGTTCATTGAGACTCAGTGACACAAGTTAAATGTTCATTGAGACTCAGTGACACAAGTTAAATGTTCATTGAGACTCAGTGACACAAGTTAAATGTTCATTGAGACTCAGTGACACAAGTTAAATGTTCATTGAAACCCAGTGACACAAGTTAAATCTTTAATGAGACCCAGTGACACAAGTTAAATCTTTAATGAGACCCAGTGACACAAGTTAAATCTTTAATGAGACCCAGTGACACAAGTTAAATGTTCATTGAAACCCAGTGACACAAATTAAATCTTTAATGAGACCCAGTGACACAAGTTAAATGTTCATTAAGACCCAGTGACACAAGTTAAATGTTCATTGAAACCCAGTGACACAAGTTAAATGTTCAATGAGACCCAGTGACACAAGTTAAATGTTCAATGAGACCCAGTGACACAAGTTAAATGTTCATTGAGACTCAGTGACACAAGTTAAATGTTCATTGAGACCCAGTGACACAAGTTAAATCTTTAATGAGACCTAGTGACACAAGTTAAATGTTCATTGAGACCCAGTGACACAAATTAAATCTTTAATGAGACCCAGTGACACAAGTTAAATGTTCATTAAGACCCAGTGACACAAGTTAAATGTTCATTGAAACCCAGTGACACAAGTTAAATGTTCAATGAGACCCAGTGACACAAGTTAAATGTTCATTGAGACCCAGTGACACAAATTGAATCTTTAATGAGACCCAGTGACACAAGTTAAATGTTCATTAAGACCCAGTGACACAAGTTAAATGTTCATTGAAACCCAGTGACACAAGTTAAATGTTCAATGAGACCCAGTGACACAAGTTAAATGTTCAATGAGACCCAGTGACACAAGTTAAATGTTCAATGAGACCCAGTGACACAAGTTAAATGTTCATTATTTGAGATCTAGTGACACTAGTCCCCTACCCATAATGTTTGAGTTTTAAGGCATTGCCTCAAAATGTATGAAAAGTGTCCTATTTTATGCCTGCCCCCCCCCCTATTTTTTCCCCAATCCAACCCCTAACTCCAACACAATTAAAGATTTCAATATTCGGCACGACTTAGTCATCTGCAAGGTCAATCTCTTGCCACTAGTAATGACCAAGCGTCCAGGTCAAGGCTAACCTCTGGCCCTACACATAATGCCACAGTTCTCTTCATCGTGGACTAACCCTCAGCTCACCCTCGTCCAATCATTCAACAGCCCTACTTGTCATTTCCTGTGAATGTGTCACAACCAAGCAGCTACTCCGTCTTATCATCGGAAGGGACTGTAAACCTGTCTTGTGTTGTGGACATTGTAACAGGAAATGGCACCAAGAGAGGGCGTCTGCATGGTCACTGGAGTAGACGGGCGGTAACTTCAGTTTAATTAAGTTATCCACTCATCCTTGCTTGTTTAGGATCCCACCACCCCCCCCCACCCCATTCAATACCAGGGAATCGTTGAAGTGATGTCGTTTGGGATGGCTTCATTTCTATGCAGTCGGTGTCTGATCAATTGTTTTCCTTTATGTCATTGACACATATTCTTTTATATAAAAGCACATCTTCCGGGGTTTTTTTCTTTGTTTTTTTCCCCCCCACTTACCCTCGTCCTCATAAAATCCCCCGCCCTATTTGCCCTCACGAGTTTATCCACATATGCATTGTGAGTGAAGGGATTAGCATACCGAGTTATCAGCAGATGTGAGATGTTGGATTCGAGATGTTTTATTTCATCGTAAATAATCTTAATGACAAGAACAACATATCTTTACTTCTGCCACACAATAACTATCAGATTATGTCTGTGGAATGTACGATGCCATGATAGAGACACTCTTTTATCATATCAGTTATAAATCGTACGATTTTATATTTTGGCTTTTTACTAGATAAAGACTTGAGTGGGGCTCGGAAAAGTTACCAATGTCTGACAGTGGTAACCAAAAATGAACAAGCATAATTTTACAACTTCCCCACAAATAACAGCAGATTATTATGAAACCATGGTGAGTGGTCCCATCAGCTGGGTTGCCAATGCTTTGTGCAACTTTTAGGTCAGGGAATTGAACACATTCATTGACGGTTCATCCTTTCACTGTTTCAATGTCGAATTGAACACATTCACTAACGAGTTCATCCTTTCACTGTTTCAAATAGTTATTCTTCTCGCCCAAACCTCTAATATATGTGTTTTTGTTTTCTCTTTTGATCAGTTTGTATCGACCTTCGATTTGTCTCTCTCTCTCTCTCTCTCTCTCTCTCTCTCTCTCTCTCTCTCTCTCTCTCTCACTCTCTCTCTCTCTCTCTCTCTCTCTCTCTCTCTCTCTTTCTCTCTCTCTCTCTCTCTCTCTCTCTCTCTCACTCTCTCTCTCTCTCTCTCTCTCCTCTCTCTCTCTCTACTCTCTCTCTCTCTCTCTCTCTCTCTCTCTCTCTCTCTCTCTCTCTCTCTCTTCTCTCTCTCTCTCTCTCTCTCTCTCTCTCTCTCTCTCTCTCTCTCTCTCTCTCTCTCTCTCTCTCTCTCTCTCTCTCTCTCTCTCTCTCTCTCTCTCTCTCTCTCTCTCTCTCTCTCTCTCTCTCTCTCTCTCTCTCTCTCTCTCTCTCTCTCTCTCTCTCTCTCTCTCTCTCTCTCTCTCTCTCCCCCTCCCCCCCTCCTCGTTCATGTAGTTCTTATCCCTGCTAACAACAACATTACTTCTCGTGTAACATTACCTGCATGACGCAGTTTTCCTGTCTTTTGTGTCAATCCACTCACCCAGTTTCCGGTGTCTAACTTCACCCCTAACCACATGCCAAACAAGAGACATTGCACGAACGTCGTGCTGTCCAGACACATACGTTTTATTGACTCAACTTAGTGGCGTTGCCATGTTTATTGGCGCCCGCAGAAAGTCCAGCTTTTAGCTGCTCTCATTTTTGAAAAAAATGGTTCGAAAATCCGCCTGCGACTCTAGGAACAGTGTGTAGCCCGTGGCCGTACGTCCTATTCCAGCGCCCAGCTCCACGAGTGAGCGGCTCATGCGACACAATGTTGAGACAATTGTATTGTGCCAAGCTCTTGTACAGATAGTTTATGTTAGTTTCCTTGCGCCGAGACTTTGTCGCTGACGCCCCGAACTGTGGACGAGAGAATTAATTATGATACTCAAGTGACCAAGGGAACGGCGGCACCAAGAACGTTGACCTTTGACCTTTCAATACTAGCCTGTGTGTGAGGTGGTGTTGTCAAACGAGTCGATATGAATATGAATGCGTGTGTGGCGGTGGTGGGGGGGTGGGGGGGAGTGCGTGACTCATAGGTCTGGAATAATGATCGTGCCCCAACTGTCCTCGGGGTTTCGTTGCGTTGAATGTATATTTCAAATGTATATTTTATCTGGTAATCAATCCATGAGCTATTTTACCCAGATTGCTCTTTCCCCCAGATTGCTCTTTCCCCCAGATTGCCCTTTCCCCAAAATTGCTCTTTCACCCAGATTGCTCTTTCATCCAGTAGCTTTTTCACCCATATTCCTCTTTCACCCAAGTTGCTCTTTAAACATATCGCTCTTTCATCCAGATTGCTCTTTCACCCAGATTGCTCTTTCACCCAGATTGCTCTTTCATCCAGATTGCTCTTTCACCCAGATTGCTCTTTCACCCAGATTGCTCTTTCATCCAGATTGCTCTTTCATCCAGATTGCTCTTTCATCCAGATTGCTCTTTCACCCAGATTGCTCTTTCATCAAGATTGCATTTTCATCCAGATTGCTCTTTTATCCAGATTGCTCTTTCATCCAGATTGCTCTTTCATCCAGATTGCTCTTTCACCCAGATTGCTCTTTCATCAAGATTGCATTTTCATCCAGATTGCTCTTTTATCCAGATTGCTCTTTCATCAAGATTGCTCTTTCACCCAGATTGCTCTTTCATCCAGATTGCACTTTCACCCAGATTGCTTTTTCATCCAGATTGCTCTTTCAACCAGATTGCTCTTTCATCCAGATTGCTCTTTCATCCAGTATAGTCTTTCAGTCATTGGGCTCCACAATTCAAATTGCTTTTCAATTTGTGAAGAATTTATTTAGCCAATTTTTTCTTTTTTATTCTCCCCTGAGGCACAAAATTGTTGGTATATTTCGCTAAAATGTGCTTTGTGTAAACGGTATATGACTAACCCTCAACGAAATCTCTGAATAGTTGAAATATATCGATGAACTACGGGATGTCTAAATTTAGTGACACAGGGCTGACAAAAAAAAGTGAATTTTTGAACCAATTATGCATGTGCTGGCGCTAACAGACCTATAGCTCAATGGAAGAATTAACTGCAAGAGCAATGTCAACATTTATTAAAGTGGCGGCGGTGGCCTCCACAGAAGAAAACAATTCAGCACATATAGATTGGAAACTCTTACCGAAACATTTGCAGACTGTTAATGATTAAATGCGTTACGGAGGTCATACCAGTCGGTGGGGGATTAAGGGGGGGGTGCTGACTGGGCTAAAGCCAGGGGCCCCCAATGATTTAAGGGCCCCAAACTTATTATATTGTATAATACGGGTGGCTGGACCGGGCCCCAGGTGGAATTGTAGCCAGGGGCCACGTGCAATCTTAATGCGACCCTGATACCAGTGAAATGCTTGAGTAATGTATATAATGTATAGTATGGCATCTGGGCACGGTTGACAGTTTTAACTCTCCACAATGTTCGTATTTCAAATTCATCCCCGTATCCTCTGGATGACCCTTGATCCCAAGCCATGACCTTCAGTGGTACCCCGGGACTAACAAGGCAGGCCGACACAGCTTATTTCCTCCCGTCTGGTGGTGAGTCACTGGACAGGGGCTGGCCTCCCTCAACTCCAAAATGTCTGGAACTCTGTGACATAGCGAGGTCAGGGAACTCTGTGACATGGTGAGGTCAGGGAACTCTGTGACATGGCGAGGTCAGGGAACTCTGTGACATGGCGAGGTCAGGGAACTCTGTGACATGGCGAGGTCAGGGAACTCTGTGACATGGCGAGGTCAGGGAACTCTGTGACATGGCGAGGTCAGGGAACTCTGTGACATGGCGAGGTCAGGGAACTCTGTGACATGGCGAGGTCAGGGAAATTGAACGAACCGCTGGCTACGGTTTGTCAGGAAATTGGATGAGGGCTTAGGAGGGGATTAGGATTATAGATTGGATTATTAGCATTTTTGAGGGTTGATTCATGAATGATGATTAATATAATCAAGAATTTTTTTTATTAGGGTTGGAATATATATAGAGGATTTACAGCTGGGGTAGGGACAAAAACAAGGAGAGAAAGCGCGATGACATAAAGTAACAAAAACAAATTAATTGTTGACCAAATCATTCTTTAAGTTTAATGAAAATGAAAAAATGGTGCCGTATTTGGATATTAAGTTATCTGGTGGTGTGTTCAATTTATACTGTTTTTAAAAAAATCAATATTGATAGTTTGCAAATACGATATATCCAAAACAATTTATATCCTGTAGGCAAAAAAAGCTTAGCGTTGAAATCCAGAAGTTTACAAAAATATTTTAAAGTCTATTTTTTTGCTTTTATTGTTTATTCAAACGGACAGTTCGTTTTTTATGATTGGAAATGACGCAGGCACGAAAATATTTTTGAATACATTACAACTGATTCAGAAATAGACGATTAGAGTACGAGGAGGTTGAAGAAAGAAGGCGTGTAGATAGGGGAAAGTGAAGCCAGCACATTCTCTACCCAGATACTTAAAGTCATTGTTGGGAACCATCTCGGTCTTGTAAACTACTCACACATTCATATTAACAGAAGACATTTATTTGTCGTGGACATTACGACTGAGTAGAACACCGCGGTGATTCATTCTGTGTGAAAATGGAATACAAGAATCACACAAATGATTTGCTTGAATTGAATGAAGCAATTAATTTAAAGCCCCATCAATAGGTAAATACAGGATTAGACGTTTCAGAAACTATCGAGAGATTTTTGTCTTTGCAATTTGTAGGATGATATGTTTGTTGTACCATCCCTATGTAGATATGTTTGTTGTACCATCCCTATGTAGATATGTTTGTTGTACCGTCTCTATATACTGTTCTAGGTTGTTCTGGGGCGCCTACGGCGCCCACTTTTTTTCAAAAGCCCAAGTAACTTACGTGAATGTTATTGCATGCGTTCGAATCAGTTTGTCCGACAACCAAAACTTGGTATGTTAATGAATTCAATAAAAAGAATGAATTATTAAATTTTAGTGCATTAGAATGATTTATTTTTCATAAAATTTCTCTATATATCCCTTTTCCAAAATTAAGATTTAAGCTCAAACAGTGACGTCATATAATATTTTACGGCGAGAAAAACAATACGCTCTGTTAATCTCGAAACCAAAATGATTATGATTTTACGTCTGTATTTTCAATTTTAAAAAATATGCTGATTGTGTCCCTTAACTCTACAGAATGACCTAGACTTTTATTTTGTTTATGCTTGTTGTACCATCGCTATATTTACAAAACAACATCACTGAGATAATATATCACATAGAATAGGACTGAGATGATATATCACATAGAATAGGACTGCGATGATATATCACATAGAATAGGACTGCGATGATATATCACATAGAATAGGACTGAGATGATATATCACATAGAATAGGACTGAGATGATATATCACATAGAATAGGACTGAGATGATATATCACATAGAATAGGACTGAGATGATATATCACATAGAATAGGACTGAGATGATATATCACATAGAATAGGACTGAGATGATATATCACATAGAATAGGACTGAGATGATATATCACATAGAATAGGACTGAGATGATATATCACATAGAATAGGACTGAGATGATATATCACATAGAATAGGACTGCGATGATATATCACATAGAATAGGACTGAGATGATATATCACATAGAATAGGACTGAGATGATATATCACATAGAATAGGACTGCGATGATATATCACATAGAATAGGACTGAGATGATATATCACATAGAATAGGACTGAGATGATATATCACATAGAATAGGACTGAGATGATATATCACATAGAATAGGACTGAGATGATATATCACATAGAATAGGACTGAGATGATATATCACATAGAATAGGACTGAGATGATATATCACATAGAATAGGACTGAGATGATATATCACATAGAATAGGACTGAGATGATATATCACATAGAATAGGACTGAGATGATATATCACATAGAATAGGACTGAGATGATATATCACATAGAATAGGACTGAGATGATATATCACATAGAATAGGACTGAGATGATATATCACATAGAATAGGACTGAGATGATATATCACATAGAATAGGACTGAGATGATATATCACATAGAATAGGACTGAGATGATATATCACATAGAATAGGACTGAGATGATATATCACATAGAATAGGACTGAGATGATATATCACATAGAATAGGACTGAGATGATATATCACATAGAATAGGACTGAGATGATATATCACATAGAATAGGACTGAGATGATATATCACATAGAATAGGACTGCGATGATATATCACATAGAATAGGACTGAGATGATATATCACATAGAATAGGACTGAGATGATATATCACATAGAATAGGACTGAGATGATATATCACATAGAATAGGACTGAGATGATATATCACATAGAATAGGACTGAGATGATATATCACATAGAATAGGACTGAGATGATATATCACATAGAATAGGACTGAGATGATATATCACATAGAATAGGACTGAGATGATATATCACATAGAATAGGACTGAGATGATATATCACATAGAATAGGACTGAGATGATATATCACATAGAATAGGACTGAGATGATATATCACATAGAATAGGACTGAGATGATATATCACATAGAATAGGACTGAGATGATATATCACATAGAATAGGACTGAGATGATATATCACATAGAATAGGACTGAGATGATATATCACATAGAATAGGACTGAGATGATATATCACATAGAATAGGACTGAGATGATATATCACATAGAATAGGACTGAGATGATATATCACATAGAATAGGACTGAGATGATATATCACATAGAATAGGACTGAGATGATATATCACATAGAATAGGACTGAGATGATATATCACATAGAATAGGACTGCCATGAACCTTTTTATTAAAGTACAAGATACACTAACAAATTGTGTGATCAAAACAATAAATTAAAGAAGTATCGGCCAACGCCTTCGTCAGTACAAATAAATGAACATAAGTATTTAAATTAAATTTACATTATATAATTCATACTATACCATGGGAAAATAATCATTTAAGTGAAGATTATTTTTTTTTAAAACACAGAAACAATTACTTCACCAAAATACAGGATATAACAAAAGGAAGTATAAAAAATTACATTTAAATCAAACCACAACTTGAAAAAAGATTCTACAGTTACATAAAATTGTTGGGAATTTTGTTTAATCAATATGGACGCACTGACATAAGTGTCATTGGTTTAATCACGTGCCAGTCAATGTATGCTGAGCTAAACTCAACTCATGAAAACTGCTCAAACAATCCGACAGATGCGAAAATAGACAAGCAATTAAGATTTGACAGAGTTAGCGTCCGAGCCAAAGGAATGTGCTTCAGGTTCTGGAGAAACAATGATTAAAGATGGGATTAGAATCAACTTACATTTGACTTTAGAATCAAATATTTTAAAATCCTTTATATTAACTCGTGGTGTCTGCATCCGCCCTTGTTTGTCGCCAAAACTTTTGATCGATTTTAACCCACTTGCTCGTAAGCTAGCGAGCTGAAATTTTGCAGGCAGTTTCGTACCGATAATAAAAACAATGTATCAAAATTTCAGATCGATCGCATGTACCGTTATTAAATTATTGATTTTTTAGATTATTTTATTTATTCCTGTATCATGCTATTTTTTAAGATAGAGCGGTGCGTATTGTATTGAACAACCTTTCTGTCGCGCACTAAGGTGCGTATTTTATTGAGAACTCTTTTTATAAACATATTCCTGATCGGTGCGCATTATATTAAACATGTTTTACGACACAACTGCAATTTTGTATTTCTGGATGGTCTGGCGCTGCGTATTATAATGAACATTCTTTTAGTTACGTCTCGTACATAAAGGATTTATAGTGAAAAACTTAGTTTTTTAAGTTTTTTTTTATTATGTTTGAATTTAAACACTACTAATAGTCCACTGGGTGGCTGGTTTGTGGAAAAGATTGTGTTTTCCACGGTAATGTTAATTTACACAGGGTATCTGATGTGGTAATGGTTATAATTTAAGGTTCGTTGGTCTGTGTGCAAAGTAGAAAAACAAACTCGTGCGCAAAGTTTCACAGCATCCATTTTTTGTGCAATATTTTATAAAATTTGCTATGCGGTAATTATTAACTGCTGCGCGGCGTCGGTCAGTTATCTGCGCAGCCGTGCAGCTTAAGGGGGCATTGATTACATGGGGTATCTGCCATGGTAATGGTTTATTACATGTTGTTTGTCCGTCGTGATCGACGAGGACTATCTCATCATATTGGCCATGTACTGTAGCAGCTAGATGTGTCTAGGACTATCTCATCATATTGGCCATGTACTGTAGCAGCTAGATGTCTATAGGACCATCTCATCATATTGACCATGTACTGTAGCAGCTAGATGTGTCTAGGACCATCTCATCATATTGGCCATGTACTGTAGCAGCTAGATGTGTCTAGGACCATCTCATCATATTGGTCATGTACTGTAGCAGCTAGATGTGTCTAGGACTATCTCATCATATTGGCCATGTACTGTAGCAGCTAAATGTGTCTAGGACCATCTCATCATATTGGCCATGTACTGTAGCAGCTAGATGTGTCTAGGACTATCTCATCATATTGGCCATGTACTGTAGCAGCTAGATGTCTATAGGACCATCTCATCATATTGGCCATGTACTGTAGCAGCTAGATGTGTCTAGGACCATCTCATCATATTGGCCATGTACTGTAGCAGCTAGATGTGTCTAGGACCATCTCATCATATTGGCCATGTACTGTAGCAGCTAGATGTCTATAGGACCATCTCATCATATTGGCCATGTACTATAGCAGCTAAATGTGTCTAGGACCATCTCATCATATTGGCCATGTACTGTAGCAGCTAGATGTCTATAGGACCATCTCATCATATTGGCCATGTACTGTAGCAGCTAGATGTGTCTAGGACCATCTCATCATATTGGCCATGTACTATAGCAGCTAAATGTGTCTAGGACCATCTCATCATATTGGCCATGTACTGTAGCAGCTAGATGTCTATAGGACCATCTCATCATATTGGCCATGTACTGTAGCAGCTAGATGTGTCTAGGACCATCTCATCATATTGGCCATGTACTGTAGCAGCTAGATGTGTCCTTTGTTGGCTTATTAGACCTATCCTTGCCCGAAAGGTGTGTCCACATGTCGGACAAGAAATGGTCAGAATGGACTTGGAAGCCTGTTGTCTGTTTGCTGCACATGTTGCTGCGCCGTTCCATATAATAACGTACCATGAGGCTCGGTCGCTGGATGCTGCCTCCCAGGAGTCATGCCCAATGCCGTAAGCCTTCAATGTGGTCTTAGGCGTTTCCTTGTAGCGCTTTCTTTGATCTCCGCGGGCTCTCTGTCCATCTGTAAGCTCGCCATAGAAGAGCTTCTTTGGGAGCTCTGGTCTGGTATGTGCATGACGGGCCCCGCCCAGCGTTGTTGGGACTGCATCAGGTTTGTGTAAATACTTGGGAATACTGCCCTGACGAGTACTTCGGTGTTTGGAACTTCTTCCTGCAATTTGGTGTTGAGAATTTTCCTCGTGCATTTGGTGTGAAAGTGGTTCAGCAACCTCGTATGGTGTTGGTACACGTTCCATGTTTCACATGCGTACGCTAGAGTAGGGAGCACAACAGCTCTGTATAATTTTAGTTTGTTTTGAATGCTGATTACCTTTCTGTTCCAGACACTGTCATATAGTCTGCCAAGTGTTGCACTGGCACGTACACCTCATCATCAATGTTGGCACTCTAACACACCGTTTATTACATGGTAATGGTATATTACATAGGGTATCAGACATGGTAATGGCATATTTCATAGGGGTATCCGACCTCCTTAAACAAATTAATCCTCAGCTTGAACCATCATGTACGTTCCCTAACTACACATTTCGAACCCACTCCCAATATGAACCCTATCCTTACACTTTCTCCACTACATAAGGCTTTTCTCACCCCTATCCCCAACACTGGGGTCTCCCTCCACATGCCTACATCTATCCCCACATCCACCATCCGATTGCCCTCCATCACCATTAGGCTTGTCGTACGTCAGCTATACCAACCGTCTGTTTTATTGATATGCAATCATTCCCGGAAGAATCCCCCCCCCCAGCGCGTGCGCATCATCTTTAATACACGGATACAGCAGTGATGTCTGTCTTTCACATTCTGGGCTAAATGAAAAAAAATGCCATCAGGTCACGGCTGAAGGACGTCAGAAAAACGTATAATAAGCAAATGGGGGAAATATTGATTCGCTCCCTTGTCCTGAACCTGTCGCCGCAGTGAGTTGTGTCCCTGCCTTCCACTATGTATTGATGTGACCTAGCCTGAAAAAATAGTATGAGATGGGGGGGGGGCGGGTAGAATGATTAACGCTTTGCTGACTGTCTTTGTTCTGTAACCATGAATAAAGCTGCTTCTAAATTTATTATAAAAATTGGAGTCCCTGCAATGTTAAATGGGGTGTTACTGTAAAGGTTAAATGCCTAATTTGCAGTCTTTGATAGCTCATAAAGCCCTGAAAGTATTTTAGCATTGATCTCTAAATAACCTGGTATCTGAATATATTATAAGAGTATCTAGGGCTTGGGACACCCTAGTCTTTAGGAGTGGACACTAATGTTTGGTACTGGACCCTAGTGTTTGGGAGTGGACCCTAGTTTTTGGGAGTGGACCCTAGTGTTTGGGAATGGACCCTAGTGTTTTGGAGTGCATACATGTGGGATAGTCTAGAAGTAGGATTAGGATCATTAAAATGTATTTCTAAAATTAAACTGAATTATGATCTCTTTATCTTACAGCCTGGCACATCTAAGAGGTCTTCCAACAATCGAGACTCTGACCAGAGCCTTATTAGCGTGGACAGCTCAGAGAACGAGGAGGTCAGCTTTCTAAAAAAACATTGAAGTGGATAGGGTTATTGAAAGGCACACTCTTAGAAGTCGAAATTTTATCTTCTGTAGAGATATTTTGGCCAGTTAATCCTTTAGTATTGGTTCACCTTGGCAGCTAGTACGTAAATACTCGTTCTATAGCTTGTTCATTCATAAGTCGACCCACCCTTTTTTGGAAGAGAAAAGTATTAAAAGTGTGTGACCCGCTCGCAAGCCAACCCCAAAAAATAATAGGACAGCGTAAACAATATGGTTCACATTTTTTTTAAACTACAAGCTTAACAGGTCATTATGATAGTTTACTTTGTACTGCCTTTCTTTGTCTTTGGGGCCATCCATATATTAGGTATGCTCAAAATTCGTATTTTTGTACCCCCCTACCCCCTGTTGCACCCCTTACCCCCTGTTGCACCCCTTACCCCCTGTTGCACCCCTTACATTTTCGGAACCACCCCCCCTAATGCGTACGCACAAATTCGCTCACCCCCCCCCCTTTTGAAAAAGGGGAGGGGTACAAAACGTCTAAAATTGCCTGACGTCATTCATGGACGGCCGTTTTATAGTTTTTTGTAACATCATGTTATTCATGTTAAAATTAATGAAGAAATAATGAAAACATTCAAATTTTAATGTCTTGAACACTATAAAACAAAACTGGGAAGATGGAGCAATAAAAAATTGTAAAATTGCCGTCCTGTTGTGTGTTAATAACAGTAAGGCACCGGTGTGCGAAAAAGAAAATTCATATAATTTCAAGAAATGGAAATATAAATCAGACGGATATATTTTAGTAATGTGTCAACATTTGGTCTGAATCAAATGTTAATTACTTCCAAGTAATTAAAAGTTCAAAATTTCGTTTGCATTTAATTATAAAACACTATTGCATATCAGTCTTGACTCAGTCGGTCTCTAATGCTGTTTGCAGCCAGTTCGGTTTACGTTACTAGGCTTAGTATTATGCAAATTAAATTTTTTGTGCGTATGTACACGTTCAGTCGAGACCCCCCTCCCCCCCCCCATACGGATCCATACGCAAAATGCAGTAAATTTAAGACCCCCCTCCTTGGGTACGTAATATATGGATGGCCCCTTTGTGCTCTTTGTTACGCAAGATTTACCAGTATTTTTTTCTTTTTCTTTCTTTGGTAAACAGTGGCGAAAGCGCGTAAATTAAAATTCGTTGTTGAAAACAAAATTTGTAAAACAGTTTATTAAAACATTCACAAAAATAAATAAAATGATTAAATAAGGTAAGTGCAGATGCTTAATAATATTTTATAGTTTATAGCTTCTGTTAGAGCAGTCGAATCTTGTAGAATATAAAAAATCACCTTGATGATCTACAATAACAGCACCGATATTCAATGTGACAATGTACATGCAGAAATGACCTATGACCCGCTCATAAGCCGAACCCCCAAATTTTCCCCCTAGATTTTGTCCAAAAAAGGTCTGCTTTAGAACGAGTATATACAGTAATTAATTTCATAAATGGACAAATTGTCTCCCAACACTTTATTTTCTATCAATAAATTTTGATAATGTAACTTGTAAAATTAATTAAGATCAAATAAATAGATGCTCACAAATTTTTGTTTAGCGCTTTGTTGCTGACAGAATTTCTCTCTATTTAGGAAAGTTTGTTCACCAACAATTGGAAGACATCGGTGCCTGCCAAAAAGTCTCCTAACCAACGGAGGACAACATCCTCAGAAAGTAAGCTGTAAACTAAGGGCTCAGCCTCATCATGGGCAGTTGGGATGTCTGCAGATATTGTCCCCTGAAAGTGTCCGATCTGGGACTAGAACATCCTAGTGGGCTATGGTGTAGCTGGGACTTAAGACATCATGAAAACCTATGGTGTTACTGGGACTTTAGACATCATAAAAACCTATGGTGTTACTGGGACTTTTGGTCACAAATTTATGATCCAAGTTTTACAACTAGGATTTATATCTAACAGAAACCATTCATCAATATCCCAATCTAGATAACACATATCCCAATCCAGATAACACATATTGCCCAATCATATAACACATTAGACCTATACTGTATGTTAGGCCATACTGTATAATGTTAGGCCATACTGTATAATGTTAGGCCATACTGTATAATGTTAGGCCATACTATATAATGTTAGGCCATACTGTATAATGTTAACACTTTGGCACAAGATTTATTTATTTTTTAAAAAGAATGTTCTCATTCTATGATTAAACACTTAAAAATCTGAGTGATTTTTGTATTTATTTTTTGCCATGATTCAGTTGAACAGCCTAAATGTTGGGAGAGGACTGGGGCACTCTTGTTGATGTTATACATCAATCTGAGCCTGTTGATTCCAAATCTTATCATTAAAAGACACTCCAAACAAATGAAGATTTTTAAACAAATCAGCAAGTGTGTTGTCCTTCAAGAATAACATTAACTAATTGATTTGCATAAATAGGTGACATGGATCAACTAGATTTTGGTGACATCCAGAAGACAGAGGTTCTCAACAACAAAACTGCCAAGGACAGAATTCTTGTCAAACCCAAGGCAAGAAAAACAAACAGACAGTCACGTAAAAAAAGAGATGTAAGCATTATCACATCGTTATTGTAGTTATAGGATTAGATTGCGTCCTGCGCAGATTGATTGAACTAAAGCAAAATCATTAGTCAAGAAATAATTGACCATGTTTAAATACCCAAGGCAGTTATAGATGGCATCCATCAGTATGTACTTAGTAATGTAGTAATGTAGGGGACGCGGTGGTCGAGTGGCAGCGCGCTCGACTGGCAAACCGATGGTCACAGGTTCGAATCCATGTGAAGGCAAGGATTTGTTTCCGGGGCCTAGGGCGTCCCTGAGTCACCCAGCTCCGAATGGGTACCTAACACTAGTTAGGCGGCTGGGTAATGCGTGGAACCCACAAAGCCGTGGCCTGTGAACGCTGCATCACTTGCCAACAGATCATCTGTCATGGTCTGTGGACGCAATTATCTTCTGCATAGAAGGAGCGTCTGTATAGATAAGATACGATAAGATAAGAGTTTACTTGTTAGTGTAAATGTCATAGAACTTGCATTACATACTGATTTCTCTTTTTATCAATTTTTTAACCATGTTTTATCCACTACATGTATTTTAGATTTCTTTTAATTTACTTACGTATGCTTATCAAAACTTAAAATATATCCCAAAACGGAGATATTTTACAAGCTTGTTTTAATGGGCAACCAACTTTGATAAAATAACACTTATGTTTCAGACAACTTCACCGCTGACACTCCCAAGTCTCAATGAAGAGTCTCCAACAAGATCACGACCTGATGACCTGAAGAGTTTGGAAGCAGGTAAAAACCAATGACAAAACATTCAAAACGTCTCATTTACAAAATTTATCATTAGAACACAACAATGGGTGTCTAAATTTTAATAGAAATTATAAATATTTTGGTGTTTTGACAGAATCTTATAGTTACCCTCTAATGATCTTTCAAAGTAACTTTGGTTCATAAATTTCTAGTCATTACATATGACAAAAATTCTTTAAAAATTAATTCAATCTTAAATTTTAAATAATTTGCATGGATATTCTTTATTTTTATATATTCTTTTTATAATATATGACCAGAGAAATCAGTCAGTAAAATTTGTTCTATTAAAACTATCTTATTTACTTTCAAACTTTAAAAAAACATTTTGCACTGATGCTTACTGTTTTTACCTCATTTATTTTGTTCTGGGATATTAATTATTTATGTTCATCTAATTCTTTTGTTCTATGAAACTAATTGATTGTGTTTTTGTTTTCCTATCAAGATGCTCCATCCCATAGTACAAGTCTCCAGTCTGTCTTGTTACCTACAGACCAGACTCCACTTCCTGCAATCACTCCAACAAGCCCCCAGACAGGAAGTGACATTAAAGCAGACATGAAGCTCAACCTGTTTGCAGTTAACGGCAGCAGTAAAGGAGAGAAACTGCCCACGTTGCCCTCCCCTGTAACAATGTCTGCTGCAGCAGTGCCATTGACTTCAGCTTCCAAGGTCATGACACCCACGTCCCCAGTCTCAAAGACGGCTCCCCCCTCACAAGTCCACAAGCCTGATGTGCTGACCAGTACGTCTCAGTCTAGTCATGGCAATAACGGTGATTTGACCAGCTCGGGTGTCATGGCAATGGACAAAGCTGGACCCCTCTCCTCCAGCCACAAAGGAGGTGATAAAATTCCCAGTGCCGTGGTTAGTCAGCTAAGTCAAAGCCAAAAGGGACTGAGTGAAGAGAAACAAAATAGCGACTTTAAGTCAAGAATGAGTCAGTTTGAAATGACCAAAAGCCAAGTGCCGGTGGCTGAGGTGTCACTCAAAGTTTCTGATCCAATGTCCAATGTCAGTCTCTCCCCAAAACTCAGGAGACAAGGACGCAGCAAGACTCTTCCCGGCTCAACAGATGAGCAAGCCTCCCCTGCAGTTCAGCGTGCCAACTCACACAGAGTGCAGACGTCCAGCTCCCTGGACAACCCGTCAGAGCAACCCCTTTCTCTCGCACCTCCTCAGACACCCATTGACCTAGCACCCCAACCATCGGCCAGCAACAGGAAGCTGGAGAACATGAAATTTAGTTCCCTGGATTCAAACAGTAGTGACAATCCATGGAAGGATATGATCCGGAAGAAAAAAGATGAACATGATGAAACAAAGCCTTCAGATTTTTCCCTGACAGGTGCTAAATCTGGACAAAACTGGAACCAGCCCAAATCTGTTGCCTTACCCAGCAGCTATTCAGATAAGAAAAGAGCAAGTGTTGAGACGATATCTTTCAAAAACAGGGACACAACTGAGCAGGCTTTAAAAAAGGGAGATAACGCAAGTTTTGATAATTCTACAAAGCATCCAAGTGCTGACAGCAGCCAGGCCAGGAAGGAAAGCATTGAAATTGACCTCACTGAACTAAAGAGCATCAAAAATGTAGTTTCCAGCAGTCAGAATGATAGTAAACAGTCTGTGCTTTTGCCGGCCCCACACTCAACAGGCGACAAAATCAAATCATTTTCTGGATTACCTACATCTGGATCAGGATTTATGCCTAGCGTTTACAAATCTGTGTCTGCTGCTGGTAAAGATACAGTCAATAAAGATACAAGCAGTAAAGATACCATCATCAAAGATGCCAACACTGTCGGGAATGACAAGGAGGAAGTCACTAAACCGTCCTCAGTCTTTGGCAGTCACTTCAGGGCTGGTAGCATCAAGTCGCCTGTCAAAGGCGCAGATGGGGCAATGGGAATGCCCCTTAGGGCAGAAAGTGTTAAGATGCCTTCTTCAGTCTCAAAGTCCATAGGATACAAAATGTCCCAGACATCAGCCGCACCATCATCAACACCTGGACCAAACAAGTCAAATAAACCAGACTTTTCAAAGCCAGACATGCAAGCCACTCCGACAGACCCCCCCTCAACAACCCCTTCATCAGTGCACGTGTCTGTGCATGCCCCCCCTTCCACTGCTGGCTTGCCTCATAGCACCCATTCGGTAACATCATCATTACCTAGTGCCAATAGTAAATCTGTGCCTGGTGTTCAACCTACCAAACCATCCCCCGCCAATATTGCTTTTACTCATAAACCCTCTAGCAACCCTTCTATAGCTAAACCTGCAACCTCCCCAACCTCTCCTCCTCCCACTGCTTTGTTTGGTGTTAAATCTGCTTCATGTGGTGTAAAAACTATAAATGTTGACCTTGCTACCAATTATCCCTCTTCTCCACCATCATCATCATCATCATCAATAGCGACATCCACATCATTGCCATCCAACTCCGCAACATCATCCACTCCATCGACTGTAACACCCTCCGGGACTCAGTCACGTAGTCGGTCACTCTCTGCCTTTACAACATCGTCTGTGTCTCAGCCCCAATTATCTACCACCATCCCCTCCATTTCATCACGTTCCACCGTTGACAAATCGCCAGCCTTTAAGACTGGCAAACCCCCTGAGAAGCCTGTGTCAGAAGACATGAGACAAGAGCCCCCGACCAACACCCCAGCCTGGCGAGCCAATATTGGAAAGAACAATGTCCCCAAGAATGAAGTGAAAATTGAAATCATAGAAAATTCTGCTCCTTCATCCAACTTACTTTCATCTTCTCAAAACAATTCTGAAATTCTCAGAAAGGGCAGTGATAAGGTCAAGGGCAGCCAATCTGCTAAGGTATATATTTGGATTACTGGATAATCAGGATTATTAAAAAAAATTATTAATTTAATCTTTAAAAAAAACTTAATTGGACTGAATACATGGATATATTAATTTTATTTCATTCTAATGGCTTTTAAATAAATAAATATTATTAGATTTATTGGTTGGAACTAAAAAATGAAAGTCTTTAAAAATATAACATTAACATTCAGAATTATAGTAAAAATTGATTGATATAATTTAATTTTGATAAGATGGCAAAATAAATAGAGCTTGCTCATTATGCATATTAAACTGTAAATTATATTTTGTAAGCTGTAAAAAGCATTATCTTTTTGTATGTCAATCTCAATTTAATTTGCATTCGTTTTCTTATAGCTTTTAATATTTTGCTTTTTTCAAATTTCCCCAAATTTCTTAAAATTTAATTACTGTAAAATTGAAAATTTGTTTATTTCATACAGTATCATTGTTAATTATTTATGATATCTTATATACAAGGCTCTTGAAAATGTAGATGTAATAGTTTCAGATACTTTTTTTTGTGGTCACTGATGGAAATTCATAAAACAATTTCAATCTTTTTTTTTCATCTCCCTTAATTTCAGTACAATTTAAATCTTAATATTTATATTGTATAAAACCTCTTAATATTATGCAAATTTAGTTAGCAAGTATTTTTACAGACTCTAAAAATTATCTTTAGACCCTTCTTTTTTTCCTTCTTATTTATTAAAGTTCTTATATAACATTGTATTTCATAGGGTTTCCATAAGTTGCTGATTCATTTATCTGGCTTTCAGTGTCTGGATTAATTTATAAATCATGAAGTTTTTTGTTATTAGATATTTTTATTTTAATAATATCTGAATTTGAAGGAAGTACTGTAAAATTTTGAAGTGTTTTAATTTATGTCCCCCATTTTAAATTTTTACCATATTAATAAAAAATATAACAATTAAAATGTATGATATATTCTAATACAAGTTAAAATCTTACAAAACTCCCATTAAATATTGATTAAAGAATTCAAATACACTTGATTTTTATATTAAACTTCCAAGCATTTCAACTGCATAAAATTCCAATATCCTTGAATAATTAGCTAAATTCTTTTTTTTTAACAAGCCCATAAGCTAATGTTTAAGAAATGTTTTTCTCTTTGCTTCAGAAGAATGAGACCAGCAGTGATACAAACAACTTGTCAGTAGATAAGAGCTCATCCAACAGATCTTCCAAAGTCATGGACATGGTTAAAAACTTCCAAAATTTAAAAGTTACATCTTAAAGAAACAGGAATCTTATACGGAAATCTTGACCTCAAGAGAAATTATGGACATTGAGAGAAAATATGGACATTTGGATAAAATGTTTCTTAAGGCTTTATATTATCACATGTTTTAACTCCCCAAAGTTAACTCACCTGTCATGTAAAATATTTCATTAAATGCCACTGTTAAATAAAATGGGGACATGTATCTGCAACACCCAGCATTGTGTGGACCATTTGCAATGTAGGGAGATGAAATACTCTATGTGGGTTTTTCGAGATCATTCGAGATCTATTTTTGTGACATTATCTTAGCCTGCTTCCTCGCCATGAATATTTAAGAAGACTTAAAAAGTGATTGTAACAAATGAAATGATACATGACATTGCTCTTCTTCAAATGTAACAAAATTATGTGATGCTTGGTACTGCAACTGATTTCTCACATCACATAGATAGAAATTTCGCCACTATGAGTGTATGAATATGTACAGAAATATTTTTTCAGTCATTTTAATTTTTAAACATAAAAACATTCCTTTTTAAAATCAGTCATTTAAATAAATATGTATATGAAATGTAAAATTATTCCAATTGTAAATAATTTGCTAAAATGCCAAGAGAACATTTATTTATGTAAATTTCCCCCCTTCTGTTACTGAGGGAAGTATAAAAACTTTAATTCAGACGTTTTTTATTTTATAACTGACAGCACATGCTGTTTAATGTAACTCTTGTTAATAAAATGATGTAAGTCTAAGATGATAAAAAAATATATATCTCTCTTTAGAAAGCAAAGTCTACAATATAATAGATAACTGTACATGTTTAAAACAAAAATTAACCAAAAATGTATAAATTTTAGTTCAAAATTGTAAAAAGTTATTGATTTTTGTTCTGATTATTAAAAAAATAATTGATCGGGAAAATGAAACAAATGATAAAGAGTTAAAGATTCATCATATGATATATACTAATAACTGGCTGCTTCTACATGTAAAAAAAAACCTTGAAAGTAAAAAATGAAAAACACAAGTTTGTGATTGTTTTAAACAAGGAATAAAAGATGCCAGTTAATTTTCATTTTCAGAATCATAATAAAATTGTATCTTACCAAAGTAATGGTTTAAGGCTGCCACACTAATACCTCTATTTAATACTGTTCCATTTGTTACAGTTTTTAATATAAAATCAGAACTTAAAACTTCCTAATGAAAACTCAGCCTCAATATTTAGGACTTAAATGATCATTGGGTGTCCTAAAATGCCCTGGGTTAGGGAATGATTTTTAACACAACACTTTGATTGACTTCAGTTTAAAAGATGTCAAGGTAATAGGCTGGGTGTAGGCTCAATACATAAATATATTTTTAAAAGTATAATAATAGAATGAAATATTCAGGCCAAAGTTTATTCTTATTTTATATCATCAATCTCTGACCACTATATCTGAAACATAATTACTAGAACTTGTAAGATTTCTTTTGCTTAGTTACCCAACTGCAGTAAAAACAGAGTAAGCATGTACTTTTAAAATCTTTTGACGACCAGTATATTAAAACCTTAGTGGCCATCACTTTGTGCTTTCTGCTATATTTGTCTCAACTTATAATTGTTAGCATCAGATCCTTAATACAGGATAGATATTAATATAAATCATGCATGTATTAGGTTATTTTCTTTGTTTATTAAAATTAAAGTGTTTGTTTTTTTTAAATTTTAGATTGCTTGTAAAAACAATAATGAAAGAATTATTTTCAGTTCACTATTTTAATGTTATAAAAGTACATGTCGTGTAAAGTGTGAAAATGAAATGATTTAAACTGCAGGTTTGAAAAATTTGTGAATGAAATTATTGAAATAATTGAAAAAGATGTGTGCTTTAATATTTCTCTATGCACATTGTCAGAATGCTAACCTCAAACCATATTCAAAAATTGGGATGGCTCAAGAATCATTTCATCTTGTAAAATTTCATTTCTCATAAGAATACTTTCCAAACTATCATCTTATAGAATTTCTATTCTGTACCAAATAAGTTGCTTAAAAGAAAACTTGTCAATTCTTGTTCTGGTCATATGTTAATTGTTATGTTGCTCTTCTTACACTTTTTTAAAACCTGTTCACCCTTTCCTCCCACTCATTAATATTAATAATAAGCCCATAGTCATTTAAGATTGCATTTGGTCACTGCCAACTATTTTTTCCTTGCTTTACATTATACAAAAAGAGTGTATTTTCCTCATTGTAATCATTTCTAGTTTAGTGATATTACGGTTTTGGGACTTCCAGGCATTCAAATTAAGTTAGGCCCTATTTTTTAATTTGCGATTTAGTAAACTATCATTTTAAATTGTACATACTTTTTTCATTTATTATATTACTGTACTCTTTCTAATTCCCCTCAATGTGGACCTTAAATTAACTGACATTCTTAATATTTGATGATTCAGCGGGTCTCACATAAGGGACCCAGCGGATCTCAACACTACTGATATTGATATGAGCCAAAATTACTCATTGCATGCTATTGTTTATTGGTTAATAATGAGTAATCAACTCATTTAGTTAACAATTTTTATGATTTGCATTAAATTTAAATCTGAACACTCATTCTTTTAACAATGTTTAAAAAGGCAAAATATTAATAATTGCAAGCAATTTTTTATTTCTTTTAATATTTCACTCATTTATGGCCATTAAGTACACACAATAGCAAAAGACAGTCAATGAACAACCACTATAGTTGACAGGTCATTGTGAGGTCAGGTGCTAACCATTTTGACCTGTTTTAAATTCTTGTCAGTTTTAATCTGTGTATTCCAGATTGTATGTTAATGTCATCTTGTTACATTCCATTCAATAACTTCTGTACCTATATTTGTTTTATTTTTATTTGAGAAAGTTATCAACAATTATCATTTACTATGCATACAAACAATATTATTTTGAAGCATCTATCTTGTATTAAAAAGAAGAAGAGAAAAACCAATTTTTTGGGTCTCATGAACATTGTCATAAATAATTCTCCTTTCTGACTAGTAAAAACGTGAACACCATATTAGTTTCCCTTCTAAAATGGATTATCTCTTCTTATTGATCATAACAAATTTAATATAATTTTAATTGTTTTGATGAATATATTATTATCATGTCCTTTTCTTTTTTTCATTTTCTAACCCAACAAAACACATTAAAAGTTCAGTTTTGTTTTTATTCCCAATGTATTTTTTGTGTTACTTAATTTTCTTTCTAAGTCTATACTATGATTTTACATTGTCATTTGTATGAAATGAAGAAATTGTATATCTATAAATGTTTCTAATTAAAAATAGATTTATATAGAATATCAAAGAATCAAAAGACTATCAAACTGGTGTCAAATTAAGGCTTTTGATGTCAGCCAAAAAATTCAAAACATCATCAGCTTTCACTTGTGGCACTTGAACTGTTTCTCTGGATTAAGAAGTAAACTTAAGCCATAGACTGTACACAGCTTGCAATGCTTGCAGCGAACTATACCATAAATTATCCAATTTGACATGTGTAAACCAGAAAAGGATTAGTGTAGGATGCAATAATCTTCTGTATGGAAGGAACTCCGAGAAATAATGTTTAAAAAATTACATTGAAAATTAACATTTTAAAATACTACTCACTTATACAATTCTTAGTCACAAACTAAGATGGCATGAATTTTGATTAAGATAAGCCAAAAATTTATGATGCAGTCATTAGAAGAAAAAATCTTTAAAAATTATTTTCAAAAACTATTTGGTATAGGTATTGATTAAGAAAATTTAACTTCTCAATACATATAATGATTGTTTGTTTTAGCCTCTGGCCCCTCAGAGATTGCATGTTTTTAAAGGGATTTATAAACTTCTACTAATTTATTCATAATGCAACATGAAAGCAATGCACACAAAGTCAAGTTTCTCAAATAGTTTTTATTATAAATTTATAGTCAGAAACCAAGTACATTTCCAACAAAATCAAGTATGCAAAATAGCTAGACACTGAAGAAATGTAAATTATTTTAAAATTATCATTTTGCAACAATATTCAAATGTATACTACGGTGAAACTTGAATTCTCAACATTTTAAGTTACTAACGAAAGAGAAATACTATAAAATTTAAAGTTATTTATTTTTAAATCCACTTAGAACCCATAAGCTGTCTTAAAAAAACAGTATACAGTAATCCCTCGCTACTTCATGGTTCACTTTTTGTGGATTCACTACTTCGCAGGTTTTTAAATATAGAAGTAGTACCCCAGGAAATTGCTTAACAGTTGGTGTTCCAACTTTGCAGAAATTCATTTATCATGGCCAGCCTTGGCACCTATCTCCCGCAAGAAACAAGGGATTACTGTACAACTAAGTCAGCTGGTGAAATAAAAATGTTCAGTTTATGCACACTGAAAGCTATTGGTCAATCATTTCAACTTAACTGTTATTGTTACTGTCATTGACAGTTCTACTGTTGATCAGATAGTAATTAAAGTGTACAGTAGTTTTACATCACATTCTAGATGACCTGAGTTTAAAAATGCAATCAAATATTAGATGAAGGAAACTGATTAACAAACTAAGCTAATTTGTAATTATTTTTAGAATGGGGAGCTGGGATAGTTACTTGAATAGATAAATATAAAATCACCAAAAAAAAATGCAATGAACACTTTTATAGCTACACAACAATGAGTGTAACAGTACATGTATTAATAACAATTTGATTGTGCTGAGAATGTGTGATTACCTTCTGCTTTCCTTCCTTGTCCAATAAGGTGATCCCTCTTAGGTCCACTCGTTTCAAGTATACAAATAAATCATTAATTCGATTTTTTTTTAATTTTAAAATTAGATATTTAATTTTTGTTTTTTTCTTCAAATCTTGGACATTTCTTTAAAAATAGTAAAATAATTCTGAAGGAGATAATTTGTATGGTTTAAAATTATTTTTGAAATAACCAAGCTTAAAATAAATTTAAATAACCAAATTTTGTATTTGACTATGAGGATTATAATAAGGTTGTTAAGACCGCTCGTTTTTGAGGACCGGTTAACCTTTCAAAAAAAGACCGGTTAACCGGTTAGCCGCTCCGTATTTATACAATTTATACCATGTTTAGTGAACCAACAAGAGAATGGATCAAATTTTCCCATCGCGTGCGTCGTCGTTTAATTTGACATCAAAGAGCCCGTGATGTACCGACTCTAGTGTTGCTGTCAAAACAGCGAATTCATCCCCAACAAAGAATTAAACTGTAATGATATTCAATTTTTATATAATAATAGTATTAAAACGGCATATTATAAATTGCTGTCAAGTCAGTTTGTTTTTGAGGACCGGTTAATCATTTTTTAAAAAGCCCGTTTTACTGAAAAGAATATTATTATTATTAAGAAAACGCTTTGATTTTGACGTCACGGTCGCTCGCGTGTTGGCTCTGGTATTCTGCCGTAACACAACACAAAATTAACTCCGGGTAATAAGCTAATATACCACGTAATTAGCTAATATACCGACTAAATGAAGTTACGATTAACCAGTCCTGATAAAACGGAGTAAACAGTGATAATAAGATGGAATTTATTTAAATTAAATACCATATTTTGTTTCACTCGTCAACTTGCCAGAATTACGCGCACACGACGACCCCCCCCCCAACCCAATAGGGTGGGGTATAGGTGGGGTTGAGCTACACTCGCCATTTTCCAAGGCATGCTCTGACTCAATTTAAAAAGAAAAATGTTCCTTCCCCCAACCCACTGTAGATGTATAACAGTGGGTGAGGGGAGGAAAGGTGTCTCTTGGCGCGGTCTTGTATTGGCGTGTCAAAGCAAGAGGCTTCCTGTTACGTAAACATCAAAGACATTTCAAGCCTTCTAGCCTCCCCCACCACCCTCATCCCTAACTAGAAAACTCCGTAACTTGTCCCCACCCCACCCCCACCCCCGTCCTTTTGAGTTGACCGTGGTTCTCATGAAGCTCTCATACAGTGCCTCGACAACTAAGCAAATTAAAATTAAGCATTCCTTAGCCATAGGCGAAGTAGACTAATAGTGATGACGTGTATATTATTTAGATACCAGAATAGGGAGAAAGCGATTTGAAGTCAACTCAACACAACAAAAACAGAACTCCTGGATAAAAAGCTATTACGGGCTTATTAAAGTTGCGGGGGGCCTTATTGAATTTGCGGTTAACCGATCCTGAGTAAATAGGACCGGTCCTGTTCCGAGGACCGGCTAACCGGTTAACCGGTTAACCGTTAACAACCTTAGATTATAATTATATGTAAATGAATAAACATTTTTACAAATGGTGATTCAACAAAAAAATCCAGACGGATTTTAACTATAATAGTAGTAGTGTCTTACATTTCTTCACACTCAAAGTATTTAATTACTGAAAACTGAAAAGAATATAAATAGACTTATTAAAGATTTCTACTTATATTTAATTTTAATGTGTTAATGTTCATTCTAAATTAGAATCTAATTAAAATTTCAGTATTCTATTAAGGATATCCCTTAAATAAATTCCAGAAAATTCTGAGTAATGATTCAGATATCTACTAATGAAAAATAGATATGTTTTACACTTGACTTGGATAAGGCAGGTCATAATTGCCAGTTTTTTACTTTGACTTAAATTTTAATAAAATTGACACTGTTGATTGTCAGAGACATAAAGTTGGTTATTCTTTATTTTAAATAAGAAAAAAATAATTATCAAATGTTTGTTTAAAAAAAATAAGTTTAAAATAACATTGCAAGACTTATGCCTAAGTTAAATAAGTAATTTTTAGCAGATTGAGATTCCGCAAATTACAAACATTTTGTTATAAAGACTTAAAATGTCCTAAAAGTAAAAGATCAGTTGGAGATTATAGTTTATGAAATTTTAAAAGAAATTTTCAAAATAAATGTATAATTTGAAAATAGCTCATTTGAAAATAAACATTTTTTATTTAAAAAATAAATACTATTAATTTATGCTATCTTATCTTAATCTTATTCTTACTAACGTTCATCCCATTCGTAAATTTAGTAAAGTTTTAAACACAGATCCAGTACAATGTATTTGTTTTTCCTTTTTTTTAAGGAGTTTTGTTTGAAATTTTGAGTGTGTGGAATTTAGGATGATACTTTTGAACTAAAAAATATTTTTTGTTATATATTATATTTACAAATTCTAGATTTACAAAAGTAAAAGAGTCATCCATTTGAGGCATTTGTTACCTACTTAAGAAAATAAATTATAAATATGTTGTGTTCATGAACTCACCCCTGGGTTGCATTCCACAAATTTGTTGAGCTCACCTACCCTATGACAATGAGTATGAGTGACATAGAATATCTGGACTTCAAAATGGCCCCACATCTCAAATATAATAGTAATAGAAATAGTTTTGCCTTTGGGCTCCATCACGCCTATATCCGGCCCTGATCCCAGGGCATTTATGCGATCGACAACATGGTCATGAATGAATCCATGCAACCTAGGCCTAGTCCACAATGATAGATAGCCCCGCAGGGAAAATTGTTATCTTACAATAGAATAATTAACCTTAAGCCAAGTATGTTATTAAGTTAGTGTTATTATTTAATATTAGTATAGTATTGTGAATGTTATTGTTAGTTGTCTAAGTTGTTAATTTATGGCACATGGTGATGTTGGGCGTAATTTTTCGAGTCGCATGCATAAGAAAATAATAATTTGGGTAGCCATGATTTGCTACTAACAAATAGGTTAAGTTGTATATAATATTCATAAAAATGTGACATAAATAAATGTTTTCATTCCTGTTGATCAACACATGCATCACACCTCCGGAGACCATTCTCGTCACAGTTCATACATCTAAGAGCACAGAACTCTTCTGTAAAATTGTTGCGTAGCAACGATTTCTTGCTGCCGTGGCAATAATCACAAGGCACAAACCGATATCCGCCACACTTGTCACACATGATACGCACAGTAATTTTCTGTTGTGAGTTAAAGACACAGAAAAATGTGTTCAAATTGGTGGTCGAGGTGATTGGCAAAGGGAAGGGAGTAATATTGATAACATTTTTTTTTGTTAAAAGAAAAGTACGCATTTCTATAGAATGAGCAAATAATAATAAAATAATATTGACATATATAATATAATTAATATATTAATAACACGAACTCAGTCAGTGACAACATCAAACTTAATCATTATTGATTATCAATGATATTCATAGTCAAAGTATAGGCATAGGGTTTGAATTTAAACTTTTGAAACAGCAAAAATAAATTTTAAGTAACATGCGACTTTGCAGAAGTCAGAAGTTTTTAATTTCATAAATCATTGCGGCAATGTATAATTTCAATTGAATGAAGCTAATGTTATACATTTTATTATAAATAACACTTTTTGTGTGGTTTGTTGGTGTTTTTTAAAATAATATTTTAATTTAAAAATAATATTTTCTATTTTGACAACTGGTGTTACACATGCCCATGAAGATTTATTTTCCGAGCTGTAAAAAAATCATCGAAAAAACTTATATCTGCTAAAAGTTGTTATAAACCTCTGGCACACACGACATACATCGCACTGAACTCACTCCAGTACCTCCCTCAACTTCTAGTACCTCCTCCAACTCCTAGTACCTGCATCACTCATAGTACCTCCCATTACGCCTGGGACCACCCCCAACTCCAAGTACCTCTCCCCATACACCAGAACCTCCCCACACTTCCAGTGTCTTCCCCAAACCTCCCATCAATCCCAGTACCTCCTCCAACTCCCAGTACCTCCTCCAACTCCCAGTACCTCCTCCAACTCCCAGTACCTCCTCCAACTCCCAGTACCTCCTCCAACTCCCAGTACCTCCTCCAACTCCCAGTACCTCATCCACCTACCATTACTTCCTCCAACTCCCAGGATATCCTCCAACTCCAAGTACCTCCCCTCACTTCCAGTACGTCCTCTCTCATTATCCCCAGTGCCTCCACTTACTTTAATGACCTCTTACCTGATAGCTATTTAGTATTTCGCGTAGTTCTCCTGCTTCATTCATTTTCTCTAGCTCTTCTGAACTCTGTGGAAATACATTTCAAACGCCCGTGGTTGTGAATATAATCATATAATGACTCTCATTTATTACTAGACTTTTTTACAGTCACGTCAGTAAGAACATTAATAAGTGAAATCCGTGTTGTGGTTTTTTTCCTTATATAAAGTAACTGGATTATTCCTCATCCACTAACACCACCCCAGGCAAGTATAGGCGAACATCAAAGGTAAATCTTGCTATTTTATTACCATATGACTGTAAATTTCTCCCGAGTAATGGGTCATTACTTCCCACTAACCACGAATAGCTCCTTAAATGTAGCCGATGAATATCATGATCTAAATAGCTCAGATTTTGACAAGAACAACCTCACGGGGTTACTCTCATTCGCTTCTTCATTGGACGGCGACCTTGAAATTTTGTTGTTTTTAAAAGATGTGCTTTCAGTAAAATAAAAAAAATTAGTGAAAATATGTGACCTTTAAAATGAATCTAATTTAGATTAATTTAGACCGGTCTCAAATCTCGTTTAGTCGAATTGTGATTTACTGTAGGAAATCATGTTTGTTATTGTTTTGTTTTTATTCCTTACAGCCTGCTTTAAGGCTAGAGTGATGTTCAGATGAATATGACACCGCGTTATGTCTGACTTTGCTTTATGTAAGGGGGTGAGTGTAAGCCGTACTTTCGATTTGTGACAATTTGTGTCCATCACGTGATATGGCAAATATATCATTAAATGGATATAAGAAAAAGTATTCCGTTTTCCACAATTCTTTATTTCTACCCACATTTTTTCACATTCTATTTCCTCCTCTAATTTTCCGTTTCATTTACCTTTCACCTTTTCTGCTTTACTAATAAGTTATTATAATTTGTAAGAGATAACTCACCCCAAGATGAATGCCGTCAGCAAACACATGCGGCAGTCGAACTTCTTGTATCCCTTCCTGGGAAAGTCTGTCACGTAATTCTTGCTGAATGTCGCGACTCATGTACAAATCACGTTCATCATATCTAACCTGGGATTATCGGAGTGGTGAGAGTATAGACTTTGTTTCTTTACTTATTATGCTTATACGACATCGAAAAACAATTATTATCATTGCCTTGTGATTTTTTGCACATTCTGTCAATTTGCCATGTTATTATTTGCTGATATCTGGACACTTACCATGTGATTCTGTAGCAGACTTCTAGCAACTTTGCATCTCTCGCTTGTCTCCCTTACCACAGACATGCTTGTAGCATACATAACTATCTTTCCCTGCTCCAGTAGGCGGTAATTTCTCTGTGGTGTAAAGAATGGGTAAACGTTAAGTTCAGTTCATGCTTTCATCAAGAAGGCATTTTGCAATTAATACTTTTATGTCTGTTTAAAACATTCTGTAGGAAAGGGGGTGTGCTCGGGGGTATGGGGAGTTGTAACTCAACCTCTTGCCTTGGTGTGCTCGGGGGTATGGTGAGTTGTAACTCAACCTCTTGCCTTGGTGTGCTCGGGGGTATGGGGAGTTGTAACTCAACCTCTTGCCTTGGTGTGCTCGGGGGTATGGGGAGTTGTAACTCAACCTCTTGCCTTGGTGTGCTCGGGGGTATGGGGAGTTGTAACTCAACCTCTTGCCTTGGTGTGCTCGGGGGTATGGGGAGTTGTAACTCAACCTCTCCCTGTTAAATTGTCCATATTTTAGGGTTCTCTCACGATTAATATAGAATCCCTGTTAAATTGTCCATATTTTAGGGTTCTCTCACGATTAATATAGAATCCCTGTTAAATTGTCCATATTTTAGGGTTCTCTCACGATTAATATAGAATCCCTGTTAAATTGTCCATATTTTAGGGTTCTCTCACGATTAATATAGAATCCCTGTTAAATTGTCCATATTTTAGGGTTCTCTCACGATTAATATAGAATCCCTGTTAAATTGTCCATATTTTAGGGTTCTCTCACGATTAATATAGAATCCCTGTTAAATTGTCCATATTTTAGGGTTCTCTCACGATTAATATAGAATCCCTGTTAAATTGTCCATATTTTAGGGTTCTCTCACGATTAATATAGAATCCCTGTTAAATTGTCCATATTTTAGGGTTCTCTCACGATTAATATAGAATCCCTGTTAAATTGTCCATATTTTAGGGTTCTCTCACGATTAATATAGAATCCCTGTTAAATTGTCCATATTTTAGGGTTCTCTCACGATTAATATAGAATCCCTGTTAAATTGTCCATATTTTAGGGTTCTCTCGCGATTAATATAGAATCCCTGTTAAATTGTCCATATTTTAGGGTTCTCTCGCGATTAATATAGAATCCCTGTTAAATTGTCCATATTTTAGGGTTCTCTCACGATTAATATAGAATCCCTGTTAAATTGTCCATATTTTAGGGTTCTCTCACGATTAATATAGAATCCCTGTTAAATTGTCCATATTTTAGGGTTCTCTCACGATTAATATAGAATCCCTGTTAAATTGTCCATATTTTAGGGTTCTCTCACGATTAATATAGAATCCCTGTTAAATTGTCCATATTTTAGGGTTCTCTCACGATTAATATAGAATCCCTGTTAAATTGTCCATATTTTAGGGTTCTCTCACGATTAATATAGAATCCCTGTTAAATTGTCCATATTTTAGGGTTCTCTCACGATTAATATAGAATCCCTGTTAAATTGTCCATATTTTAGGGTTCTCTCACGATTAATATAGAATCCCTGTTAAATTGTCCATATTTTAGGGTTCTCTCACGATTAATATAGAATCCCTGTTAAATTGTCCATATTTTAGGGTTCTCTCACGATTAATATAGAATCCCTGTTAAATTGTCCATATTTTAGGGTTCTCTCACGATTAATATAGAATCCCTGTTAAATTGTCCATATTTTAGGGTTCTCTCACGATTAATATAGAATCCCTGTTAAATTGTCCATATTTTAGGGTTCTCTCACGATTAATATAGAATCCCTGTTAAATTGTCCATATTTTAGGGTTCTCTCACGATTAATATAGAATCCCTGTTAAATTGTCCATATTTTAGGGTTCTCTCACGATTAATATAGAATCCCTGTTAAATTGTCCATATTTTAGGGTTCTCTCACGATTAATATAGAATCCCTGTTAAATTGTCCATATTTTAGGGTTCTCTCACGATTAATATAGAATCCCTGTTAAATTGTCCATATTTTAGGGTTCTCTCGCGATTAATATAGAATCCCTGTTAAATTGTCCATATTTTAGGGTTCTCTCACGATTAATATAGAATCCCTGTTAAATTGTCCATATTTTAGGGTTCTCTCACGATTAATATAGAATCCCTGTTAAATTGTCCATATTTTAGGGTTCTCTCACGATTAATATAGAATCCCTGTTAAATTGTCCATATTTTAGGGTTCTCTCACGATTAATATAGAATCCCTGTTAAATTGTCCATATTTTAGGGTTCTCTCTCACGATTAATATAGAATCCCTGTTAAATTGTCCATATTTTAGGGTTCTCTCACGATTAATATAGAATCCCTGTTAAATTGTCCATATTTTAGGGTTCTCTCACGATTAATATAGAATCCCTGTTAAATTGTCCATATTTTAGGGTTCTCTCACGATTAATATAGAATCCCTGTTAAATTGTCCATATTTTAGGGTTCTCTCACGATTAATATAGAATCCCTGTTAAATCGTCCATATTTTAGGGTTCTCTCACGATTAATATAGAATCCCTGTTAAATTGTCCATATTTTAGGGTTCTCTCACGATTAATATAGAATCCCTGTTAAATTGTCCATATTTTAGGGTTCTCTCACGATTAATATAGAATCCCTGTTAAATTGTCCATATTTTAGGGTTCTCTCACGATTAATATAGAATCCCTGTTAAATCGTCCATATTTTAGGGTTCTCTCACGATTAATATAGAATCCCTGTTAAATCGTCCATATTTTAGGGTTCTCTCACGATTAATATAGAATCCCTGTTAAATCGTCCATATTTTAGGGTTCTCTCACGATTAATATAGAATCCCTGTTAAATCGTCCATATTTTAGGGTTCTCTCACGATTAATATAGAATCCCTGTTAAATTGTCCATATTTTAGGGTTCTCTCACGATTAATATAGAATCCCTGTTAAATTGTCCATATTTTAGGGTTCTCTCACGATTAATATAGAATCCCTGTTAAATTGTCCATATTTTAGGGTTCTCTCACGATTAATATAGAATCCCTGTTAAATTGACCATATTTTAGGGTTCTCTCACGATTAATATAGAATCCCTGTTAAATCGTCCATATTTTAGGGTTCTCTCACGATTAATATAGAATCCCTGTTAAATCGTCCATATTTTAGGGTTCTCTCACGATTAATATAGAATCCCTGTTAAATCGTCCATATTTTAGGGTTCTCTCACGATTAATATAGAATCCCTGTTAAATCGTCCATATTTTAGGGTTCTCTCACGATTAATATAGAATCCCTGTTAAATTGTCCATATTTTAGGGTTCTCTCACGATTAATATAGAATCCCTGTTAAATTGTCCATATTTTAGGGTTCTCTCACGATTAATATAGAATCCCTGTTAAATTGTCCATATTTTAGGGTTCTCTCACGATTAATATAGAATCCCTGTTAAATTGTCCATATTTTAGGGTTCTCTCACGATTAATATAGAATCCCTGTTAACTTGTCCATATTTTAGGGTTCTCTCACGATTAATATAGAATCCCTGTTAACTTGTCCATATTTTAGGGTTCTCTCACGATTAATATAGAATCCCTGTTAAAATGTCCATTTCTGAAAATCCAATGAAATCCCAAGTACACACTTTTACAATTTAATTTTGTTCAATACGATACGTTCTTCGTAAATGAAAACATCAACACTTATTTGTTCAAACAGTACCATTGGGGGGGGGATAGAAGAGATAATTAGATGAGATAGAGATAATGAACAGAACCCTCTCATTAATCTTTCAGACTAGCTGTACATTTGTTTTCTTCCCCTGCACAAGAATTACATTTTAAAAAAGATCTCATAAGCGAGTTCCTTACATTCCTGAGTAGAGGACACCTAATGACTCAGGTCATCAAGTCAAAACACTGTAATTTCAATAAAATAATCATTCACTTTTTTTCTACTGGTGTTTTATTTTGTTACAATTGAGTTGGTGTGGCATTCCCAACACCACGCATTTTTGTTCCTGCTACGCCATTAAATCTACATCACAGAGCGATCGGTAAAGTTTACCTGCAGGACATTTCATCAAATTCGCGAATGAACATATTGACACTTATTTACCACGTGATGCAGGCAAGCTAACGTTACCAAACTATCGAGTCCACGATGATAGATTTAATTATGGGAGACAATTACTGGGAGCAGCAGGTTACCTCCCCAGCCGACTCCTATGATTAAGTTTGAAGAAAGAAAGATCTGTTTTGTTACAAATTGGTGTTTGTAGATAGGGCTGCTGTGGATTTTAAGACTATTTTATTCATAAATACTAAAATCTTTGTAGATAGCATACAAAGAACCAGGGACAAAACAAGTGACAAGAGTGACATCCTTGAGAGGAACATCTCAATGACAGCCGCTGGTCTACCTGAGGACGACAGTTGACAGGTGGACTTTGATTGATTAGCTGAGAACACATTCATACCAGAGCTAAGAGCTGGGAGAGGGGGGGTGGGGTGATAACAATAGTGGGTGTAGGGGTGATGATGGTGGCCGATGTTTACATTTGCCCCCCAAAATGACATGAGGGGAGACATAATTGTTTCTTATAGAATTCACACACACACTTTTTTTCAGCGAAGTTATGGACATTGATGTCATTTCAATAGACATATAAGTAAGACATACTGGAAGTCTAAAAACAAAGAAAAGTAACTCAAGGTCTGAATCGGCCACCTTGACCCATCAAAGGGACGGAAACATTTATACGTGTGGGGGGGGTGGTGTGGGGGCGGTGTGGGGGGAGATACAGCAGAGGATTTGAGGATGAAACGTTTTAAATGTCAAAATAAGCTATTAGACGGCTCTTAGAATCTGCAAACATGAGGCCCTAAATATCTGGTCTGGACCCGTGCCAGAAAACTTGACACGACAGTCATGCAGTCACACAGACTCAGTCAGACAGCCACGCAGTCACACAGACAGCGACACAGTCACACAGATAACGACACAGTAAAACAGCCGCACATTCACGCAGTTCTCGTGTGAAGTAGAAAATTCTCGTCTTAAACGATCATAAAAACAACCCCTACATTCCGTGAACAGCATAATTAAACAGAGTTGTCCCCCGCACATCACCATTTCTTTTAATTTATTAAAAAATCCATTTTCCCTGGCAGAGGCGTCTTTAAATTAGATTAGGGGTGGTTGTGTGTAGGGGTGGTTGTGTGTAGGGGTGGTTGTGTGTAGGGGTGGTTGTGTGTAGGGGTGGTTGTCTGTAGGGGTGGTTGTCTGTAGGGGTGGTTGTCTGTAGGGGTGGTTGTGTGTAGGGGTGGTTGTGTGTAGGGGTGGTTGTGTGTAGGGGTGGTTGTGTGTAGGGGTGGTTGTGTGTAGGGGTGGTTGTCTGTAGGGGTGGTTGTCTGTAGGGGTGGTTGTGTGTAGGGGTGGTTGTGTGTAGGGGTGGTTGTGTGTAGGGGTGGTTGTGTGTAGGGGTGGTTGTGTGTAGGGGTGGTTGTGTGTAGGGGTGGTTGTCTGTAGGGGTGGTTGTCTGTAGGGGTGGTTGTGTGTAGGGGTGGTTGTGTGTAGGGGTGGTTGTGTGTAGGGGTGGTTGTGTGTAGGGGTGGTTGTGTGTAGGGGTGGTTGTCTGTAGGGGTGGTTGTCTGTAGGGGTGGTTGTGTGTAGGGGTGGTTGTGGGTGGGGGCAGTAGTTTTAGTGGTTTATAAATATACACAATACAACAAGACGGATGTCCGGATGTGTAGTTGGGTGGAGTTGTAAAAAGAGCTCATGTGTTGTATAAAACTATATAAACTATGTATGAACTCACTATGCAGTGTGCTAACGTCTGTTACAGGATACCAACAGATCATTTCCTATTGACGGGACATTTAACAATATTAAAGAGGAAAAGTCTCGTGTCAGCAAATACAAGATACACTAACGAACTGTGTCATTAAAACAATAAATGTAAAGCTTTATTAATGGACTCATACATAATTATGTAATCGTTACGCAAATGCTTTCATAAGTTTAACTAAATAAATACAAGTATTTAAAATTTAAATTCAATCTACATTATTTTATTTATTTCAGAATTATCTATTGTTCCCCTTATATTTTTTTTCTCTAAGTCTCCTTAGCTACATTGCGATGTAGTCTTTATAAATAATATAAAAGCCCAAGTCACTCCCTTTTGGGAAGGATGTGGAACTCTGAGGAACGATGTACAACAGTCTATAGCAGTTGAAAAATCGTGTGTTGATTAGCACTGTAAAAATATTTAAAATGACGTCATTGTTTGATCTTAAATTTTAAAATACAAGGTGTGCATCGGTGCACGATGATTATAAATTAAAGATGTAAAATACTTTGTGTACATTCCAGGAAGTTTAATATTTTGTATTTATCAAACAAGGATAAGTTACTTGGGCTTTTGACAAAAAAACGTGCGCCGTAGGCGCCCTACAACCCCTATTATTAAATACTTTGCGTACATTTCAGAAAGTTTAATATTTCGTATTTAACAAAAAAGGACAAGTTAGTTGGGCTTTTGAAAAAGGTTGGTGCCATAGGCGCCCTAAAAAAAAGTGGGCGCCGCAGGCGCCACGGCGCCCTGGCACAATCTAGTATATATATATTTATTACGCTGTCTCCTATCATACATGCTGTATTTCACTATGGACCTCTATATCCTTTATTTCTTTGTATCCTTATATCATACCTTTCTATTTCCCCATTTCTGTTTATATATATTTCATTAAACGTCACATTTTCCAGTGACGTCACGGTGATTCTCTTAATCCCTACAGGCAAAGTTGAGCTGACCTGACCTAAATAAACATTTCCTGTCTGTGACCACTAAAACTCAATAAGTTCAATTAGGCTAAATCTATTAAATTCGTGTATTTCCAACGTCATATGGCTTCTAACGCCATATGGGAACAAAATCATTAACTTTATACAATCAGTAACTGTTGCCATGGTAATTTTTAATAAAATAAAACTTGGGCATTTCTTGCACGTGTAACATTTCCTTTACAAGACAAAGTGGGTGGTGGAAGGTGTCATGTGGATGGTGGAAGGTGTCATGTGGGTGGTGGAAGGTGTCATGTGGGTGGTGGAAGGTGTCATGTGGGTGGTGGAAGGTGTCATGTGGGTGGTGGAAGGTGTCATGTGGGTGGTGGAAGGTGTCATGTGGGTGGTGGAAGGTGTCATGTGGGTGGTGGAAGGTGTCATGTGGGTGGTGGAAGGTGTCATGTGGGTGGTGGAAGGTGTCATGTGGGTGGTGGAAGGTGTCATGTGGATGGTGGAAGGTGTCATGTGGGTGGTGGAAGGTGTCATGTGGGTGGTGGAAGGTGTCATGTGGGTGGTGGAAGGTGTCATGTGGGTGGTGGAAGGTGTCATGTGGGTGGTGGAAGGTGTCATGTGGGTGGTGGAAGGTGTCATGTGGGTGGTGGAAGGTGTCATGTGGGTGGTGGAAGGTGTCATGTGGGTGGTGGAAGGTGTCATGTGGGTGGTGGAAGGTGTCATGTGGGTGGTGGAAGGTGTCATGTGGGTGGTGGAAGGTGTCATGTGGGTGGTGGAAGGTGTCATGTGGGTGGTGGAAGGTGTCATGTGGGTGGTGGAAGGTGTCATGTGGGTGGTGGAAGGTGTCATGTGGGTGGTGGAAGGTGTCATGTGGGTGGTGGAAGGTGTCATGTGGGTGGTGGAAGGTGTCATGTGGGTGGTGGAAGGTGTCATGTGGGTGGTGGAAGGTGTCATGTGGGTGGTGGAAGGTGTCATGTGGGTGGTGGAAGGTGTCATGTGGGTGGTGGAAGGTGTCATGTGGGTGGTGGAAGGTGTCATGTGGGTGGTGGAAGGTGTCATGTGGGTGATACTTAAATCTTACTTTGATGTACAAATTAATACTGGCCTTTAAGTAACTGTGCAACATATGGAAGCACGTGTCGTTATCATATTTGTAACAGACAGTCCAAATAAACAACATAAATGAATACCACGTTAAGGGAGTCATTTGTGATGATACGAAGTAGAACATATTCACGTCACACTGTGTCCACAAGGTAGATCGTTTAGTTAGCCAATACTGATGAATCACTGATGATATATACTAGAGCTGAACTTGTTCTTGTCACACCAAGTGTGTCCACAAGGTAGATCGTTGAGACGATACTGATGGTATATACTAGATCTGAAAATATTCATGATGTTTACTTTGGGAATCAGGGTATCGATCCTAGTCGTTATATCCGGTGCTTGTAGTAGGAATCGATCTACTCCTGTGCCGACGGCAACTCATGTTAGTAGTGGAATTTCGATATTTTAATGATTTGGTTTTGTCTGAAGATTGAGAGCCGAGTCTTGTATTCAATCAATTGTCTTAATTTTTGGGCGGATTGAAGGAAGGCAACCAATTGAACGTGATTGAAGGAAGGCAACCAATTGAACGTGATTGAAGGAAGGCAACCAATTGAACGTGATTGAAGGAAGGCAACCAATTGAACGTGATTGAAGGAAGGCAACCAATTGAACGTGATTGAAGGAAGGCAACCAATTGAACGTGATTGAAGGAAGGCAACCAATTGAACGTGATTGAAGGAAGGCAACCAATTGAACGTGATTGAAGGAAGGCAACCAATTGAACGTGATTGAAGGAAGGCAACCAATTGAACGTGATTGAAGGAAGGCAACCAATTGAACGTGATTGAAGGAAGGCAACCAATTGAACGTGATTGAAGGAAGGCAACCAATTGAACGTGATTGAAGGAAGGCAACCAATTGAACGTGATTGAAGGAAGGCAACCAATTGAACGTGATTGAAGGAAGGCAACCAATTGAACGTGATTGAAGGAAGGCAACCAATTGAACGTGATTGAAGGAAGGCAACCAATTGAACGTGATTGAAGGAAGGCAACCAATTGAACGTGATTGAAGGAAGGCAACCAATTGAACGTGATTGAAGGAAGGCAACCAATTGAACGTGATTGAAGGAAGGCAACCAATTGAACGTGATTGAAGGAAGGCAACCAATTGAACGTGATTGAAGGAAGGCAACCAATTGAACGTGATTGAAGGAAGGCAACCAATTGAACGTGATTGAAGGAAGGCAACCAATTGAACGTGATTGAAGGAAGGCAACCAATTGAACGTGATTGAAGGAAGGCAACCAATTGAACGTGATTGAAGGAAGGCAACCAATTGAACGTGATTGAAGGAAGGCAACCAATTGAACGTGATTGAAGGAAGGCAACCAATTGAACGTGATTGAAGGAAGGCAACCAATTGAACGTGATTGAAGGAAGGCAACCAATTGAACGTGATTGAAGGAAGGCAACCAATTGAACGTGATTGAAGGAAGGCAACCAATTGAACGTGATTGAAGGAAGGCAACCAATTGAACGTGATTGAAGGAAGGCAACCAATTGAACGTGATTGAAGGAAGGCAACCAATTGAACGTGATTGAAGGAAGGCAACCAATTGAACGTGATTGAAGGAAGGCAACCAATTGAACGTGATTGAAGGAAGGCAACCAATTGAACGTGATTGAAGGAAGGCAACCAATTGAACGTGATTGAAGGAAGGCAACCAATTGAACGTGATTGAAGGAAGGCAACCAATTGAACGTGATTGAAGGAAGGCAACCAATTGAACGTGATTGAAGGAAGGCAACCAATTGAACGTGATTGAAGGAAGGCAACCAATTGAACGTGATTGAAGGAAGGCAACCAATTGAACGTGATTGAAGGAAGGCAACCAATTGAACGTGATTGAAGGAAGGCAACCAATTGAACGTGATTGAAGGAAGGCAACCAATTGAACGTGATTGAAGGAAGGCAACCAATTGAACGTGATTGAAGGAAGGCAACCAATTGAACGTGATTGAAGGAAGGCAACCAATTGAACGTGATTGAAGGAAGGCAACCAATTGAACGTGATGTGGTGCTAAAAAATATCCTTCCATAAAACACATGCACTGCTTTGAGATCAATAAGTTGTTTTTTTCCCTCTTTCCGTTTTACATTGCAATTCTCTCCTCTTCTCGCTACATGACGAATATGTCTCATCTTTTAGGGAGACTGACAGGCGGGGGAAAGGCAGCGGGGTGGTAGGAAAGAGGGGGGGGGGAGAATACGCAATCACGAAAATCTCGTAAGGAATTAAATAAGAAGAAAGTAAATTATTTTTAAAAACTCTAATTACAACTAAATGTAATGAATTCCACACATACTAATCTTACATGGTGAGCTATTAACAAGAATTTTTAGTAACGTCATTATTCATTACGGTGGTTGCCCTCTACGTGGTTCGACAGACGAGTTGACCGCAGCCTGAAACTGACAAATCCTGGCAGGCAATGCCGAAGTCCGATATGTTAGGTGTTAGGTGCTAGTCACATATGATTACAGTCGCTGCACGGATCTTAGGTGGAGCATCAGATGCAATGCCGATGATGAAAACCACAGTACCCGTTGAGGGTCGGGTTATTCCGAAGCGACCGTTTCGTCCTCCTCATTTTTACTAGCAATGCCATTGAGCGGTGCCGGTTTAGGGCCAGGAGTGCCAGTACGGATTAGCAAAAGGTACCACGAAGAACGCAGTGGAAGTGACCGTTCGGGGGGAGGGGGGTCTCTCGGCTGTTAGGTCCCTTAGGGGGCGAGAGAGCTGGGTTCCCGGGAAGACCCATGAAGAGCACTAGGCTCGGGGCTGCTGATTTTCTCCCACATGTAGGATCATTAGTAGCGTTATTTCACTTTAGAACAGGAGTCACCCAACTACGGCCCGCGGGCCGTTTCAATCCGGCCCACCAGCGGTAATTGAATGAAAAGTGTGCTTCAAAGAACATGTGGCGCGCGATGAGTTTTGATAAAATTAAACATTACATTTACAATAATAGAAGATAATCACACGTTACAATTTTCAATTATTTTATTTAGATAGTTTTATTTAAAGTAATGTTTGCTTACGTCGCACCGCTCCCAATCCTTTCTCCAACTAGTTGTAGCTTACTCGCTGACTTTACCGTGTCGACACACTAACACGCATTTCCCCCGCCCCTTAGATGCGTCCAACTGTCAACACAGATTCGAATCGCCAGAAATATTTACTTCTTGCTGCCTGTCATCAATTTAAAGCAAGTAACAATGATTTGTGTGTGTGACTGTGTTAGGTAAGTGAAATACAAGCTTGAATGGCGGCAATAAATGAGCAAACATGGTTTTAAAATTCCATAGTTGCATCATTTGCGAAAAATAATTCTCCAGCTCAGAAATAATTCAATAGTGTATGTTAGAAGCAAAAAATGACGTGTGTCCCATGAAAGGCGATTTGTTTAGACGTATCAGTCTTGGGTATACGTTGAGTTGTGGGTACACGTTGAGTTGTGGTTATATGTTGAGTTGTGGGTATACGTTGAGTTGTGGGTATATGTTGAGTTGTGGGTATACGTTGAGTTGTGGGTATCACGTTGAGTTGTGGGTTATATGTTGAGTTGTGGGTATACGTTGAGTTGTGGGTTATATGTTGAGTTGTGGGTATACGTTGAGTTGTGGGTATACGTTGAGTTGTGGTTATATGTTGAGATGTGGGTATATGTTGAGTTGTGGGTATACGTTGAGTTGTGGGTATACGTTGAGTTGTGGGTATACGTTGAGTTGTGGGTATACGTTGAGATGTGGGTATATGTTGAGTTGTGGGTATACACTGAGTTGTGGGTATACGTTGAGTTGTGGGTATACGTTGAGTTGTGGGTATACACTGAGTTGTGGGTATACACTGAGTTGTGGGTATACACTGAGTTGTGGGTATACGTTGAGTTGTGGGTATACACTGAGTTGTGGGTATACACTGAGTTGTGGGTATACGTTGAGTTGTGGGTATACGTTGAGTTGTGGGTATACACTGAGTCGTGGGTATCCACTGAGTTGTGGGTATACGTTGAGTTGTGGGTATACACTGAGTTGTGGGTATACACTGAGTTGTGGGTATACGTTGAGTTGTGGGTATACACTGAGTTGTGGGTATACACTGAGTTGTGGGTATACGTTGAGTTGTGGGTTTACGTTGAGTTGTGGGTATACGTTGAGTTGTGGGTATACGTTGAGTTGTGGGTATACGTTGAGTTGTGGGTATACACTGAGTTGTGGGTATACACTGAGTTGTGGGTATACACTGAGTTGTGGCTATACGTTGAGTTGTGGGTATACGTTGAGTTGTGGGTATACGCTGAGTTGTGGGTATACGTTGAGTTGTGGGTATACACTGAGTTGTGGGTATACACTGAGTTGCGGGTATACACTGAGTTGTGGGTATACACTGAGTTGCGGCTATACGTTGAGTTGCGGGTATACGTTGAGTTGTGGGCATACACTAAGTTGTGGGTATACGTTGAGTTGTGGGTATACGTTGTTGTGGGTATACGTTGAGTTGTGGGTATACGTTGAGTTGTGGGTATACGTTGAGTTGTGGGTATACGTTGAGTTGTGGGTATACACTGAGTTGTGGGTATACGTTCAGTTGTGGGTATACGTTCAGTTGTGGGCATACACTAAGTTGTGGGTATACGTTGAGTTGTGGGTATACGCTGAGTTGTGGGTATACGTTGAGTTGTGGGTATACACTGAGTTGTGGGTATACGCTGAGTTGTGGGTATACGTTGAGTTGTGTATATACGTTGAGTTGTGGGTATACACTGAGTTGTGGGTATACACTGAGTTGTGGGTATACACTGAGTTGTGGGTATACACTGAGTTGTGGGTATACACTGAGTTGCGGCTATACGTTGAGTTGCGGGTATACGTTGAGTTGTGGGCATACACTAAGTTGTGGGCATACGTTGAGTTGTGGGTATACGTTGTTGTGGGTATACGTTGAGTTGTGGGTATACGTTGAGTTGTGGGTATACGTTGAGTTGTGGGTATACGTTGAGTTGTGGGTATACACTGAGTTGTGGGTATACACTGAGTTGTGGGTATACACTGAGTTGTGGGTATACGTTGAGTTGTGGGTATACATTGAGTTGTGGGTATACGTTGAGTTGTGGGTATACACTGAGTTGTGGGTATACACTGAGTTGCGGGCTATACGTTGAGTTGCGGGTATACGTTGAGTTGTGGGCATACACTAAGTTGTGGGTATACGTTGAGTTGAGGGTTTACGTTGTTGTGGGTATACGTTGAGTTGTGGGTATACACTGAGTTGTGGGTATACGTTGAGTTGTGGGTATACGTTGAGTTGTGGGTATACGTTGAGTTGTGGGTATACGCTGAGTTGTGGGTATGCGTTGAGTTGTGGGTATACGTTGAGTTGTGGGTATACGCTGATTTGTGGGTATACACTGAGTTGTGGGTATACACTGAGTTGTGGGTATACACTGAGTTGTTTGGAGAACAGAAGAACGTTGAGAAAACATACTGCTATAGATAAGGCAAGAAAGCTTGGAACTTGTGATATTATCTGGCCCTGGGCGAGTCTACTGACCTCTCGAGCACGTCACAACTTCTTGTGTCCATTTCCGGTGTCAACTCGGACTTTCAGATAACAGAAGAACTGATATCCTTCTCAGCTTCGAGGTGTTACAATTGATAGAGGGAAAAACATGGCCAGAGTAAGTAAGGCTTTCAGTTGAAGATTCAGGACTTGTTTGGAAGACATTCCGACCGCTCTGTTCATACACTGCATCTTACATCAGCAAGAACTCTGAGAGAAAGACATTTATATTCCTTGTGTTATACTGAAACAAGTCGTTTTTATGTCAACTTGATTTGGGGACATGCACTCAATCACCATCAGTTCCAGTATTTTTTTAATGCTGCGACTTGCCTTATTTCATAGCAGTGAGGTGGCTCAGTTGTGCTAAAATCCTACTTCGTCTTTTTTTCAGCTCTATAAAGAAATGTATTGTTTTTCTCACTAATAAAAAGATAGATCTGATCTACAGCTGTCTGATCCTACTTGGCTATGAAGGTTGTCATCTGTGGTCGACAAATTAATTGACTAAACTTCAGGGAAAGTATAAACTCGACTGCGATCTGTAGAGAATCGTCAAAGGATTTCAGAGAAAGTTGTCAGTGTTTGAACGGCTGGAAGTGTCAAACCTTTTCTAACATTCATTATTTCTAACTGTTTTGTTCAAGAGTTACAGGATGTCTCAACCTTTTCTTTTAACAAAAATTACTAGTAACAAAGGAATCATTTTTTTAAAGAGATTTTCAGACGATGAGAGAATTTAAATTGACATTCTTCTTTTCCAGAAACAACTTATGTCTGTGAGCAAACATTTTTAAAAATGTATTAGATCTACGTGAATTCAAATAATCGAACGTGTTTGACGGATAAAGATTTGAAAGCTTTTCTTTTCCAGTAATGCGTAACCAAATTATGACGATATCTTGAAAGCCATAATGCTGCTTCACAGGTCATACTAACGTTTATATATATATATATATATATATTATATTATATTTTTTTTTGGGGGGGGTGTCATATTAATTTAATGTCTTTCAATAACCCATGATCAGCACGGACCGCTAAACGTAACTATTAGTTGTTCCGTCTTAAATGATTATGCGACCCGCTCTCGTCATTCTGTGAACCATCGGGCCCGCCGTGAAAAAGGTTTGGTGACCCCTGCTCTAGAAGAAATAAAAAGTTCACGGTATGGGGCGGCCGGGGCTGGTGTTAGGTTGTATCAAGGCTTTGGAGAAAGAAAAAAGAAAAGACAGTAAGTGTATCGTCAAGAAAGAGTTGTCTTTCAGTTACAAGCCTTTTTTGTTATCTCCTTTGTTAACTTTACGACGGTCCTCAAAATACGACCTACGGGATTCTGATTCTTTAGACGTCAGTTCATCGAAAGAGTCCCTTCCCCATTAACACCTTGTTTCGTGAATGATGTTTATTAAATAATTCAGCATTTGTTAATAATAATTTCATAAATAAAAACGACAGACGATTCTTAAAGATTTTCTATCTTCGGAGGCCATTTGATTTTTAATTGTTGAGATCCGCTAGCATGAGCCTAACCTCCAATAAATCATGATTTCATTGGAATGAAGAACTTTATCCTTTGCCGATTGATATTAGTAAAGTTAAGACTTCTTGAGGCACGCCCGCTATAAATAAAACTCCGTTACATTTATCGTTCTAATCTTTGCCAAGTTTCTTTTTTGATCGTTGAGCCTTGTCTTTCTACTGTACAAATAATGGGCAGAGCTTTTGAATTGGTTTTGTCATTGTGTTTGAAAATTGAAAACTATTTGAGTGTTGTTTATCGGTTTGTATATGTTAGGCTGTTTATGGTTTGTAGCACTGATCTGTTGTGATGTTTGTATATGTTAGGCTGTTTATGATGTGCAGCACTGATCTATTGTGATGTTTGTATATGTTAGGCTGTTTATGATGTGCAGCACTGATCTATTGTGATGTTTGTATATGTTATGCTGTTTATGATGTGCAGCACTGATCTATTGTGATGTTTTCTGTGTAATTTCTTTCTTCCAATTCTATCCCGAGGTTGTGCTTTCTACTTGTAAATTTTCACAATAAAAGACAAGTTTCAAATTTTATTTTTTTAAATTCAAAATGAGCTGTATGAAATATATTAGAATAAATTATTTTTGAAAGTCGGTGTTGCAGTAATAAGCACAGCCAATGGGTCCATAAAAGGCCACTTCAGAGTTTCAAAATACACTGCACACGAGAATATTTCAAAATACACAATGGATTGAGTTTAAAGCGATTCATAAAAATTGAGGGGCAAAAAATCGCGTTTGTGTGTAACAAGTTCTTTTTAACAACAGAACTTCACATTTTATTGTAATACATCTGTGTTTATATTGTAGACAAACTCTTAGTTGCGTTAATGGGGTTATCTCTAATTTATGACTGAAACTTCACTTGTCCCTTTTCTCAGTTTTACTCATGAGTCAGAAGACAAGACAAGATTCAAATTTTAAAAAAAAATTACCACTGTTATTGTTATAAGAATGCTTTCTTTAAATGGGTTCGTCTCAGTCTTCTAAAAGTCTCTCCGTCTCAAATTCTGTCTGGAACTGCGTTTCAAATCGTATCGGCCAGACACAGTTTCAGCTCTACCCAACAGTCCCTTGTGGAACTGCGCTCACCGAACTGAGCTCAACACCAACTCATGTGTTCCCCAAAAGTTCTCTCCCTTCAATAGCGGACTCTGCCCCAAGTTTATTTGCCCCTAGCCTTGAGTTTTGACCGTGCCTATATTCCATTCAATGAATTTCGTCACGTGTGCAACTCCACATCTTTATCTGTTTTGTCAGTTTACATAATGCGACTCCCACTAGTTTTCCCGCGCTTTAACTTCTGTTAATGTTTATATTCGCGTAAGCCATTCATAGAAAATAATTAATTAGGTCATTGACTTCTAATGAGTGGCCTTCCCAAACCGGCTCGGTTCTCCACAATATATTGAAACAGTTAAGGGGCGTGAAAAATGCGTTTTGTGGCGTATCAAAGGAGCAGGGGCGAGGCTAATATCTAATACATAATCGCCCTTCCTATCCGTGTGTCTCCCCGTCGAAAGGCGCGCAAAAAGGCGCTCGAAAGGCGCGCAAAAAGGTGCGCAAAATTATTATAAATAAATTTAAAAATGTCACCGTACAAAAATATTTTATGACGTCATTGTTTTAGCACAGAACTTCAATTACCGAAACAACGCACGAACTATTCGTGTGTGTGAGCCTTAGCAGGCTTTTCCACTAGTCTAATACATAATCGCCCTTCCTATGCGTGTGGCTCCCCATCGAAAGGCGCGCAAAAAGGCGCGTAAAATTATTATAAATAAATAAAAAATTTCGCCATAAAAAATTATATGACGTCATTTTTTTTAGCACAGAACGTCAATTACCGAAACAACACACGAACTATGAGTGCGTGTGAGCCTAAGCAGGCTTTTCCACTAGTTAATTAAATAAAGTGCGTTATTTCAATGTATGTCATTCAAGAGTAAAGGTTCATTTAAAATGTATACATGTGGGTCAACAATTAATGCAGCCTTGAAATCCCGAAGAATCACTTTTTTACTGCCACATAAGCAGGGACAACTGGTGTAACCTTTAAATCAGAGTTGGGCTTCCATCTTTGAATATTTAAGCGGGTTTTATATTTAACATCTTCGGTACTCGAGAGTAGCTATGAAGCTCGTTGGGAATAGATTAGAGTAAGTGTGTGTGTGGTGGGGGGGCTGCTATAGACGATTTATGGAGTCATCACCGTTGACAGAAAGGTCGATTTAGGGCACTTTCAAAATGCTCAACACAGCGTTCGATTATTGTTTTTTGGGTTGTTTTTTTTCGTTTTCTAATTTCATCCGCCTTAACGAATTAGGGACACTCCTAATCAACGTACACACTTCCAGGTCTACGCATGCAGTCAACACATGTTCTGCGTATATTTAATGAAAGAATCGTTCAACATATTTCATTAACTATTTTTGTGGAACATATTTGGTAAACAAAAACGTTCAATTATTGGTGGTGTTGATTCCATGTCTGAAGGTAATAAGGAGACATTAACGAGACTTGATGACGTTTCCCTATTACTCCACACTCTTCACTACTACTCTTCACTGCTACTCTTCACTGGGTATTTCCACTTGTCAGTAGACCCGAGTGTTATCGTTATGCCCCATACGGTGAATAGACATTCTAGGATTGTTGTCGGTTACTGGGGACAAGTACCTCCTGCGCTAACAATTAAAGCTACTGGGGGCTCAGAACCAACGTCATACTGTCCTGGAGATTACCTACTGGGGGCCCAGAACCAACGTCATACTGTCCTGGAGATAACCTACTGGGGGCCCAGAACCAACGTCATACTGTCCTGGAGATTACCTACTGGGGGCCCAGAACCAACGTCATACTGTCCTGGAGATTACCTACTGGGGGCCCAGAACCAACGTCATACTGTCCTGGAGATTACCTACTGGGGGCCCAGAACCAACGTCATACTGTCCTGGAGATTACCTACTGGGGGCCCAGAACCAACGTCATACTGTCCTGGAGATTACCTACTGGGGGCCCAGAACCAACGTCATACTGTCCTGGAGATTACCTACTGGGGGCCCAGAACCAACGTCATACTGTCCTGGAGATTACCTACTGGGGGCCCAGAACCAACGTCATACTGTCCTGGAGATTACCTACTGGGGGCTCAGAACCAACGTCATACTGTCCTGGAGATTACCTACTGGGGGCCCAGAACCAACGTCATACTGTCCTGGAGATTACCTACTGGGGGCCCAGAACCAACGTCATACTGTCCTGGAGATTACCTACTGGGGGCCCAGAACCATGACGTCATACTGTCCTGGAGATTACCTACTGGGGGCCCAGAACCATGACGTCATACTGTCCTGGAGATTACCTCCAAATAATAATGTAAATGTAAAACTAGACAAGATGTTCGGGATTAAATATGGGATAAGAATGAGATACCCTTGAGCTATGCAGTGGCTCTATGTCCAAGGGTTCAGTGATTCAGTGTTGGTGTCTAACAGGATGCTTTAGTGGGACATTTGGATGATATACACGCAATAATAGATACACAGGCCGTCACTAGGTTGGCGGACACTAAGTGACGTTTGTGGCAGGAGGATGATGACAGATGGCTGACAGATGGCTGACAGATGCGACGTCTTGAAAAGAAAATTCCTGAAAGCCGTTCCACAATTTTAAACAACCGTACTCTCTAACCGAATTAGCATCTCAAATCCTCAAACTAAACTCATATTACACATTAAATTAACCATATTAATTCCGCAATCCTTTCACCTTTTAATAATTAACAAACCACTTGAGCTAGAAGAATAACAACACCAAGCATGCTGAACAGTCAGACGTAAGGGAGAAAAGGGGGGGGGGATAAGCAGCGACAATTCTTTGCCACGCTTTATCGTGCCTCTACCAACGGACTGGAGAGAATTTATCTTAGACTAAGAGCAATCCGACATTTCATTCTTATCAAAAAATTCATTGAATGTGTCATAGTTGAATAACTTGGAAGTGCAAACATAAAGAAGTGGGGAGAGGGGGTTAAATTATTCCTCAACCCGCTGCCCCCAAACATACCAGCAAAATCAATTCTTATTATTGCTTTAACATATTAACTTAAGATAAGTAATAGATTTAATAATTGAGACCAATAATATTGGAGAGAGCAATTGTTATATTGGATTAATAACATCCCATTAGAGCAGGACATTATTGAAATCAATGATTATATGTATTCATTGAGACCAGGTGGTTGAATTTAGAGTAATTTCTTCAATTATTTTCACAGTCTACGAGAATGAGACAAAATATGAAAATAATTGAATTCCCATAGCACGAAATCTAACCCAATTCCACTATTTAATCTGGATATAAATCTAACAACATTCCACCATAAATTATCTATTTATCTAACCCCATTTCACTTTTAAATTTATCTATAAATTTAATCACATTATACTATTAAATATATTTATAATCAGATGAACTATAAGTGTTGACAACTAGCTTGAATTAGAGTTGAACTACGAGTGGCGAGTGACCACTAGCTGTAGTGACAGATGAACTATGAGTGGTGACCTCTGTCTAGAGTGACAGATGAGCTATGAGTGGTGACCTCTGCCTAGAGTGACAGATGAGCTATGAGTGGTGACCTCTGTCTAGAGCGACAGATGAAATATGAGTGGTGACCTCTGTCTAGAGTGACAGATGAGCTATGAGTGGTGACTAGCTGAACAAACACCGTTTCCTATTCATGCAGGTCATTTTTTAGCAAAAGGTAAGGAGTCACCTCAAGTTGGAATATATTCAATTATCATTTTTGTTTTGTTTTGTGTTTTATAGAAAGTGAGACATATATATATTTTTAAATACTTTAAAAATTTAATGAAAGCCACACATTTTTTTACAAAATAATTTTTTTCTGTTCTTTCACCACTTATTTTTTTTAACAATGAAAAAAAATCAATGAAAGTGACCACTGAACTTACTATCAGACGTGTGTGACCAGTCCGGAAGGCAGAGATCTGAAAATGGTTTAGACAACATAAAAAACGTTACTTTTTACGTGAGAAAGTGATAATTTATGTTTAAAACATAGATCTATGTGTTTAGATAAAAGAGATTGTTTAGGAAAGTAATTTAAAACTTTAAATTTTATAGTCGTTTAAATATTTTCAATGATCAATCTTTTTAAATAAAAATTATATTCCAAACCGTATACGTTAGTAATCCTATCAATTAATGATCATGTTTTTAACAACAGTCACCTCAATTAAATTGTTAAGTATTACCATGCACAAGATATTACAAATATTTGTGTCAACATTTATTTCCCCCAATAGAATCCCTTTCTCCCACACGATATCGTACTTCGATGGGATCACATATTATCGCAGAATGATCCCGTTGCATATTGGAATCCCGTTCGTGGTTGACTCGCGAAATCTAGTTCCCTGGTCCTTGAAGCACTTAATTGAAAGGGTCGAAAGATCCCGTATCATTTCCCTGACGTTTTCCAATTCGACCCCGTTCCAGGTCGGATTTTTAAGGCATTTACTAAATATGGCTAAATTTCATCAACACACAAAAGTTGCGTTTACTTTTACTCTACAACTTCCTTTATGTTTCGGTAAATAGCTTAGACCAAAAATTATACTTTTCTGGAAAGTTCCTGTTTTAAATTATTACAAACCCCACCCATCCATCACATTACAGTAATTGGTAACGACAAATTCTTTGGCATAACTACTTTTTGAACACAAATATTAGGTATTCCAAAGTAATGCAATAGCCAATAGCTATAAAATTCGTTTAATTTTAAACGTCAGGTTTGCCCAAATGAAAATCAATCAGAAAAAATGGGATAAGACTTTAAATTTGGTTTCATTAAAATTGATTAAATAATAACGAGTTCTAGCAAATATTTTTGAGCATCCCAGAATTAAATGTATAGCGCGATTACTTTTAAATTATTTTACATTTTTAGGTACCGGTACGAGCCACAAAAGCCCTGGCTACTAACTTTGACTGAAGTTCAATTCATGTGTAACCGAATATAGTGTAAAGTGTAAAGCTACATACATAGCTTATAAAAGGGAAATGAAATTTGAGCTACCGGTCCCAAAATGATTGTAAGTTCAATTCTGTTTAGTATTTTAATATGTGTCATCAAAGGTTTTAGCACCAAGTTTGGTCTATAGTCTATATGCATCAACGTACCTGGTATCCAATGTTTAACACATTTTTAAATTAGCTTTAATAAGAAAAAAGACATTGTGGGGCCCAAAAGGTCATGTAACTTTCAAAATCCTTTTAGATAAATTTAAATCTGGTTCATGATGGATATATGTGCCAAGTTTGGAAACGTATGCGTTACAAAACCCGCCTGTGCGCCCGCCAGAACCTATAAGCATGTATATATATATATATATATATATATATATATATATATATATATATATATATATATATATATATATATATATATATATATGTTTTAGATTTTAGAGCCGCGCAGTCACGTATTGACCTAACAGGCGACCAACTCTAAAGCGTACTTACCATGGCTTGTCTCCCCTCCATGAGATCACTTAAATGTCACGGTTATTTTCATACCATTATTCTTCCTCCCCCCCCATTTTCCCCTCCCCACTCAGACCTTGTCAAACAATCGTTATCTCTTACGTTCGTTCACGTCTGATTGCAACGTTTTAAGTCCGTGAGCCAAACTATTAATACTAACAAATACAGGGAGTTACGTTGAAGTTCAAGCCATCAATCACTGGTATCCAAATATATCTATTAAAATAAATCCATAAAACAGGGTGGCCAAACGCATAATGTCTTAATTTAGTTCAGTCGCTTGTTGACAAAACATAATGTCATTAATTGATTTAACTAAGTGTTTTCAAAAATAATGTTTTATTAACAATCATCGATGTAGCAAATTCATTTTAAAGTTTACTTCCAACAGATTGCTTAAATTTTTAAAAAAATTAAAACATCAAATCCATGAAAAAAGGCATTATAATTTCTAAACTAAAATTCTTTCATGAGCAATAAGTCAAATATTTTGTAAACAACTGAACCGTGGAAATGTAATATCCATGTTGAGCTCTCTTCGTCTTGGTGGCACTTGCATCCCCTCCCCTCCAAGTTCAGATTGAACATACAATCAATCGCTGCGACGACCTGGTTAGTGCTCCGTCAATAGCCATGATCACCATCCTCCCTGTAGCCGACCTACTGACACGTATAATCACGGTGCGGTGATCAGGTATTTTTATACCACTTATAATTAATTCATGCTCCGTGCCAAGGGAAGAATCTCTGTCAAAACATACACATTGTCTTCCTTCTATTTCAAAACAATAATGTTTTTTAACACATTCCAGTCAGATAAATTGTTACATCTGACTTTGGATAACATGATGATATAAGACTTTTTTTTAAAACTCACAAATCTAACGACACAGAACATTGCTCCGCAATTACTTATTTAACATGGGTTATCGCGTCATGGTCTTGAATGTTGACGTCACAAAGATCACGAGGAATACCAACCTTCTTTAATTAATAATTTCGTGGAAGTCAGGTGGGAAATAATGATAGAGGGTATCAGAGTTTCCATAGGGCACAGTACAGTTCTGATAGGGGACAGTACAGTTCTGATAAGGGACATTACAGTTCTGATAGATGACAGTACAGTTCTGATATAGGACAGTACAGTTCTGATATAGGACAGTACAGTTCTGATAGGGGACAGTACAGTTCTTATGAAGTTCTAATAGAGGGAAAGGTAAAATAGTTTTAAGTCACACAGTGAAACACAATTCTAAAAAAATGTGAATAGCTCCTGTAATAAATTGAATATTTCTAAGACATATGTATCCTGGAAATAGTTAAATTTCCTTAACTCTCCATCAATAAAAGAAGCATATGCAATGGACTATAAAATTGTTAACTTTTTCTTACGGTCATCACCCCGGACCACACACACAAGCACAACACAGCAATCCATTGTACCTATAACACTCAGCACATAGACAGCAACTTTCCAGGCCTAACAAGTGAGTGCACTATCAACCATATTTACCTATAGCACTCAGCACCTAGACAGCAACTATCCAGACCAAACAAGTGAGTGCACTATCAACCATATTTACCTATAGCACTCAGCACCTAGACAGCAACTATCCAGGCCAAACAAGTGAGTGCACTATGAACCATATTTACCTATAGCACTCAGCACCTAGACAGCAACTATCCAGACCAAACAAGTGAGTGCACTATCAACCATATTTACCTATAGCACTCAGCACCTAGACAGCAACTATCCAGACCAAACAAGTGAGTGCACTATCAACCATATTTACCTATAGCACTCAGCACCTAGACAGCAACTTTCCAGGCCTAACAAGTGAGTGCACTATCAACCATATTTACCTATAGCACTCAGCACCTAGACAGCAACTATCCAGACCAAACAAGTGAGTGCACTATGAACCATATTTACCTATAGCACTCAGCACCTAGACAGCAACTATCCAGACCTAACAAGTGAGTGCACTATCAACCATATTTACCTATAGCACTCAGCACCTAGACAGCAACTATCCAGACCTAACAAGTGAGTGCACTATCAACCATATTTACCTATAGCACTCAGCACCTAGACAGCAACTATCCAGACCAAACAAGTGAGTGCACTATGAACCATATTTACCTATAGCACTCAGCACCTAGACAGCAACTATCCAGGCCAAACAAGTGAGTGCACTATCAACCATATATACAAATAGCACTCAACACCTAGACAGCAACTATCCAGACCAAACAAGTGAGTGCACTATCAACCATATATACAAATAGCACTCAGCACCTAGACAGCAACTATCCAGGCCAAACAAGTGAGTGCACTATCAACCATATATACAAATAGCACTCAACACCTAGACAGCAACTATCCAGACCAAACAAGTGAGTGCACTATCAACCATATATACAAATAGCACTCAACACCTAGGCAGCAACTATCCAGACCTAACAAGTGAGTGCACTATCAACCATATTTACCTATAGCACTCAGCACCTAGACAGCAACTATCCAGACCTAACAAGTGAGTGCACTATGAACGACATATATACCTATAGCACTCAGCACCTAGACAGCAACTATCCAGACCTAACAAGTGAGTGCACTATCAACCATATTTACCTATAGCACTCAGCACCTAGACAGCAACTATCCAGACCAAACAAGTGAGTGCACTATGAACCATATTTACCTATAGCACTCAGCACCTAGACAGCAACTATCCAGACCTAACAAGTGAGTGCACTATCAACCATATTTACCTATAGCACTCAGCACCTAGACAGCAACTATCCAGGCCAAACAAGTGAGTGCACTATCAACCATATTTACCTATAGCACTCAGCACCTAGACAGCAACTATCCAGGCCAAACAAGTGAGTGCACTATCAACCATACATACAAATAGCACTCAGCACCTGCACAGAAACTATCCAGACCAAACAAGTGAGTGCACTATCAACCATATATACCAATGTTTATCAGCGCCATGCAAGAAAGCTGAACCACTTTCATATAACAAGCCTCAGGAAGATTCTCGGCATAAAGTGGCAGAACAAAATTCCAGACACAGTGGTACTGACCAAGGCAGGTCTCCCCAGCATCTTCACCCTCCTGATGCAGTCCCAGCTTCGCTTGGCAGGGCACGTTGTCCGAATGCCAGACGAGAGACTGCCAAAGAGAATCTTCTATGGTGAGCTCCAGTATGGCCAGCGGTCCCACGGTGGGCAAAAGAAACGCTTCAAAGACACACTGAAAGCCTCAATGAAAGCGTTTGCCATAAATCCAGACACGTGGGAACGAGCTGCAATGGACCGATCCACCTGGCGCTCTTCCATCCATGAAGGTGCCAGGTCATGTGAGGCAAACCGGATTACCGCCGCAGAAAAGAAGAGGCAAGCCCGAAAGGCCCATGCTGTCAACCCTCCAGGAGATGTCGCACTCGCCCCCTGTCCCTTCTGTTCCCGAACCTTTCGTGCAAGGATCGGCCTAATCAGCCATCTGCGCACGCACAGAAAACCCTCGGATGACTAGAGTGGTCCTCGTCGTATCGACGGACGAACGAACATATATACCAATAGCACTCAGCACCTAGACAGAAACTATATAGGCCTAACAAGTGAGTGCACTATGAACGACATATACCTACAGCACCCAGACAACTATACTGCAAGTCTAACAAGTGAGTGTTGATTCATGTCACAGGAAATGGTCCTCTCGTCCGACCTTCCCTTACCCCCGACACATCCCCACCCAAACCCTCAATTTCTCACCTCCCCCCCCCATGAGTTAAATGGGGTGTCGTGGATTACATTGCCGCAAGTTATTTAAATCTCACAATTTTCATTTATCGATCTGTGAGCATCAATGTTTTTCACCTGTAATTTCACCTGAAACACGGCTTGTCAATTAGTAGCAACAAGGTTCCCTATGGATTGCCCTCATCAATTCTATAAATTAATTGAAGTTGTTATTATAATTGCATGCTGTTCAACACGTGTGCCATTCAACGCTTACTCCATCTAGTTCAAGAATAGATGTGTTGTGGTCATTTAACACTTAAAATGTATTCTATAGATTTTAACAGTTAAATTTAAACATTTTGAGTTGAATATTATAGGTGACTCGGTGACTCCATAGTTTAACATTGTTTAAGATATTCAAATGACCTATGTAAGCTGACATATATCAGATTGCCCATTTAAGTTGCCTTACTTAAGATGACCTATTTCAAAAAATTAATCTAAACATTTGGAGCTCCTAGAAAGCCTTGTTAAGATTATTTGTAATAGACGTATACATGTTTCCTGTGATTAAATTGTTTAAGCAAGTGGAACATGGTGACTGAGTTCGGAGGGCGTCAGTTGTTACAGAAGTCAGCTGTTACAGAAGTCAGTTGTTACAGAAGTCAGTTGCTACAGAAGTCAGTTGTTACAGAAGTCAGTTGCTACAGAAGTCAGTTGCTACAGAAGTCAGTTGCTACAGAAGTCAGTTGCTACAGAAGTCAGTTGCTAGAAGTCAGTTGCTACAAGTCAGTTGCTACAAGTCAGTTGCTACAAGTCAGTTGTTACAAGTCAGTTGTTACAGATACAAACTGACTGGCGACTTGATTCGCTGTGCTGATTTATGCACAGTTGTTAATTTAAGGGGGAAAAAAATTTACTATTAAAATAATTGACTTACTATTTTTAACACAGACTACTTGTGGTTGCGTATTTAAAATGACCTTTTCAAAAGGAATCGCTCAAGATGATTTATTTTAAATATAATTCGATTACGGAAATGAATATAATACATTGTATTACTTAAACAAATCTAAGTTATGAATTAACAGTTGGAATATGCACCGCCTAACTATGAATCCCTTCCTATGACACATTGATAAGGATTATTAAGACTTAATATATTTTCTATTTCTGTATGAGCCCTTGAATAATGACTCTTATGAGCCTTCAGTTATTCTAGTGTGGGCCCCTTTAATGTGTCCCTGCTGGCAATGTCCAACAATTATCCCTTCGATTATTTGGTTGTGGCGCACCTATTTTAGATTTCTACCGCCTGATTAACGAGGTGATTAAATGGTTGCCGCCATGTTTGCTGCCGACATCCGGGGAGTTAAGAGACAATGGATGGCAATAAACAACACACTAACAGGCAACTAAATCATGCCGCTGTTTGACTGACCTAACAACTGTCACTTTTTGTCTTGTTTTAAGACCAGATATGTTGACCATGATGAGTTATTATGAGTGAGATTTCGTGGGGAAACTAATTGACGATGAACTGGAAATATGTCATTTAAATTGAAGTTGATTTTGCTGTTCAACGTTATTGATCCTTAGTGTGTGACCATTTTATTTAAAACATGAAAAACGTTTAATCCAAAAAAAAATACTTATCTGATAATCGCGTCTACAAATAAACAAATTTGTATAATCTTCACTAAAATAGTGTGGAAGAGTATGGGCCTATTTAAAACCCGATTAATTGTCTTACATATTTATAGCTTTGTTTATTTATAGACCTAGATCGCTTTTCAATATTATAACTGCGAAAAAGTTTCTGTCTACTGAAACTACATGAAAAATTCTAAGAACCGCGAGCTAAGATTTTGTCCAACATTGAAGGTGAAGGTCATACTCCCCAAATGAAACTCTCAAATTTACGTTAAATCACACAGTGTTTGGGATATCGTGATCAATGACATAATGTTGAAACTATTGTGGGCAAGGGAGAGGTAGAGAGATGAAGGGAAGTAAAGTGGGACGAAAGTGGAGGATATTGAAAGAAGAGAGAACAGGGAGTGGAAGTTGGAAGAAAAGTTAAAACGAAGTAAGGGAGACAGTGAAGAAAGGCAGAAAAACAGAGAGAATATGAAAACGGGAGGGTGTTAAGAGAAAGAGAGATGCTCAGACTTTTATCATTTTGTACAAATTCACTTGTCTCACAGAAATTGACTGCGCTAAAACTTTCAAATAACAAATTAAATATTTAATAATTTAATGGAAATTTACTGAAGTAAACGTTTCGGATAGTGCCTTCATCGGTGGAAATAAATAAAGTTAATAAACACGTTAATAAATCTTTCATTTATTGTTTTAATCACACAATTCATTTGTGTATCTTGTATGTTAGTAACTCACACGGCTGTTACTTTTCAATTTCATTAACAGCAAATTATTTCCATTTCCCATTTCATTAATAGAGAATCGTTTTCCCTCATCAGAACACATTGATATTTGCACATGATTCATTGCCACTCACAAGAAATCTTTGGTTGATTAAACTGAACAAAACGAAGAATCGGATACTAATATTTTGAAACCAAGAATTATTCATAATCGATGCATCGCATTACTTCCGTTATGTCTTTCCTGGCAAATATCAACATTAAAATTCTCTTCAGCCCGCGTTCTTTAAAAGAACTCTTGCGATAAAAAACAACAACAACACAAAAGGCCATTTCAAAGACGGGCATCTCAAGAAGGTGAGAGAACTATCAAACCGGATGTTCATATTAGCATAAGACCAACACGATGACAGCGATAATTGAGATGATCGTTGATGTTAGCGAAACATTGGAGAGTCGCCGCTAAAAGTTGTCACACTTGCAAACAATCGGTCGCACATGCAAACGAAATGTCCAGAAACGGGCAATATAATTTTTGTAATACTCCAATTTAATTTAATTTGAAACAATCATTTACTAACGTATGTATTTCTTTCAAACATCTCATCCATCACCTGAGACTATTGTGATATACTAGCCTAGAAATAATAGATGGCAAGGGAGAATAACTTTCTTTTGTTGTAGTTTTTTAGGCCATTGGTTTAGCTACAGTTTATTATTTGATACTTTTAAGGCAGGGTGTTCATTAATTGAGCCTAAACTATAAAACATGTATCCCGGACTCAGGGCTCAGACACATAGACGCGACTTTAAATACAACACTTCATGATCACGCTGTGCGAAACAAAAGGCTTCTTACATATAAAACTATTAATGGAAGGAGTATCCGGTACAAAAACATAATATTACACTGCACAGTTCAGCAATATGTATTCCATACGTTCTAAGAATTGGGCGAGAGAAAAAAAATGTTCCGTGTTAACTTTGAACATTGAGCGTAGTGTGTGTAGCACCAATCACGTGACAAAGTAATGTTGGAAGTAGCAATCACTTGAATGTGAGAGTAGTGTTGGTAGGGTTCACCATCTGATTAATATGTGGTTCTGTATGGCATCGTTATAGGGGATACTCCACTATAAAGCGAAATTTGTGACCTTGATTTAAATTTTATTGTGTTAAGACTAGCTCTGCATGACCTTTGCGTTGGATAGTCACTATAACATTTATGTTGGATAGTCACTATAACATTTATGTTGGACAGTCACTATAACATTTATGTTGGACAGTCACTATAACATTTATGTTGGACAGTCACTATAACATTTATGTTGGACAGTCACTATAACATTTATGTTGGACAGTCACTATAACATTTATGTTGGACAGTCACTATAACATTTATGTTGGACAGTCACTATAACATTTATGTTGGATAGTCACTATAACATTTATGGTGGACAGTCACTATAACATTTATGTTGGACAGTCACTATAACATTTATGTTGGACAGTCACTATAACATTTATGTTGGACAGTCACTGTAACATTTATGTTGGATAGTCACTATAACATTTATGTTGGATAGTCACTATAACATTTATGTTGGACAGTCACTATAACATTTATGTTGGATAGTCAATATAACATTTTGTTGGACAGTCACTATAACATTTATGTTGGATAGTCACTATAACATTTATGTTGGACAGTCACTATAACATTTTTGTTGGACAGTCACTATAACATTTATGTTGGATAGTCAATATAACATTTATGTTGGACAGTCACTATAACATTTATGTTGGATAGTCACTATAACATTTATGTTGGACAGTCACTATAACATTTATGTTGGACAGTCACTGTAACATTTATGTTGGATTGTCACTATAACATTTATGTTGGACAGTCACTATAACATTTATGTTGGATAGTCACTATAACATTTATGTTGGAAAGTCACTATAACATTTATGTTGGACAGTCACTATAACATTTATGTTGGACAGTCACTATAACATTTATGTTGGACAGTCCTTATAACATTTATGTTGGACAGTCACTATAACATTTATGTTGGATAGTCACTATAACATTTATGTTGGACAGTCACTATAACATTTATGTTGGATAGTCACTATAATATTTATGTTGGACAGTCAATATAACATTTATGTTGGACAGTCACTGTAACATTTATGTTGGATAGTCACTATAACATTTATGTTGGACAGTCACTATAACATTTATGTTGGATAGTCACTATAACATTTATGTTGGAAAGTCACTATAACATTTATGTTGGACAGTCACTATAACATTTATGTTGGACAGTCACTATAACATTTATGTTGGACAGTCACTATAACATTTATGTTGGACAGTCACTATAACATTTATGTTGGACAGTCACTATAACATTTATGTTGGACAGTCAATATAACATTTTGTTGGACAGTCACTATAACATTTATGTTGGATAGTCACTATAACATTTATGTTGGACAGTCACTATAACATTTTGTTGGATAGTCACTATAACATTTATGTTGGATAGTCACTATAACATTTATGTTGGATAGTCACTATAACATTTATGTTGGACAGTCACTATAACATTTATGTTGGACAGTCACTATAACATTTATGTTGGACAGTCACTATAACATTTATGTTGGACAGTCACTATAACATTTATGTTGGACAGTCACTATAACATTTATGTTGGACAGTCACTATAACATTTTGTTGGATAGTCACTATAACATTTATGTTGGATAGTCACTATAACATTTATGTTGGATAGTCACTATAACATTTATGGTGGACAGTCACTATAACATTTATGTTGGACAGTCACTATAACATTTATGGTGGACAGTCACTATAACATTTATGTTGGACAGTCACTATAACATTTATGTTGGACAGTCACTATAACATTTATGTTGGACAGTCACTATAACATTTATGTTGGACAGTCACTATAACATTTATGTTGGACAGTCACTGTAACATTTATGTTGGATAGTCACTATAACATTTATGTTGGACAGTCACTATAACATTTATGTTGGACAGTCACTGTGACATTTATGTTGAACAGTCACTATAACATTTATGTTGGACAGTCACTATAACATTTATGTTGGATAGTCACTATAACATTTATGTTCGACAGTCACTATAACATTTATGTTGGACAGTCACTATAACATTTATGTTGGACAGTCACTGTAACATTTATGTTGGACAGTCACTATAACATTTATGTTGGATAGTCACTAAAACATTTATGTTGGACAGTCACTATAACATTTATGTTGGACAGTCACTATAACATTTATGTTGGACAGTCACTATAACATTTATGGTGGACAGTCACTATAACATTTATGTTGGACAGTCACTATAACATTTATGTTGGACAGTCACTATAACATTTATGTTGGACAATCACTATAACATTTATGTTGGACAGTCACTATAACATTTATGTTGGACAATTACTATAACATTTATGTTGGACAGTCAATGTGACATTTATGTTGAACAGTCACTATAACATTTATGTTGGACAGTCACTATAACATTTATGTTGGATAGTCACTATAACATTTATGTTCGACAGTCACTATAACATTTATGTTGGACAGTCACTATAACATTTATGTTGGACAGTCACTGTAACATTTATGTTGGACAGTCACTATAACATTTATGTTGGATAGTCACTATAAAATTTATGTTGGATAGTCACTAAAACATTTATGTTGGACAGTCACTATAACATTTATGTTGGACAGTCACTATAACATTTATGTTGGACAGTCACTATAACATTTATGGTGGACAGTCACTATAACATTTATGTTGGACAGTCACTATAACATTTATGTTGGACAGTCACTATAACATTTATGTTGGACAATCACTATAACATTTATGTTGGACAGTCACTATAACATTTATGTTGGACAGTCACTATAACATTTATGTTGGACAGTCACTGTAACATTTATGTTGGATAGTCACTATAACATTTATGTTGGACAGTCACTATAACATTTATGTTGGACAGTCACTGTAACATTTATGTTGGACAGTCACTATAACATTTATGTTGGATAGTAACTATAACATTTATGTTGGATAGTCACTATAAAATTTATGTTGGACAGTCACTATAACATTTATGTTGGATAGTCGCTATAACATTTATGCTGGATAGTCACTATAACATTTATGTTGGATAGTCACTATAACATTTATGTTGGACAGTCACTATAACATTTATGTTGGACAGTCACTATAACATTTATGGTGGACAGTCACTATAACATTTATGTTGGACAGTCACTATAACATTTCTGTTGGACAGTCACTATAACATTTATGTTGGACAGTCACTGTAACATTTATGTTGGACAGTCACTATAACATTTATGTTGGACAGTCACTATAACATTTATGTTGGATAGTCACTATAACATTTATGTTGGACAGTCACTATAACATTTATGTTGGACAGTTACTATAACATTTATGTTGGACAGTCACTATAACATTTATGTTGGACAGTCACTATAACATTTATGTTGGATAGTCACTATAACATTTATGTTGGACAGTCACTATAACATTTATGTTGGACAGTCACTATAACATTTATGTTGGACAGTCACTATAACATTTATGTTGGACAGTCCCTATAACATTTATGTTGGATAGTCACTATAACATTTATGTTGGACAGTCACTATAACATTTATGTTGGACAGTCACTATAACATTTATGTTGGACAGTCACTATAACATTTATGTTGGACAGTCACTATAACATTTATGTTGGACAGTCACTATAACATTTATGTTGGACAGTCACTATAACATTTATGTTGGATAGTCACTATAACATTTATGTTGGACAGTCACTATAACATTTATGTTGGACAGTCACTATAACATTTATGTTGGACAGTCACTATAACATTTATGTTGGACAGTCACTATAACATTTATGGTGGACAGTCACTATAACATTTATGGTGGACAGTCACTATAACATTTATGTTGGGCAGTCACTATAACATTTATGTTGGACAGTCACTATAACATTTATGTTGGACAGTCACTATAACATTTATGTTGGACAGTCACTATAACATTTATGGTGGACAGTCACTATAACATTTATGTTGGACAGTCACTATAACATTTATGTTGGATAGTCACTATAACATTTATGTTGGATAGTCACTATAACATTTATGTTGGATAGTCACTATAACATTTATGTTGGACAGTCACTATAACATTTATGTTGGATAGTCAATATAACATTTATGTTGGACAGTCACTGTAACATTTATGTTGGATAGTCAATATAACATTTTGTTGGACAGTCACTATAACATTTATGTTGGATAGTCAATATAACATTTATGTTGGACAGTCACTGTAACATTTATGTTGGATAGTCAATATAACATTTATGTTGGACAGTCACTATATTATTTATGTTGGACAGTCACTATAACATTTATGTTGGACAGTCACTGTAACATTTATGTTGGACAGTCACTATAACATTTATGTTGGATAGTCAATATAACATTTTGTTGGACAGTCACTATAACATTTATGTTGGATAATCAATATAACATTTATGTTGGACAGTCACTGTAACATTTATGTTGGATAGTCAATATAACATTTATGTTGGACAGTCACTATAACATTTATGTTGGACAGTCACTATAACATTTATGTTGGACAGTCACTATAACATTTTGTTGGACAGTCACTATAACATTTATGTTGGATAGTCAATATAACATTTATGTTGGACAGCCACTGTAACATTTATGTTGGATAGTCAATATAACATTTATGTTGGACAGTCACTATAACATTTATGTTGGACAGTCACTATAACATTTATGTTGGACAGTCACTATAACATTTATGTTGGATAGTCACTATAACATTTATGTTGGATAGTCACTATAACATTTATGTTGGATAGTCACTATAACATTTATGGTGGACAGTCACTATAACATTTATGTTGGACAGTCACTATAACATTTATGGTGGACAGTCACTATAACATTTATGTTGGACAGTCACTATAACATTTATGTTGGACAGTCACTGTAACATTTATGTTGGATAGTCACTATAACATTTATGTTGGACAGTCACTATAACATTTATGTTGGACAGTCACTGTGACATTTATGTTGGACAGTCACTATAACATTTATGTTGGATAGTCACTATAACATTTATGTTGGATAGTCACTATAACATTTATGTTGGACAGTCACTATAACATTTATGTTGGATAGTCACTATAACATTTATGTTGGATAGTCACTAAAACATTTATGTTGGACATTCACTATAACATTTATGTTGGACAGTCACTATAACATTTATGTTGGACAGTCACTATAACATTTATGTTGGACAGTCACTATAACATTTATGTTGGACAGTCACTATAACATTTATGTTGGACAATCACTATAACATTTATGTTGGACAGTCACTATAACATTTATGTTGGACAGTCACTATAACATTTATGTTGGACAGTCACTGTAACATTTATGTTGGATAGTCACTATAACATTTATGTTGGATAGTCACTATAACATTTATGTTGGACAGTCACTATAACATTTATGTTGGATAGTCGCTATAACATTTATGCTGGATAGTCACTATGACATTTATGTTGGATAGTCACTATAACATTTATGTTGGACAGTCACTATAACATTTATGTTGGACAGTCACTATAACATTTATGTTGGACAATCACTATAACATTTATGTTGGACAGTCACTATAACATTTATGTTGGACAGTCACTATAACATTTATGTTGGACAGTCACTGTAACATTTATGTTGGATAGTCACTATAACATTTATGTTGGATAGTCACTATAACATTTATGTTGGACAGTCACTATAACATTTATGTTGGATAGTCGCTATAACATTTATGCTGGATAGTCACTATGACATTTATGTTGGATAGTCACTATAACATTTATGTTGGACAGTCACTATAACATTTATGTTGGACAGTCACTATAACATTTATGTTGGACAGTCACTATAACATTTATGTTGGACAGTCACTATAACATTTATGTTGGACAGTCACTATAACATTTATGTTGGACAGTCACTATAACATTTATGTTGGACAGTCACTATAACATTTATGTTGGACAGTCACTATAACATTTATGTTGGACAGTCACTATAACATTTATGTTGGACAGTCACTATAACATTTATGTTGGACAGTCACTATAACATTTATGTTGGACAGTCACTATAACATTTATGTTGGACAGTCACTATAACATTTATGTTGGACAGTCACTATAACATTTATGTTGGACAGTCACTATAACATTTATGTTGGATAGTCACTATAACATTTATGTTGGACAGTCACTATAACATTTATGTTGGACAGTCACTATAACATTTATGTTGGACAGTCACTATAACATTTATGTTGGACAGTCACTATAACATTTATGTTGGACAGTCACTATAACATTTATGTTGGACAGTCACTATAACATTTATGTTGGATAGTCACTATAACATTTATGTTGGACAGTCACTATAACATTTATGTTGGACAGTCACTATAACATTTATGTTGGACAGTCACTATAACATTTATGTTGGACAGTCACTATAACATTTATGTTGGACAGTCACTATAACATTTATGTTGGACAGTCACTATAACATTTATGTTGGACAGTCACTGTAACATTTATGTTGGATAGTCACTATAACATTTATGTTGGATAGTCACTATAACATTTATGTTGGACAGTCACTATAACATTTATGTTGGATAGTCGCTATAACATTTATGCTGGATAGTCACTATGACATTTATGTTGGACAGTCACTATAACATTTATGGTGGACAGTCACTATAAACATTTATGTTGGACAGTCACTATAACATTTATGTTGGACAGTCACTATAACATTTATGTTGGACAGTCACTATAACATTTATGTTGGACAGTCACTATAACATTTATGTTGGACAGTCACTATAACATTTATGTTGGACAGTCACTATAACATTTATGTTGGATAGTCACTATAACATTTATGTTGGACAGTCACTATAACATTTATGTTGGACAGTCACTGTGACATTTATGTTGGACAGTCACTATAACATTTATGTTGGATAGTCACTATAACATTTATGTTGGATAGTCACTATAACATTTATGTTGGACAGTCACTATAACATTTATGTTGGATAGTCACTATAACATTTATGTTGGATAGTCACTATAAACATTTATGTTGGACAGTCACTATAACATTTATGTTGGACAGTCACTATAACATTTATGTTGGACAGTCACTTTAACATTTATGGTGGACAGTCACTATAACATTTATGTTGGACAGTCACTATAACATTTATGTTGGACAGTCACTATAACATTTATGTTGGACAGTCACTATAACATTTATGTTGGACAGTCACTATAACATTTATGTTGGACAGTCACTGTAACATTTATGTTGGATAGTCACTATAACATTTATGTTGGATAGTCACTATAACATTTATGTTGGACAGTCACTATAACATTTATGTTGGATAGTCGCTATAACATTTATGCTGGATAGTCACTATGACATTTATGTTGGATAGTCACTATAACATTTATGTTGGACAGTCACTATAACATTTATGTTGGACAGTCACTATAACATTTATGGTGGACAGTCACTATAACATTTATGTTGGACAGTCACTATAACATTTATGTTGGACAGTCACTATAACATTTATGTTGGACAGTCACTATAACATTTATGTTGGACAGTCACTGTAACATTTATGTTGGACAGTCACTATAACATTTATGTTGGACAGTCACTATAACATTTATGTTGGATAGTCACTATAACATTTATGTTGGACAGTCACTATAACATTTATGTTGGACAGTCACTATAACATTTATGTTGGACAGTCACTATAACATTTATGTTGGACAGTCACTATAACATTTATGTTGGATAGTCACTATAACATTTATGTTGGACAGTCACTATAACATTTATGTTGGACAGTCACTATAACATTTATGTTGGACAGTCACTATAACATTTATGTTGGACAGTCACTATAACATTTATGTTGGATAGTCACTATAACATTTATGTTGGACAGTCACTATAACATTTATGTTGGACAGTCACTATAACATTTATGTTGGACAGTCACTATAACATTTATGTTGGACAGTCACTATAACATTTATGTTGGACAGTCACTATAACATTTATGTTGGACAGTCACTATAACATTTATGTTGGATAGTCACTATAACATTTATGTTGGACAGTCACTATAACATTTATGTTGGACAGTCACTATAACATTTATGTTGGACAGTCACTATAACATTTATGTTGGACAATCACTATAACATTTATGTTGGACAGTCACTATAACATTTATGTTGGACAGTCACTATAACATTTATGTTGGACAGTCACTGTAACATTTATGTTGGATAGTCACTATAACATTTATGTTGGATAGTCACTATAACATTTATGTTGGACAGTCACTATAACATTTATGTTGGATAGTCGCTATAACATTTATGCTGGATAGTCACTATGACATTTATGTTGGATAGTCACTATAACATTTATGTTGGACAGTCACTATAACATTTATGTTGGACAGTCACTATAACATTTATGGTGGACAGTCACTATAACATTTATGTTGGACAGTCACTGTAACATTTATGTTGGACAGTCACTATAACATTTATGTTGGACAGTCACTGTAACATTTATGTTGGACAGTCACTATAACATTTATGTTGGACAGTCACTATAACATTTATGTTGGATAGTCACTATAACATTTATGTTGGACAGTCACTATAACATTTATGTTGGACAGTCACTATAACATTTATGTTGGACAGTCACTATAACATTTATGTTGGACAGTCACTATAACATTTATGTTGGATAGTCACTATAACATTTATGTTGGACAGTCACTATAACATTTATGTTGGACAGTCACTATAACATTTATGTTGGACAGTCACTATAACATTTATGTTGGAAAGTCACTATAACATTTATGTTGGATAGTCACTATAACATTTATGTTGGACAGTCACTATAACATTTATGTTGGACAGTCACTATAACATTTATGTTGGACAGTCACTATAACATTTATGTTGGACAGTCACTATAACATTTATGTTGGACAGTCACTATAACATTTATGTTGGACAGTCACTATAACATTTATGTTGGATAGTCACTATAACATTTATGTTGGACAGTCACTATAACATTTATGTTGGACAGTCACTATAACATTTATGTTGGACAGTCACTATAACATTTATGTTGGACAGTCACTATAACATTTATGTTGGACATTCACTATAACATTTATGTTGGACAGTCACTATAACATTTATGTTGGACAGTCACTATAACATTTATGTTGGACAGTCACTATAACATTTATGTTGGACAGTCACTATAACATTTATGGTGGACAGTCACTATAACATTTATGTTGGATAGTCACTATAACATTTATGTTGGATAGTCACTATAACATTTATGTTGGATAGTCACTATAACATTTATGTTGGACAGTCACTATAACATTTATGTTGGATAGTCAATATAACATTTATGTTGGACAGTCACTGTAACATTTATGTTGGATAGTCAATATAACATTTTGTTGGACAGTCACTATAACATTTATGTTGGATAGTCAATATAACATTTATGTTGGACAGTCACTGTAACATTTATGTTGGATAGTCAATATAACATTTATGTTGGACAGTCACTATAACATTTATGTTGGACAGTCACTATAACATTTATGTTGGACAGTCACTGTAACATTTATGTTGGACAGTCACTATAACATTTATGTTGGATAGTCAATATAACATTTTGTTGGACAGTCACTATAACATTTATGTTGGATAATCAATATAACATTTATGTTGGACAGTCACTGTAACATTTATGTTGGATAGTCAATATAACATTTATGTTGGACAGTCACTATAACATTTATGTTGGACAGTCACTATAACATTTTGTTGGACAGTCACTATAACATTTATGTTGGATAGTCAATATAACATTTATGTTGGACAGTCACTGTAACATTTATGTTGGATAGTCAATATAACATTTATGTTGGACAGTCACTATAACATTTATGTTGGACAGTCACTATAAAATTTATGTTGGACAGTCACTATAACATTTATGTTGGACAGTCACTATAACATTTATGTTGGACAGTCACTGTAACATTTATGTTGGACAGTCACTATAACATTTATGTTGGATAGTCAATATAACATTTATGTTGGATAGTCACTATAACATTTATGTTGGACAGTCACTATAACATTTATGTTGGATAGTCAATATAACATTTATGTTGGATAGTCAATATAACATTTATGTT